>CM032358.1:3338013-3918656 GCA_019023105.1 Diglossa brunneiventris | reverse complement strand
TTTTAAAATAATTTTTTAGGGTGTTTTAATGGCTGTCTTACTACTAATTGGAGTTGTTAGGGGTGTTTTATGGTGTTCTTGGGACTTTTTTAGGACTACTTAAAAGTTTTTAGGGCTTTTTGAGGACTACTGAAGGTATATGGAGAACTTTTTTAGGACTAGGGTATTTCTAGGGTTTTTGAGGGCAATTTTAGGCTTTTTTAGGCTCTTATCAGGGCATTTTAAAGATTTTAGAGGTATTCTCAGGGCTCTTTTAGGATTATTTAGAGATTTTTTTAAAGGTTCTTTGGGGATTTTTAGGGGTGTTTTAGGTGCTTTTTAAAAGTGGGGTATTTTTAGTGTATTTGGGGCTATTTTTAAATTTTTGTGGGGTATTTAGGAGACTTTGACAACTGGAGCTTTTTTAGGGAATTGATAGGGTTTTTTTAGGATCCTTTCAGGGCACGACAGAGGCTGAGGTGCAGTTTGGGAGCTTGAGGGTGGCAGATGCTGGGAGCTGGGGGAGGAGCAGGGAGAGGGGACAGTGGGTGACACACAGAGCTGCTGAGGGTGGCAGGGGCAGCTGGAGGGTGACACTGAGAACCTGGGGGCTGAGGGGCAAAGGAGAGGATTAAGGGTGACACACAGGAGCTGAGGGGCAGCTGAGAGGGGGCTTGAGGGGCATAGTGGGGCTTGAGGGTGACAGACAGAGCCTGAGGGGCAGAGGGAGGGGTTGAGGGGTAAAGGGAGAGGGCTTTAAGGGCTGGACAGTCCAGTGGAGATCAAGGCTACAGGGTGCAGCTCAGGGGGCAAGTTAGGGTACAGGTGCACCACCCCCCAGGCCAGCCCTAACCTCAGCCTAAGCAGCCCCCCTAACAACAGCCTTTTCCCCCAACAGCAGCACAACACAGCAGCCCTAAGAGCAAGACCAGAGCGGAGCCCTCCCAATGGGACAGGACAGCAACCCTCACACCAGGACAATGACAGAACTCTCAGAGGACAAGATCCACAGCAAAAAGGTAGGGAAGACATCTGAGGGTTAGAGAGGAAACAGGTGGGGCTTGGATGCTGAGCAGGTTTTTTTCAGGACTTTTCCACAACTTCTAAGGATATATAGAGGATTCTTGAAGGTTTCTTAGGACATTCTTCGCTTAGCATTAGCCAAAGGCAGTGTTTACTGCCTAGGGTTATGGTTACACCTAGGGTTCCAGCTAGGGTTAGGGTTTTGAAACCACAAAGCCCAGAGCTCCAGGCACACTGCATCTGCAAAAGCTATGCCAAGGGGAACACAAAACTGCCACAACATGCCTTCCACCACAGCTTTTTCCCTGGAGCTGGCCTTAGCCTAAGGCACTCTTTAGTGCCTAGGGTTAGGGTTCCAGCTAGGGTTAGGGTTTTGAAACCAGAAAGCCCAGAGCTCCAGGCACACTGCAGCTGCAAAAGGCATGCCAAGAGGGAACACAAAACTGCCACAACATCACTTCCACCACAGCTTTTTCCTTGGAACCTGCCTAAGCTTAAATGGCTGTCAGGCTCCTGAAATTCCGCAATACGCAGGATGCTTCCCAGAGCCAAGCTGGCACCAGTGCCAGCTCAGGCTTGTCTGGCAGTACATTGCTCCTGTGGGTGGTGGTACCTTTCCATGGCATCATGGAAAGTTGTGGAGACCAAAATTGACCTGGTTTGGTGGGAGAAGTGGCATTCCAGGCATGGGGCTGCCAGTCTATTGCTGCTCTGCTATGTAATGTGCAGCAGCTTTGGCACAAGGGATCTGACACCTGCAGCAGCAGAGATTTCCCACTCTGCCAGGGCTGCAACCTCAGCTTGTCTTCCCTGTATTGATCTTCACAGAGGAGTTACAGAAAATTTTTTGGCTGGATTTTTAAGCTTCTTGGGTGTTACTAGGTTTTCTCTTTATGTGTGTCAATGTTCTGTGCTGTCCAGACACGCTTATTTTCTTTTCATTAGTCTTCATTATTTTATCCCTCTGTGCTGGGGGTTTTCTCTGGGATTTTTATTCCTAATTTATAATTAGCCCTCTGGCACACTAAATTCCATATTTCTGAAGAAACATGAATAGACATTGTTCTGCTTGGTTTATAACTTCACTCTTTCGAAGCCTGATAAAAAAGCTCTTTGCAAAACTACGAACACTGATTGGAATGATTGCAATTTTTTTGGATTTCTGGAGAGTCTCTCGCTGACAGCTGTTCTTTCTGGTGCCAATCCCACCTCCATGTAATAAACACTTCTCTGTATTATCTCACTGCACAAGTATGATAAATACTTTGTCACAGGCATTTACCTGCATCCTAGTCCTCCAGTGATGGTGAGACACAGGTGTTAGCTTCTGTGCCTGCATTGTAAATAGCATTAGACTAACTAGGTGATGATATCACATCAATATTTTGCATTTCCACAGAAATATCTCACATTTCTATTTTTTTTTTTTGAGTATAAACCATGAAAAAATGCAAAGGGCATTTAAAATTTATCAGTGTCCAGAAGAGACCACTGTCTATGTAGCGTCTTTAAAAGAGGACGCTTTAAACTATCTCATGTTTCCAGAAACACTTAAATACTAGATGTCCTGTAGCACAAGTGCCTGCTCAAAGCAGCGTTGACAATTAATTCAGAACCTGTAGGGGGATAGAATGTAAGAAAATAAAGATAATACAGAAGGTAATCTCACCCCTGAGGAGCTGCAGCTGTACTAATCATCAAAGATTAGGAAACAGGCCTGCCCTTAACAGGCCACAGCTGTGTCCAGTGAGGATGGGTGCTATAAAAGAGTGGGTGAGCTGGTTGGGGAGGGAATTGAAGTTTGTTGGCTGTGCTGTGAAGGAGGTGTCAGTGCTGTGAGGAGCTGCCCTTGAGTAATCACCAAGAAGGTATGGGAGCTTTGCAATAAGACGACAACAAGAACCAGCATGCTTTATTCAGTTGGGTCTTGAAAATCTGCAAAGAAAAAAATCCTGGAAGCTCTCTGGGCAACCTGGTAATTACCTTTGAGTGCAAACACTTTTTCCTTAATCAGAATCTCCCATACTTCAAGCAGCAGTGATCTCTCCTGCCAGTCCTTGCCCAGCCATTACTATGGCAAGGTGAATATCTTGCACTAGTCCAGCCCAAGCTGTGATTGTACAGGAACACTGAAAATGTTTGACCTGCAGTTTCTGGGCCCATCCTTCTTGAAGTGAAAGGAAAAAACTATGTGAAAGGCATGCAAACAACTCAGATCACAGTTTTCACCATGTCTCTGAAGCAATTGTTGTTTTTAAAGGATTCTAGGCTGAGGTAGTTACATAGCAGCTTCTAATGAAAAAATAAAGAGCAAGGGGGAAAATAAAGCAAATATCATGTTTAAAGATATATAGAATGAGGTTGATTGAAAATAATAACGTTTTAGCTGTACAAAGGAAACTGAATTAGGCATTTCAAATGCCACAATTATAAGCCAAGTGATGCAGTAACTAGGGAAAGAAATAAGTTATGTAAGGTAGGTAGAGGATCTTCAGTATTTAGTTTTGTTTACACTAAGCAAAACATAGAATAGAAATAGCCTCTGTTCCAGGGGACAGTGAGCAGGTTGCATCTCTCTTTGAAAAAGGCTCTTTGGGTAATCTGGTGTAATATACAACACTAAGATTTATTTAGGTACATCGGTTGCCTGAATAATTAAAATGGAAACCACTGGAAGAATAACCGATATAAACAAAGGAGTTCCTGCCTCACTCATCTCTCAGAATTATTTGAACATGCTAATAAGTGGCAGACAGAGAAGATGGACCTTGAATATGACCTGATTTATAAATTTCTGTATTCCTAAAAATATCACATGTCAAGAGGTATCATCCACCCGTGCATGAGTTTCCCAGAAGGATTTTGCCCCTCACTTTCTGTTTTCATCAGAAAAGGAATCCAGACATGGAAAAAAAATTTATGGGAAAGTATTTATGTAAAGAACACTTGTGCATTTAAACAGCTTTTCCATCAATGTATTTTACCTCATTTAGGATTTTTATCCTATATTACTTTGGCTGTAAGTTGGCTTCGGCAAGTTTCATAGAAAACTACTGCAGCTGAAGGAGTTTCAGCAAGCACTGGCAAAACATTTGAACACAAAAGCTTTTGAAAATCTGATGCATTTGCAGCATCTCAACAACAAGTGCTCCATTGTAATTAAAATGATGCCATTAGTCATGAATATTTGCAATCAAGGGTGGATCTGCTGAGGTGGAGATATCACAAAGGTCATTTTTTGCCTACCATGCACTTCTCTTGCCTCATCTTATAATTACATCTGTACATCTAATTGATTTTTCCAGATATCTGTTTCAGAACTAGAAAAACAAAGCAAAAGTACAAAAGATTATGCGGGAGGAGGTGTAGTTTGAATTTATCACACCGAATCACACACGCAACAAGGAGAAGCAGCTCTTTGTAATGCTTCTCTCTTTGCTCAGTGTATGCACACGGTGCCTGAAATGTTGAATAATTAAGTTTGCTGACAGAAAACAACTGTGACAACACTTCCAAGAGTTCAGTGGCTGTGGCTTCCTTCAGTGTAAATTCAATGGACCAAACTTTCCAGGGTGATTCTTGAAACCAAACTGCCAAGGTGTTGGGGTTTTTTATTGGTAGTTTTAAACAGACTCTTGTGTGAGGTTCCACTGCTCCCACAAGCCAAATGTTCTTGCTGGGAACTGTTCTCTGTGCCAGTGATCTCAGGAGGAGAATCTGGCCTACAGATCAAATTCCCCAGCTCCCAGCTTTCTGTTTTGAGAGGCAAGCAGGCATTCCCTAGTAAAGACAGTTCTTTAAATGCTGTAGAGGCCGGGGTGCACAGCAGGAAGCTCAGTCTCTGCCAAGGAAGTTTTTTATTAAATCCTGATATCTGATGTGAGTGTATTGACGTCATCAATGGACTCACATTGTTCAAAACCACACAAGTTTAAATTTAATGAAAGGTCTGTAAATTGTGTCCCTGAGGAGCTGGTGACATTTTAGGGAGGCCATGGGTTTCTAAGAAACTTCTCTAACTCTTATAGGTTCTGGAACTTAAGGTTTAACTGATGTGACCTAGGGACCTTCTTTTGGATGGTTGTTTCTTTTGATGACATCCACAATAACAGTTACAAGAATCCCATGCACTACTAACAAGGACAGGGGTTTACTTGCTGGGGAAATGAGGAAGAATGGTAGGAATCTTGAGGGGAAATTGCTTATCAGCTTTACATGGATCTTCTTTAATTCTTGAATACATTAGAAAGATATTTTTCTATTAGTGCTGCCCTCTCCTGGGCACAGGGGACCAGCAGGTGCACAATGAATGGGTTTGCTTCTGCTACTGAAACTAGTAATATTGGGTTCCTTATTCGTGTCGTTGAGAAACAAATCTCTCACATTTGTGAGAACAAAACAGCCCAAAATCCTATTCCTAAGAAAAAAAAAAAAAGAATCTGAACAATTTTCTCAAATAATACAGAATATAGAATTATAGAATCATAGTATGGATTGGGTTGGAAGGGACTTTCAAAGGTCTCTAATCCAAGAGCCCAGCCAAGGACAGTGACACTTTCTACTATCACAGGTTGCTCTGTGCCCCATCCAACCTGTCCCTGAGCACTTCCAAGGATGGGGCAGCAGCAGCTTCTCTGGGCAACCTGTGCCAGCGCCTTACCACTCTCACAGGAAGGAATTTCTTCCTAACACCCAATCAAAACCTGCCCTTTTTCAGTTTGAAGCCATTCCCTCTGTCCTGTAAATACTCTTTCCCCATCTTTCTTGCAGGCTCCCTTCAGATACTGGCAGGTTGCAAGGAGACCCCCCAAAGCCTTCTCTTCTCCAGACTGAACAAGCCCAATTGTCTCAGCCTTTCCTCACAGGAGAGATGCTCCATCTCTCTGAGAGCCTTGGAGGCCTCTCACTGGACTGGCTCCAGCAGGTGCATGTCCCTGCAGTGCTGGGACCCCAGAGCTGGATGCAGCCCTGCAGGTGGGGTCACTCACTCAGCCTGCTGCCCTCGCTGCCTTTGGTGCAGCCCAGGTGTGACAGAACCTTTCCACAGTCACTGTGACAACAAAGAGAAACTGGGCCAAGTTCACCCTGCAGGAATCCTGGTGGAGCCAATGAGCTGGGGTTGCACAAAGGCTCATCTGGATTGTGATGTGGCTGATTTCTTGTTCAGCTGAAGGGCTGACAGGTGAACTCCTACAGATTTAGAAAGAACGCTTTAGGATGTTACCACCTCCCTGTTGATTTCTCCTCCCAGCTCAGTCACTACCACAAATACTGAGCTGCACTAATCAGGCATAGGAGTATTTCTAATCAGCTGCAGAGCAAAGACTGACAGATTCCTGGACAGAAAAAACAGCAGAAACTGGGCCTATATGAAAAAATTGTGTAAGTATTTGAGAGAAATCAGATGTAAGAAGCAAGATGCAGTGGTAGTGATTCACACAGTACCTTACACAATTGCACTTACATCAGTATTCTGATGCAGTAGTGAAGCCTTAACCTCAGAAATCAGCAACCTCCAAAGATCTGTTCAGTCTGAAACAGACTGTGCCAAACTTCTTAATTCAGAACTGTCACATGGTTTTTGTGAAAATATAACTTTTAATACTTTTAAAGCATGCAATTAACAAGCTTTTGAAAATGTTTTTTTCCCTACTTTCTTATAATTTGAGCTATATAATTTGATCCAATGTAGAAAACTTGAGAGCCACTGATCTATGTTAATTTTCCCACTTTCTTCTTAGTTCCTCCTTAGTTCCAGTATAAAACCCATCCCCTAAAACCCAAGGCATGCAGAAAACAACTACCCTGACAGTTTTTTGTTTCCTGATAAGAATAAAATTTTAGTTCAGCTAGAGTAGAGTTCATTTTCTTTGCAGTGGCTGCTGTGGGGCTGTGTTTGGATTTGTGCTGAACACAGGGTTGATCACACAGAGATGCTTTTGTTGTTGTTGCTGCACAGAGCCAAGGCCTTCTCTGCTTTCTGTGAACCCCACTGGTGAGGGAGCTGGGGGTGCCTGGGAGGATGGGAGGGGACACAGCCAGGACAGGGGACCCCAGCGACCAAAGGGACATTCCAGACCATGTGGAATCATGGTCAGTGTATAAAGTGGGGGGAAGAGTAAGGAAAAGGAGGACATTTGCAGTGATGGTGTTTGTCCTGCCCAAGTCACCTTTACTCTGACAGAGTCTTGATCTCCTGGAGAAGGCTGAACTCCTGCCTCTCCATGGGAAGCAAGGTATTAATTCCCTGTTTTGCTTTGCTTGTGTGCATGGCTGTTCCTTTCCCCATTAATCTGTCCTTATCTCAGCCTGTGATTTTTGTAGCTTTTACCCTTCTGATTTTCCCCCCCAGTCTCACTGGTGTGGGAGTGAACAAGGAGCTGTGTGGAGCTGGGCTGCCAGTTGGGGTTAAACCATGACAAACTTTTTTGTTGGTTTCCCTGTGGAGAGCCACATATATCCTCAAGGATATAATCTGATCCTTAGAAAATCATAGAGTGTCCTGGGTTGGAGTGGACCTTAAAGATCATCCAGTTCCACCTTCCACTAGAGCAGGCTGCTCAGAGCCCCATCCAGCCTGGCCTTGAACATTTCCAGGGATGAGGCAGCACCAGCTTCTCTGGGTAGCCTGTGCCAGTGCCTCACCACCCTCCCAGCAAGGAATTTCTTTGTCATATCTAATCTAAACCTACTCTCTTTCAGTTTGAAGCCACCTCCCCCATTGTTCTGTCACTGCATGCTCTTCAAATAGTCCCTTCCAATCTGTCTTGTACTGGAGATCCTTGGTTTCAGTGATCTTCTGGTATCCTCAGACCTGAAATTATCCTTCAAACCTGGAATTATCCTTCAAGTAAATTTCAACTGCCATCCTAGAAAATGCTTAAATCTCCTGCAACATTTGAAGGTAATTTTGTTCTCTGCTGGAATTACCAGGGGTGGGGACAAGTGCATGTTTGACATTTTGTCAGGTGACGTTTGTTTCTAGCACAGGAAGTTAAATCCAGTTTAGCCACATATTGAGCTACATCTTCAGTCCTCTGCAGGTGCTGTGTGCAGGTCACAGGATTTCCAGGCACAAAACCTAAAAGAAAAGAAATCCATGACCACTTAGATATTATCCTCCTTAGCAAATACTTAGGAAGCACTAGAAGTACAAAGTGTAAGAAGTATTTTAATAACCATATTAAGACCTTTCCTACCTTAGGATTACTACATTACTTTGTGATGGCAGAAAAGCAGATACTGACATCCCAGAGGATGGAAACAAGAGGCTCAATAATTCATCCTCCTTATTTAAAGGAATCTTCAAAACCACCAAGAATTGCTGCATCAGTTATCAGTGGGAACACTGAGTTTATAAAGCAGACTGTAATGCCATAAAACATATATCTAAGGCATCTCTGCACAGCTAGGTGAAGCTGCAAAAGCAATAAAGCTTAATTAAATGATCCAGCTACTTAATAAAAGAAGCATGGTGAAGGCCTTGTGGCATGAGCTTCACCATGGCCTGGCAGCTTAAAAAAAAAACTCTTCAGATGTTCTTATTGATGCCAGGCATTTCTAGCTGGTGTGGGTGAACCCACCAAGCTGAAATTACCTTTTCTCTGGCTGGATAGCTGTACGTAACTGGCTAATTGCAAACCTCAAACAGCACTGTAATTGCTTGAGAGTGTTAGTCAATTTGGGAATATTTCTGAAAGTCCCTAGAACTCTCTCTGAAGGAAAACATAACTACCTAAGGCATTGGTATGTGTTTCTGCTACAGTTTATGTCATTTGCCTCTAGATGGTGCTCTCACATTGAGATGAAACAGTTTTTTATCCCAACTCTCAAAATTAATTAATAATAGCTAAACATTTCTCTCAAAGTCAAAATTGTCAACGTTTTCAAAAGAGCAAGGAAAAAAACTTGCTGGAATGCATACGAGTGTGCCATATGGTAGTTTCAGATCACTGATGTCCCCCAGATGGCTTGGGGAAGGGATTTTAATTCTAGGAAAATCAGCACTAAAGCCACACAATACTTCATAGAAAAGGTAAAAAGTAAAAAAAAAATTTAAAGCACTTGTCAAATACTAGCTTTATGGTTAAATAACATCATTCCGAATGGGTGATCATCCAGCATTACAAACTGGAAAACAAAGGCAAAGGGATTTAGCAGTGAAGCCCAATGTTTTACTGTAAGGACAAAGCCCACTGTTCCCTGTGTGGTTTGTGCATATTTCTACTCAACATTCTCCTCCACATGATGCAAGCATTATGCCAGAAAGTAGAGATGATTTATGTGTCTCAGAGATTTCTCACCATGTCCATTGTGTTTGAGCAGGAGGCAAGTTTTTACATCATTTATAAAGAATCTGAATTCTTCTGGACCCTTTTCTATTTTCAACAAGCAAGTCACCTTACTCGTGCACATTCCTTTCCAGGTGTCCTTCACCAGTAAGATGCTCTCTCAGTCCCACCATTTGCTCCCTAATTCCTCTGCCATGTGTAGCTGTGACACACAGAGGAGCATTTTGGTTAACAATGAAACAGAGGAACATTTTGGGGGCCAGCACTGTCTTGCTGATGACTCTGAAATTGACTTTTACAGTGTGAGTAGTTTTGCCTACTTTTTGTAGTTACTTAATATCCATCCTAAACTTTTTCTTTTTTTTTGCCCTCTCAGCCCTCTAGAGACAATTATGCAGGGCTCCTCTGGTTCCTTTCCTTGCAGATTTCATCTGGTTCCTTTCCTTCTACACCCACATTAGACTAAGCCCTATTGAGACACACCATTCTTTATTCCCTCGCTTCTTTTCCTGGATTTTAAGCCTCTGCTCATACCAGCTGTTCAAGTTCCAGGTAAAATGGAACACCCAATTGCTCATGAGTAACCAGGACGTGGCTGTCACTGTTCCCACACAAAAAGAGTCTATTTGTTTTCAGGCAGCACAAGATCAGGGCTGTAAATTATACAAAGCTGGCACTACTGTGCCCTTAACCTTTAATACACACATGCATTGAACAAAAGCAACAGAGACTCCAGTCTGTGCTAACCCTGGTTAATAAAAAAAGAAAGACGAAACTTGGAGATTGTGAGAGATTCTAGAAAATACTGTATGAAGTGTTATTTCCTTTGTGAGAAATCCAGGCTCATGAGCTGCTCTTCTTACTCCACATGACACTGCTGGTGAATAAAGCTGTACAGAGAGAATGCTCAAGAATATTTGTTCCCTATGGCTCTAGGATTGAATTTTTTTGCTGTGTGACCTGACCTTAGGAATAATTTAACTTCTGTTCTCCAGTATCTGTTCCACTAGCCACTTTTCAAATCAATCACTTTACAGAAAATCGTGGAATCATCGTAGGATATCCTGAGCTGGATCAAGATCATCAAGTTCAACCTCTTCTGCCTGAAATAATTCAAAACACTAAATCACCTCAGCATAGTAGAATTGTAAAAGCATTCCCAGCAAAGCTCCAGACAAAGTTCTGGCACAAGTAAAAATTTTATGCTTCTTGAAAGGATAAAAGACATCTTAAATCATGACATCAAATCTTTTTCATCTTTCAGAATTCAAACACATCAGGAAATTGGTGCGTACAGAATTGTGAAAATCCATGCTCCAATATTCATATTCAGTGGTGACTTTGATGTTGGAGCAGCTACTATCCTGAATTCTTTGTTTGAAAAGAAAAATCAAATGGAAGGTACAAGGCCTATTGAAACATTTCCACTCCTCATATAGTCTTATCTGTAGAATTACAGATCTCATTACCTATTTTTTTTTAAATAAAACTTCACTAGGAATAAGGGGTACAGATTAGATTTTTTTAACCAGAATGTCTTTAGCATGCAATGTATTGCAGTATCCTCAATAACAGAAATTTTATTTCTCTTTCAGAAACGGTTCAATATCTTTCTGTACATGTAAAACTGGGGTGGCAGATACCACTCATATGCAGACATTGTGCAGAGGGAGAGAGCAGGAGAAAGGGAGCAGAGGTGAGAGTGAAATGCCAGGAGAAGGAAGACTCTGCAGCTGCCCTCGCGCTCTCTCCCCGAACTGACAGGTACAGAGCTGTAATCCCCTCCCTGTGGCACAGCTGTGGAGCAAGCCCAGAGCTCACACACACGGGGGATTAATGACCTGCAGGTTTAAGGTGCAGCAAACACGGGGTCTGTGCACCTCTGCCACGCACGGGCAGAAAGCATTAATGGGCAAAGCTCAGCTGGAGCTGCTCCTCCAGCTCCTTGCCTTGAGGCATCACATTGTGCAAATGTGCACCTTTCTCTAGGTCAGGGCACTGTGGTTGGTGCTGCCAGGGGCAGTTTGTGGTGGTTAACTGCTGTTAAGCTAATGAGGTGGTTTGAAGGCAGTGGGAATGAAGGAGCTGAGGCCTGTAAACCATGTCAAGAGTTGTATGAACATGCTTTATGACATGCACAGTAATTTTCTGAGTCAGCTTTGTGAATTGAATGACATTTCTTTCCTCCTTTCTAAGAATGAGCTTCATTGTTTCCCTGAGAAGCATAACTTTGGTTTAGCATGACTGACAAATATTGGTGCATCCATTTCAGTGGATTCTGTTTTCTAGGGTCAGTACATGGCACAGAGCATCCTTGATTGTCATAAACATTGAATTTTTCATCAGTAACAATCTCACACATACACTTTGCTCTGTTTGTGGGTGGCTCATCACAAATATGACATGATATTCCCTTATGTGGATGGCTTTATTAAGTATACAAATTCTTGTCCACAATAAATTGGATGGAGCAAAATGAATTAAAGAAAACTGACATTTCAGCTAGTTTTCTGCTCTCTGGACAAAACCTGCCCAGCACTGTCACTGTTTGCTGGGAGACAATAAATGTTTTCAAAAAGAGTCACCTTTCAGACTGAGACAAACAAAAAATACATGTCTTGTGTGAGAGGACACAAGGTCAGTATTGATCCCACAGAGCAGAACCAACTCAAGTGCCCCACTATCTCCACTAAAGAGTCCTTAAACTACTACAATTCTTGAATAAGTATGCTACACACATTTCTTTCTTCTAAATACAACTTCTCTCCAAGGCTGTAGGACTTTCAGCTGCAGCCTTTCCATGTTTTCAGCTTTTCAGGATTCATGGCTCCATTTGCCAAAGCCTTTAGGTAAACCTAGTGCTCTAATATTTTTATATGTATGTAGGACAGAGTTAGATTGAGTTTGGCTTAGAAAGAAGAGCAGCAGCTGTGGGTTTAGCAGCCTGAATCTTATTCTTCCCAGGCTGCTTAGTCTTCATCTGTGAAATTTTCTGTACCTCGGCTTCACTACCAGTAAAACTGAAATATGAACCTCATGTTGTTGAGTCCAAGGACCCAAATCTAACAGAAAGGATAAAGATTTGCAAGCAGGTATGTGCTGCCCATTGCAATGAAGTACACTCTCCTCAACCTGTGATCCTGTCTCAGCCTTGAGGAGTCCAGCCCATTCCTTCAATGTGAGCAAACCAGCGTGCTCACTAAAGGAATTTCATGCTTTTCCACTTGTCTTCTAGTGAGTATTCACTCTTACTATTGAATGAGCAGAGATGGCAAGTGGAATTGTACATAAACACAAACACACACACATCTGTGACTGTGGCCTTGTTTGTATCAGCCAGTGCCGTGACACAGCAGAAAGGGATCTGTGAGCAAAACTGCTCATTCTGAGCCTGATTTCACTTCATGTGTCTTGGGAACCTAAAAGTCACATGACATCAGCCTCCAAGTTATGAAATTACGTCTGCAGTTCTTATTAGGAAAATGGGCTTGCAGGCATCAGAAAGCAAAGAGCTGAGTTCTAGCACACTGTGAGCAAATCTTAGTGAAGCTACAAATGTGCAGTTGGCTCTTGGGTTACCTTCAGTTCAGACTCTGCAACACAGCTTTGGATGTGCTGTATAGGATCCTTTCTGACTCAGTTTTGATGTTTATCTTTTTCTTCCTGGCAGAAATAATCAGCTTACTCTTATTTTCTAACATTTCAAGCCTGCCAGGAAAACAAGGATCTGAGTCCTCCCTAACATTGTCACTTCTTCCCTCACAGAAGGGCTTAAACACAGAGGAAACATTCTGTGAACCAAAGACTGCCTTATCCTCATAGAACAACTAGAAATATCTAAAAACCCCCCAAGTTCCAGCAGCTCTGTGGTCTCTGTTATTGTTTAGAACTTCCTGTATCAGTTGTTCTCCCCAGAGCACTCCGTGGCAAAGTTACATTTGTACACCTTCCTTCTGTACCTGGCAACACTGAGAATTTCTCTCTACGTTTTCTTTCTCACACCTATAAACAACTTCTCTGTATTTCCCTCAGAGTGTGCTGTGCTGATTCCATCACAAAACCATTAGCAAGAAAATACATCCTGACCCATGACATTTTCCTAAAGGATTAAAATCCTAATGGATTTTACAAGAAAATTAGATCAGCTATTTTATTGAGCTTTTCCTTTAGTTTGTTAAGAATTACTAAAGAAATGTTTTCCTTCTAGAGAACTCCGCTCTACAGTGATGAATTCTGTATTTTGTGAGATATTTCTATCAACAAAATTACTGGTTTCACCCAAAATTATCTGTTCAATATTTACCAAAGTGTGCCAAGTAACAACTTTCTGAGGCATCTGTCACACTCAAAGATCAAGATTCTCTGTTTCAAGGCAGTAGTGCTTTATTTAACATCAGCAGCCATCTGGAGTATTCCAACAACAATTTTACATTTCAAACCAAATTTTCACTATCACAATCAGTTTCAAAACACAGCATTTTCATTTCACTCAGGTGAGCCATCGCTGTCAAATTTTAAAAGAAGAAATCAGAGTAAATATGATCCAGATGGGAGTTTTCTAGACACAAGCTTTAACAAATGGGGGAATCGGCATAAATGCTTCTCTAATGCATTTTAAAATGTCAGTGGGAACAAATGAATATTTTATTACTTGAAATATGAACTCTTCAGCATTCAGCTGGGATTTTATAACTTTAAATTGCATCCAAAACCAGGTCTTCCACCACTGCCTAGGCAGTAGAAAGAGGGGGTAGAAAGGACAGGCTCTGAATCCCAGAAGCACCATATTGCCCATCATGAGGAAACCACAATCAGAAAGGGTTCAGGACCTGCAAATGAAGTGGGTTTATAAACAACACAGTATTGTGGAGAAAGCTGTGCAATAATCAGCCTCCAGTATGCAAGAATCTATGAAATTCAGACAAACACAGCTCTGGAATAACATAACATCCCAGAGAATCTGAGGGTGGCAGCTCAGGAAAGGACAGAGGATGCTGATGGGTGTGGTGGGATTATTCCAGAGACTGGAGTAAATGAAGTTGTGAGGGTTGGTCATTTGGGTAACCTGGGAAACGCTGCCAAGTGAGGCTGACTTGGTACTAAGGTGCAAGGCTGTACTAATCAAACACAGCAGCCTGCAGCATAAAACTCCTATTGCACCAAAAGGGTGAATTGCACCAAAAGCCCAGCAAGGCAGTCCTTCTGAAATGAATGCCCTGCAACAGGGTAAACCCTTGCAGAACTTCAAAACCAAATGCATTTGATGAAGAGATAAGCTGTGGCCCTAAACATAAATTATAAACAAGATTAGCCCGCCCAAAAAATAACATAACAGTAACAACAAGCAATAGCACGTTTGGATGGCAACATGGAGCACTCATGAAGAAATACTGTCCAAGTATGGCTGGGATAAAGAGCAACTGCAAGTTGTCCCAAAAGAAGATTAAAGACCTCCATGAAAGAGAAGCTGGGTAAAACTGTATGTTGCTTATGATAGGTGAAAGCCAAAATGAAGAAAAACCCTAGCCAACGCACAAACATTTTTCAGCCTGATGAAGCTGAAGTCATCTAACAGAAACTCACTGTGTTTTGCATTAGAGCAGGGTTAAAAATAGGCTCTGTCATGTTGAAAAGATGGTCTCACATGTTTAAATAAGGAGAGAAGAATAAACACAGGTTTTCTCTTTATATCTTTGTACAATCTTGGGTACATGAGACTAGAAGTAGGCTTTCATAACTGTTCTGAGTTCTAATAACAAAATTAGTCAAAACATTTAGAAAAACTGATACATAGGAATGAAAATATTAAAAAAAACATGAGGGAAAAGCCAAAGAGATTGTTCCAGACGTCCTGAAGATGTGCACTGTGGTGGAGCTCAGAGCTCCTGCCCACTGACTGCACAGACAGAGAAGCTAAAGAGAGCTGCAGTCTCACATCTGTGCTAGTGAGCCCAAAGGCATTCCCAGACTCTCCATCTACACAGGGGTGGGAATACTGAAGAGCAGCCAAACCCTCCAGCAGTTTGACCAGTGGGGAAAGCCTAGCACTGTTCCTTAGCCCCAGTATGACTAAACTCTCGTTACCTGATTTTTTTTCTAGATTCTGTCATATTGAATAGAATATTGTCTGGACACAGGCTTTCAACTCTTGATTGTTTCTGCTGCAGCATTTACAATTAAAAGAGAGACAAAATTTATTTTTTTCAGACTTCCAGAAAAAAGGTGCTCCTTTGAGTCAAAAACTGTGAAGAGAGATAATTAGGCCAGCATTCCTTAGAAGGTACCTGCCTGTGTGTGCTGCAGAGTCTGAGCTATCAGATAGCCCAGCCAGCTGTGCTAACCCTGGGACTGGAGTCGGTGTCGCTGCACCCTTGTGGCCCTGCACTCAAACTAATTAGCTGGGTGATGAGAGATGAGGCTTCTTCAGCTTGCCAGGTGGTCTAGAACATATTGCAGGTTAGGCTGCTCTACTCTGCTCTGCTCTGCTCTCCCCTGAGCCTTTCCCCTGCTGGAGCCTGCCCGGGGGTCTCTGTGAGCTGCCTGCCGCGGGTGCAGCCAGGCCCTGAGCAGGCACCCCAGGGACAGGGACAGTCCTGGAGTGGGCAAAGGGCTCTGAGAGGGAGAGCAAGAAGAGCACAGCTCTGCCTGGGCCTCAGACTGCAGGCACAGTTCGGTTTAGTGGCATTCCTAAGGGGAAGGAGCAGACATTGCTGTGCCTGTGGCTCCCCACACAGCTGGCTGATGGTGCCCTAACTCTGACAAGCATTTGACCCTGGCAACAAAGCCACCAGGTCAGTGCTGCTGCCATGCTTTGAGAACTGTCTGTAGCCTTATCTTCCTCCCATAAGTGATGTAGCAGACAGAGGCATTTCATGCTTCACCATGGAACTTAACCAGAGATCCCAAACCCTGAAGTGTCTTTACTGTCACTTCCCTGATTTCTGCCTGGTGTCACCGCTGACACCCAGAACTGTGGTGCTCTATCCTGACATAGTTTGTTTCTCTATTTTTCTGAGCTTTCTTGTTTTGTAATGCTCAGATTGAGTATTCATTTCAATATCTCTATAATATATTTTGTCCTAAGTTAGTGCTGCATGCTCTTACCTGCATTGTAACATAGGGCTTAGAAATTCCAGAGGCCACAGTGGTGTGGTTGTACATGAGCCTGTGCTCACAGAAGCTCATCAGAGCTCACCACCTACACACCGAGGCAAAGAACAAAACTAAACATTCGGGCTCTGTGCTTGCAGTGTGTCGAGTTAATGCCCAAACAACTACAGCTCCTTTCTCATGCATTAGCATTTACAGAAACAATAGATGGGATCAGTGTAAATCAGAGTAGCAGAAGGAGGGGGGTTTGCAGCCACAGAAAACAGATTTTTTGAAGTTGGTCAAAGCTTGGGGTTGCTTCTGCTTTTGGTGGGGGGGGCTCAGACCAGATGAGGTTCCTTCCAACTAAATTTTCTCTGTGATTTTAAGATTCCAAAAGGTTGTAGCATCCAGTTTAGTAAGACAAAGAGAAGATAAGGGAATGAAGAAATAGGAATGAGACGTGGAGGAAATGAAAGAAAAGCTTCAGCCTTTTTAAGACAATATGCAGACTCAATTTATTTCACATTCTATCTACAAAGTGGACTGCTGCCCTTCAGGTAAAGTCAGTGAATCCAAGTGCTACAGCTTTCATTTCTATGAAATTCCAAGAAATATGAAGATGTTTAACTAATGGAAATAGTTAAGCTAAATGCAGCCAATATCATGTCATGGAAACCAGGGTTTGACAGAAAAAACTCAAGTACAAAATAATGTTTTAAGCCATAAGAGTTTTGGGGGAAAAATGTCCTGAGTTAAGCAGCAATAAAGAAGAAGAAAAAAAAAAATCCAGTATGGCCAAAGACTAGAGATCCTGACCCACTGTTGAATAAGAACAGCCATTAACGTGTTTCACAGAAGTAATGCCCAGTTTGATTTCTTCTGCTGCTGAGCCTCAAAGCTCACCAAATCGATCTGAATGAGCTTTTACAGAAGTGTTGCCTTTCAGGCCTCTGCCTGCCTCAGCTCCTGATTGCAAGCCCTGCCTCTCTAAGCAATGCATTCAACTTTAATCCCACCAGCTGGTCCTGCCAAGAACAGAGATAAACGTAATTGACACCCCAAAGAGCAGAAAGGTGCTACTCTCCTCAGGAGAGTGGGATTGGTTTTCTCCCCTAGGGGAATCCTAGTCAGAATGAGAGAAGTGTTTTCTAATCCACATTCTGTCTTCTCATCCACATCCCTGCTCTGAAGAATTTCTTATATAGACGCAAACAGTGCAGTAAGAAGTTCCAGAAGACTGGCACTCTGGGTGCATGGCAGCCTGCTCTCAAGGTCGCTCACATGGACAATGGGACAAAGAATTAGCACTAAAGCCACTCATCATCTCGACTGAGGGCTGAAATCAGGCCTGTCAACACCCCTGTTGGCACCTTAATCACCAGATTACTGGATATTTAGACTGCTCCAAAATGAGATTACAGCTCAGAATTACTGCTGAGTCCTTCTGTTGGAGTAAGGGCGATTGCATTTGGGCTGATATTTTAGGTGAAGGATCTTTGGATGCTGTACATAACCACTGAATTGGTGCTTAAACACCAAGCCTGACACACTCAGGCTGCAGTACACAACCTCTACATATTCTTCATGGGCAAACCAGGTGTTTTTTCTAACTCCAGCACATGGAGTTTGCTGGGTTGTTGAGCATTTGCAGGCGATAGCTGCAGTGAAAGCATGTTAGATTTGACCCCTCTGGGAAGTGCCACAGCTACTGTGGGTTTGTTACAGTGTTTGGGATTTCTGAACACCCTGCTGTCTGATTAGGACTGAATGCTGGGACCAAAAACACCTGACAGGTGTCCAGTATGTCCTTAAATTCTGCCTCAAAGCGCTGTATCCTTGGGACCCTGAAGACCTGATTGCTCTGCCTTAGTTGTCAAGCCCCATTGGAGGTTGCAGCAATACTGTAGTGACATTACAGCTGCTATTAAATCACAGACTGTAAATTCAAGTGTCTTAAAAAAATAATTTCATGGCAGTGAGTGTTACAACAGTGCACTTGGCAGAGTTTAAATTTACTATGTGGCCAAGAATATTATTTTCTGTTCTAACAGGGATAATTCTAAGGTGAATTTAAGCAGTTCTCTAATAGTGGTTCAGCTGAGTGTAACCTATCTGGACAAAGCCTTTTTCAGTGTTGGAATTCATACAGTTCATTGGTTGATGAGATATTAATCTTATCTGGGGTGTCTTGACATCAGTGGCGTCTTGCAACCATGCCCCATAAAGAGAGTACATTGCTCAACCTTCGTAGATCTGCTGGGTGATATTAGTGAAGATAGTAACTGGCAAATGAGCCAATATTTTCTTTTCTCAATGCTACCTGTTGCCTTCGCTTGGGGCGTGGCAACCTGGATCGGGAACGGCACGGCGGCAACCCTCTTGCCATTCTGTCCAAGTACTCACATGCACCAATGTGGTGGATGGTAAATGGCATTTATTAACGGTTGGACAGGGTCATTTATAACAGGGGTAACGGTTAACAACACGCGGGGCTAAGTAACGGTAAAGGCGAGGGGTTCTGTCTGCCCGTAACAACGCGATATCCTGCGGCCGGTCCCTGATCTCCCACATTTCCCCCCGCCCCTTATGACTTACCAAAAACATAGAAAGTATAAAGGCTATAAAAACATAAAGGCTAGTGAACCGAAACGTGGTAAAAAACTGACAACTGGTAAAAACAATGAACATTTCCATAACTTGTCTCAAAGCAACTGTAAGTGTCTAACAAACAAAATGTTAACTCTTTCTAACTGATTTTTAACAAACAATGCTAACTTATTTAAAATATGTAAGGCCCAAAATCAATGCCAGGGGCATTGCAGCAAGAGGGCCTAATAAGGTGGAACCAAGGGCGATCAGTCATGGGGACTGACTGAGCCATGACTCAAAATATCTTTGCAGGACTTCTTCCTCAGCTTTCTGGCACTTTTGCAGAGGTTTCTCCCTGTTGATGCTTGGGACGAAAATCAATTAGAAACAAATCAATCAATCAATCAGGTAACACACATAACTGATAACACAGTTGGTGATCTGAAATCATACAATTACCGGTCACTACAACAATGACCTATCATCCCAGAGTCTGCGACAACTGATGAACTTTAACAAGAGAGAATTGGAGAACTCTTGTCCGGATTCATGGTTCTCCAAATTCCCTTTGAACTTTTTGATGCAGAAAACCTCTGGGCTGATTGTCGCTCATTCCATTCAAGTAGAGCTAGAACTTGGCCAGAGTTCGAACCCTACTTGATGGACATCACTTACATTTTAAAACAAGACTTTTAAAAACAGCAATTATGAATAGGCAATCAAACCATTATACAATTGAATTCCTCCGAAACTTTGAACCATGACTGAAAATATTTTTGTTGAGCCTCTCCCCCAGTCCTTCTCTGTGCCAGCCTCTCTTTTAGTTTGGCCACGGAGTTCCTCACGACCCCGGTATGGTCTGCCGTTGAGCTGCTTGACTATTTGTCACGGCCTTCAGGAAGCAGGGTATACGGGTTGCGGGGGTGTCTAAGGATTTAGTCCTGCAAAATAAACTTCACAAGTTTTATCAGTTTTGCCCCGCAGGATGTCCTTGGTAGCAGTATTACACTGTTGGCGCAAGCACTCGGCTAACACAGGGCCCTTAGCTTCCGATGGTAGAGCGGAGGAGTCAAGTGCTGCCTGGTGGTCCACAAATTGTGTGAAGCTTTCGCTCTGCTTTACAGCAGACCATGGCGATGGTCTGGCATAACTTTAGATGCGGAACGAATAGCCTCTCTGGCAGCACGGGTTGTTGTCATGACCTCATGGGCCCGAAGGCCCTCAGCCTGCGCCTGAGGAGTGATCATGGTTGGGTCTGTGCCCATTAAGCACTGTATGCTGTAACCATGTAGCGGGTGGTCTGCCCCAGTCACTAAAGCCAGTTGCCTTGCACAGTTGTCCTCCCATTCCTGTTTAAAAACAATCATCCCTGCCCCATCAAAAATTAATCTGCATGTTTGCTTGATGTCAAATGGAAGTATGTCATCCCCTCCAAAAACGCTATCAATAAGAGTGGAGACCATCGCTGAATTAATCCCCCTGTCTGCAATTGCTTTAACAATTGCCTGTATATCCTTGGGATTTACCGGTGTATAGGTTCTCTGGTTTCCGCCTGGCCCCCCCACTCGGACAGGAAACGCCAGTGTGGCTGATGGAGCCCACTCGGCACATGCTATTTTTATTTTCCTCCAGTCAGTAAGAGGAGCTTGTTCTTTTCCTAGCTTTCTCTTGAGCCAGGCAGGAGGATTGTGATGGCTACCGTTGCATGCTCTCACTCCCTCTTCATCAGAATTGGAATAAGAATCGGGATCGGGATTGGCAATAGACCACTTGTGGAACTACTCGTCCCAGCTCGAGTCCGACTCGGGTCTGGAACTCGACTGACTGGAGACTTCTGGGCTCCAGGACCTTTTCATCAGGCTTCGACTGCGCCCCTTTTCCTTAGCATTGGGCCGCTCCCTCCCTCTAGGCTCGCCCCGCCTCCTGCTGGGGGAGGCTAGTGTCTTATGAAAATAAGTTTTCAAACGCGCACTCCGAGCAGCTTCAGCTCCCCCTCTGTGTCTTTCCCCTCTTTCTTGCTCGTGCGTGTCTGTGGTGTCCTGCAGACCTTCTCTGCCCCCGCCTGCTGCGCCCATGTCCGTGCTCCCCCGCTCTGGGGTTCGCCACCCTGCGGCGCGTATGGCGGAGGCCCTGCCCAGGCTCCGTCAGACCCTGAGGTAATGGCAGCACCCCGTGCCTCTGAGTTAACGTCAGCACCTCATGCCTCCTCTAACAGTCCATCCCAAAATGACTGCTTTTTTTCTGTAGCTGGCGCGCCTGGGTTCGGAAGCCACGAAGAGCATCCCCGCGGCTGTAAATCCCCACACTCGGCAAACTCATGATCATCCGCAGTCTGCGCGGCCGCCCCCTCACCCAGACAGGGCCCTGCCTGCAAACAGTCCTGCGCGGCTTTCCACATTTCCCACTCTGGCTGAACTTTTCACAGAGCCTGCATGACTCTTCCCCATAATTTAAGGTTTCACCCCAAACCTGAGGACATCGCCTCCTCGGCTAGGGCCTTGGTACATCTATCCCACACCTCTGGGTAGAGAATATGCCCAGCTGCCCAATTACCCCAATCCGCAGGAGCCTCGATATTACGAGGACAAAATCTCCTGGCTCGCAGTCCACACCCCACTGCCGATGAACCTTAAAAATGACCTTTGCGAGAGACTCCATTCTCCTTCGCTGGTCTGGGAGCGTCCTCCCCACGGAAGTCGGTCCAGCCACTGCGGCCGCTGTTCACCCGTCCAGGTGTCCCCCGTCCCCCGGGCAGAGTGTTCCCGGGTTTCGGCACCACTTTGTTGCCTCCGCTTGGAGAGTGGCATCCTGGATGGGGAACGGCACGGCGGCAACCCTCTTGCCACTCGGTCCAAGTACTCGCATGCACCAATGTGGTGGTCAGTAAATGGCATTTATTAACAGCTGGACAGGGTCATTTATAACAGGGGTTAATGGTTAACAACACGTGGGCTAAGCAACGGTAAAGGCGAGGGGTTCTGTCTGCCCGTAACATGGCGATATCCTGCGGCCGGTCCCTGATCTCCCACAGCTACCCTAAGTGTGGCCAATAGCAGATGCTTAAGGAAGCAGAGTGTGAGAAACAAAGGCAGGGTGTTGCTCGCCTTGATACCCAAATTCTGTCTTCCAGAGCTACTCACATCAATAAATTTTCTGGGAACTGCAAATGGCACTAAGGTTGATGGCTCCAAATCAACATCAAATATTTATTGGAACTGCAGTAGCATCATAAACCATGTGTGGTCCCTGCTCTGTACAACCAATGGCATAAAGTAAAATGCCACATATGAGTTAATTACAGGTACTAATCCTGTTTGTGGGCCTTCACTATTTTGTTTTGCTCTTGCTGACTTGTGGGTCTCTTTAAGTTAGATAAGTTACTTAGTTGAAGATCCAGAGTTTCTGAGCATAGTCTTTCTCCTGCTGCTACAAATATTTTACTCATTTTAAATTTCAAATCACATCCCAGGTTATGTCACTCAATGGCTCACATGAGATTCTAGATAAGAAATAAAGTAAATAAAGAAAAAAAATCTCAGAATGGGTCCTGGGACTATGCCTAAGAGCCAGAAGGTAAGCATACACCAGACTTATCCTTTCTTCTTTGTGCTGCTATATCTACTGCAGATTTTTAGGGACAGTTTCCAGGCCCTGGCCAGAGATGCTGTCAGAGTAACCCCTCCACAGGCGCAATAGGAATCACTTAGCACAACACTTGTTTTGGCATGATGTAGTTTCCTAAGGTAGGATTTGCATTTTTCCATACTTCAACATGTTAACACATGGTTAACACACAACCAGGTGTCTTCAGCAGGGATCTTGTTCACTTTGAAGCTGCGATTTGCCATGATTCTAAGGCTGTTTCTTACATGCTGTTTGTGCTATGGCAGCCTGGAAACCTTGATGAAGAATAACAAAACTTTGTTCTGTAGATAACTACATCAATTGAGTGTTGACAGTGCAGCTATGAGAGATGTATTTTTTCCTTATCCATTCAAGGATTCACACTCAAAATAAAGGAAAGTTTACATGATTCTCCATTTCCATGTCTGGTGGGTTTTCTAAACACCTTCTCTGTCTCCACAGTCCAAAAAGTCAAAGGCACATCACAAATTATTTCAAGTGTTTTTACAACTCCATTTGCTGTTGATGGCCAGTCATCAGCTGTTCCTCATCCACCTACACATCTCTGTGTTTGAAATCCTTCCCTGCCCTACTTTCTGTTGCCTTTCCCCCTCTCTCTTTTTTAATTACTTTTCTTCTTGGCTTTTTATCTACTTGCTTTTGCCATCTCGAGCTATCTTTCCAAGTTCAGAAAACAGAAAGACACAGAAAACTCTACAAGAGATTTAACTTTCTCCTCACTACAACCAGGATCAGCAGCTCCTTGGATCACCTGAGTAAAACTAAAATAAATGTAACACTTTTTGAAATTACTCTAGGATGGAAAGAATGGGGCAATTAGAAGCAGCAATTGTTTCAGGGCTGTGGAGAAGTAACGTTCCTGATGACAAAGGAACAGCTCTCTGAGCTATCCCAGTAGGCAGGGTTGGCACAGGCAGTGGCACTTCATGAGCAAACTGGTGGCCAGCAGTCACTATACACCTTGTCTGCACTCAAAGGCCTCACCCAGTCTGTCCCTGGGCTCAGCAGAACAAGCAGGAGTTTCTCTTCATCCACTTTTCATTCAATGCAGGCTACTAAAAATAAGTGAACCCAATTCTCTGCTCTCCAAAGGCACAAAGGTAACTTATCACTGGGACATGGATCATCATCTTCAGAACCTGGCTTCACCCATCCCTCTCATCTGATCAAGGCCCACATAACTCTGTCCCAATTCTTCCAGTACTGCTGCCCATCCTTGAGAGCACAGTCACTATGGGGATGGAGACCCCAGGCAACAGAACAGTGCCCTGTTCTCTCTTGTGCATCTTCCTTTGGTGAGGAGGGCCCTCATCCCTGATTGCTTCAGGCTTCTGATCTGCTCCTGTCACACCAAGTCACAATGAGTGTAATGCAACATCACCAAAAGGATAAACAGTACAATAACCACCAACGAACTGCAAACTTTTGAAACAGTGATTATGTCTGAAGAAGGGATTGCTTCACAGGTGAAAGCATGAAATGGCTTCCTTTGAACAGAGCAAACGTGAGAAATACATTAATAAGTCTGAACCTACAAAATCAGACAGCTCAAGAGAAAGTCTTTGGAGAAAAACACCATTGAGGTGGGATGTTCTGCTTATATGAAAGTATATTATTAAACTGTTTAATAGAACATCAGGAAAAATTGTGAAGCAATCGTCATGAGCAGTAACAAGCTTGTAAAGTTTATGTAGATACCCAGAGGGAGAAATGATCACCCTTGTTTTTGGGAGCCAGGTGTGATTGTGTGTCATCTTGAGGATAAATCATGCAGCATATGTAAGAAAAGGGTAACTAAAACAGAAATAGAAGGGAGAGCTGACAATGAATTCAAAAGTATCAGAACTTGGGGTATATTATGTAGTTACAAAGCACAAGAAAAAAGTAGCTTCCAACATTTTGATGTGGAAAACTAATAAATAGAAAAAAGAGGCAAAGTGAAGTGTGAAATGAGCTGACATAAAAGGAAATAGCTACAAGTAATGTTACCATTGGATACATGATAATGAAAATCCACTGATAAAGTGAAGAAACACTTGTAACACAAATAATTAATGACTACCAATTAGAATTAATACTAAAAGAGCCTGTAGCCTAGATTACTAGAAATGAGAAGAAATTTTATTTATATACAAATGTGCAGTTTTGTGTTTGGGAACAAATAGCACCACTATGTGCTAGAACCTGAGTTTGACATGACAGAAGAGGAACCCAAAATATACTCTTCAAAATCACACTTTTTGTGAACTGCTGGCATGAAGCAGCTATGTCAAAAACAAATATAAGCCCAAGTTGCCATCAAGAGATCTGATTTCAGTAGAGATATGAAAATATTTTTTGCCATGTAAGATCTCAGTGAAACTTTACCTGGAATATTGTATAAAATTACAAATTTAATATGAAAAAATATGCAAAGATGGGCACCTGGAATAGATAAGAGATTCTCTACACAAGAGAAAACTTGCAGATCATGGTTCTTCTAGCCCTGTAAAATGAAAGCTGAAATGGGGTAAGATTGCTCCCTACAAATGTATCACTGCAGGAGTGGTTTGTTGGCTAAAAAGGCAAGTGCTGGCAGGGAAACAAAGGTGTGTATTGGCAAACACATTCAGTCTGCAAGCTGAAGGACAATTAAAAGGAGGCTAGAGGCAGCAAAGCACAGCTGTGTAGAAGATCACACACGGTCATTTTACAAAGGGTCTTCTGTGAGCCCGTGCCTGGGACAGCTGAGCACCACGAGCCCATTCAGCTCCCTTTAATCCTCTGCTCCTCACAGAGATACCTGGCTATTTTTTTTCAGCCAGTCTGCTGAAAATAATTGAGCAATAACTTTTGCATCTTCAATACCTCTGAAGGTTCTTTCAAGAAGTCTATTCTGTACAAAAGTTTTTCTTTATAAACTGTTTTATTTTGGTCATATGACCCAGCGAGCCCCATTTTTTAATGCATTAATGAGCCAAGCCTCACATGATCAATTTATAACTAAACCTCCATCATTCCTCTGAAGGATCCCTTCCCCCTGCAGCACTCCTGATGGATGTCAGCCTTTCCTAGCAACCGTTTCTATCACCCACACATTTATCAATATACTTAGTGTACTAAAACTATGGTTAAGTGTACTGATATGCCAAAAGGCAATGAAAAAGAAAGGAGGAAATATCAAACATAAATATCATACATATTAAACTGGCAGGGTTTGGCACAGTGGTCAGTACAGTTAAGAGGTGTTTTAATTAGTTTTTTTTTTTTTTTCAAAATAAGAATAATGAAATGAAGTTTCATATTCAGATCTCATGGCAGGTATTTCTGCTGCTTGTAAGTGACGTGGCAAGGACGCAAAAGTAGAACTAATGTTTGTGTTTAGTCATGCAGGAAAAGATAACAATCAGCCAACAGGAAACTTGTAAAGTTGAACAAAAGAAATGCAAAGCCCTGCACTGGGGAGGAAAACCCCAATGCAGCAGTACAGACTGGGGATGGAGTGGTGGAGAGCAGCTTTGTGGAAAGGCCCTGAGGATGCAGGTGGCCAGCACACTGACAGTGAGCTGTGTGGGTAAATCCCTGGGCAGGGGACAGCAGAGGCACACTTTTATCAGCAGTGTCCAGTGATAGGATAGGAGGTTACAAACAGAAATACGGAATTTCCACTTAAGCAAAAGAAAATCCTTTTTTTATTATTGCAAAGGAGGTCAAACACTGGCACAGGCTGCCCAGAGTGGGTGTAGAGTTTCTGTCCTTGGATGCTCAATGCCCAGCTGGACACAGCTCTGATGAACCTGCTCCAGGCAGGCAGAGAGGGTGGGCTAGACAATCAGCAGAAGTCCATTCCATTCTGATTCAGTAATTTTTACTGAATATACATCATAATCCTAACAGCTGTTCCCAAACCCCAAAGAATTAGCACATTATGATGGAAAGCATAGAAAAGGTAGCAGAATGCATTCAATTGCAAACAATATATTTGTTACCCATCCTGTTTGTACAGTGATATCTAACAAGTGGTATATTCAGGGTAGAATTTAAAACCCACTCAGATCACTAAATAAATATCCTCAATCAGTTATTTCATTGGTAAAAGACAAAAGAGGCACTTGACAAAAAACTGTATCGACTCTTTGGAGAGTAAAATCACACATTTTTCTCATGAGGTGTTTGCCCTCTTTTGAATCCAAAGGTATCTTTAAATGCACCAACTAGCTTTAGTCCACAGCTAAAAATAAGTTCCTGCACTTTTCCTAAACTGGTTTAACTAGTTTTGGTCAGACCCTTATCTTTGAACCATAGTACCTCAAATTAGAAAACAAACAAGCTTTAACTGTGTTAGTTACTGCTCATACTGAAGCAGGTTCTGAGCTTCTGTAGGATGTTCCTTTCTCACTGCATCCTATACAGCAGTAAGTTTGCAAATTCCAGCCTATATTACTGTGCAGTTTGGGGACAAGAGCTGTTAATGCTCATTGCATCACAAATGCATCCTTTATAAACCCCTTCTTTCCATGTGGCTGTTAGCCCCTTCCAGCGTGAGCACAAATGAAATATTACAGGAGTCTAAGCTCGCAGAACAGAACATGCCTTTGCCCTTTCTCCTGGCAGCACAGAAAGTGACATTTCTCTTGGTTAATCTTTTAATTAAATGGGTTGCATTTAGCAAGGAATTGAAGTGAGCATGCCTATGGCCTTCACAAGTAGCTAAGCTGGGGTAAACATGTGCCTCGGTTTATGCAAAACACTTCATGGTGCGTCCACAGGTGACTGAAACAAAGAAACACGACTGCAGTTTGCATGAAAGCAGCTTTGTTCCTGTGGTACGCAGTGTATATATAGACACTTAGTGTATATATCTGTAAAAAATGAAGTTATGCACAGAGAAACAAAGTTTCCAGATGAACAGTGCCCAGTAGCGTGGCTGTAAGTCCTGCTGATATTTGGTGGCTTGCGTCTGGGGCTCATCCTCTCAAACCTCTGTCAGTGTCCAAGGAAGGAGATTCAGGAGCCTTGTCCAGGCAGGGGGTGGAAATTAAACATTAATATGAGCTGTCAATAAAGGACACAAAATTGTTAAAATTCTTGGCTTTGCTTAAAATTGGAGAGATATAATGAAGCAGTCTGGAAAGCTCCAAAAGGTCCCTGTGAATTAAGTAACTTGCTAGCACTGCTTAGAGAAGTGGATCAATTTAAAGATACAATCCAAATATCTTTTTTTCCCTCTGATAGTGAGCATTTAGGGGTTTGTCTCACTCTTATGGGTAACAAACCAAGATTTTGCCTTGCAAGCACTTGCAGTTATTTACCTATGGATTCCCACAACCTTGTGTCACGCTATCTCTGTGCTGGGTAATAGAGTTTCAAATAGGGTTGGGTTGTTTTTTTTTTTTTTTAATAATTTATTCAGTGTTCCCAGACTAGGCCACATTGGTGTTGATATCTTCTCTTTCCTGCAATGAAAAATTCACAATGCTACCTTGAATAACCAGTTTGGTAGGTTCTTTGAGAAGTAACCATATGTTACTACATTAAAATGCAAATGCATCATGATACAATGTCACTGTGACATTTTCCTGATGATAAATAATTTAGGAGAGATAAATTAATTGTGACTTTAAAAGAGTAATCTTGAAAAAAAATCAGATTTGTTTTATTATTATTAATAATAATATTAATAATAATTTATACTGAGAGCATCAGTTAATCCACTGTCACTGCTTTATAATTTATTAATGTTCTACAATGATCAGAGGATATGGTGTTTATTAGAGACAAAGTTTAAACCACCACCATTTTTTAGCTGTTTTCAAAAACCAGACTGGACAAATAACACTGTTGTTCCCACACTGAAATATTGCTGTGATATTCCCCATGGCTTTCGTTTGGGGTCACAGACACATTTTACTGAGTGACTTCTGTAAAATGTACCTAAATTTAACTGCTGTAGTAATCTGAGAAACTTTAATTTGCATATTCCAACTAGAGGGTTTTTTTTTTTTTAATTTTTTCTTAAGAGTTCATGTGCACTGACTGCAATTCAGTGCCTATGCTGCAATGGATTCATCTTTTCTTGGTAATCTGAAATGGAAAAGCCTCATCCCACAGTGTAGGGCTGCCTACCACATGTGAGGGTTTCCATACAACAAAAAAGGAACCCTTGGTGTGTAGCAGGGTACAACAAAATGGTAAAACTTTTCATCAGGACTGTGGGAGATTCAGACTCCAATCTTTGTCTGCCTGAGTTAGTTTTCCTATGGCTGAATGATTGGATGATGTCCCAGCTTCAGTGAGCAGGTGTTTTCCAAGGGACAGTCTGTGAAAAACTGTCCACTAGACAGTTATGATGAGGAGTTTACAGTTATGTGATTCTAAATACTCTGTCAAGAAGTACCTAGGTACCAGGTGTACCTACTCTGGAGTGAAAAAAACCACGAGAATACATATCTAAAAGTAAGTATAAAATAATCACTGGTCTGCTGTGGAGGATGTGAGCAGAGCTCCCGTTCTTACGGCCCTCAAATCATTCTGAAAAACCAGCCTGCGCTTGCATAAGCCAAGACAGTGCTTACAACAATTCTCATATAATACCTTATTTGTACAGTAATCTGGATAGTACAGGTTGCACAAGTTTATATAGGGTGTTTCCTAATTTTAAATGCCTCTTCTTTTATTTTTTTTTTTTTTTTTGTTCAGCTGATGCATGTCCATCTATGCAATATTTAGTTGTGAAACCAATGGCATATGGTGGCAGGGCATGGCATCATGGCAGCACAGCACCAGGACATCACGTTGCACTGTTTGGTAACAGACAGTGAGGCAAGTGGAGCGCAGTGACTTTTGCACACAAATACGGCGCCTATCAATAGCAATCTGATAATCTCAAAATTGAGCTCAGCGCTTTGGGGGTTGCAGCGGTGGTGCGGGGTTGGTGGCCGGGCTTGGTGTTCTCAGAGGCCTCTTTCAGCCTTGGTGGTTCCACTACTCCACGGTTCCTCGATTCCCGGCCATTGGCACGGGGCCGTGCCGCCTTTGCCCCGCGGGCCCAGGCTGCCCCGAGTGCCGCGGTGCCTCTGCTGCGGCCCGGTGGCTCCGTGCTCTGAGGGCCGGGCTCGCTTTTCCCAGAGCCTCAGCCGGGGCTGGAGCTTTGGAGCCGGGTTTGGACCCGCGCTGGTTTGTGATGGCAGCGTTTGGGACAGGGACAGCCAGGGACACTGCGGGGACACACGCGGACACGGCCGGCCCCTCACGGGGCAGCCGCTCTGCCCCTCAGAGCCGCGGGCCGGGGGGGCGGTGTGTGTGTGTGTGTGAGGGCGTGTGTGCGACCTTCTGAGAGTGTGTGTGTGCGTGTGTGTGTGAGGGAGGCTGTGTGTCTGTGTGACCCTCTGTGTGTGTGTCTGTGTGTGTATGGGTGTGTGACCCCCTGTGTGTGTGTCTTTGTGTCTGTGTCTGTGTGTCAGTGTGTGACCCTCTGTGCGTGTGTCTTTGTGTCTGTGTGTGTGTGTGACCCTCGGTGTGTGTCTGTGTGTGTGACCCTCGGTGTGTGTCTGTGTGTGTTTGTGTCTGTCTGTGTGTGTGTGACCCTCGGTGTGTGTCTGTGTGTGTCTGTCTGTGTGTGTGACCCTCGGTGTGGGTCTGTGTGTGTTTGTGTGTGTGACCCTCGGTGTGTGTCTGTGTGTCTATCTGTGTGTGCGTGACCCTCGGTGTGTGGGGGTGCGTGTGGGTGTGAGGGGGGAGCGCGCGGCCCCCCGCGCGCGGCGCCGCTGGGGGCGGGGCCGCCGGGCGCCCGCCAATCCGCGCCCTCCCCGTCCCGCGAGCGGCGGCGGGAGCGGCCAATGGGCGCGCGGGGAGCGCGAGCGCAGCGGCCAACGGGAGCGGCCGTGCGGGGCCGCCGTGCGGGACCCTCGGGGCGGCGAGCGCCGGGCGGGCACAGCCGGGGCCGGGCAGCGCCGGGGCCGCGCCGCCACCGCCCGCAGCAGGTACCGGCACCCGCACCCGGCCGCGCAGACCCCGCCCACCCCGCCTGCGGACCGGGACGGGGGTCTTGGGGGGAGGGGGTGGCCGCGCCTTTCCGGGAGGGATGGATGGGTGGATGGATGGATGGATGGATGGATGGGGGGCGCCGGGGAGCTCCGGGGCGCGTCGTGGTGGCGGCCGGGCCGGCGGAGCGCGGCGGCCGCGGTCGATGCTCGGCGAAGCGGGGTGCGTGGGCGAGGCCGAAAGCGCCCGCTCCGCCCGCCGCAGGGCCCGGGCCTGGGTACCACCATCCCCCCGGCGCTGGGCGGGCCTGCGGCGGCGCCCCGGCCCTGCCTGCCCGGCGCTCCCGCTGGCCGCGGCCGCAGCGCCCGGAGGCTCCCCTCGGGCACAGCCCGTGCCGCGGGGCCGGCGCACGGAACGGGCTCGCAGGGAAGGCCACGAGTTCCTCTGGCTCTCAGAGCAGCGGGCGTGTGCGGGGAGAGCCGCGATGGGCCGTGCCCGCAGCCCCGGCCCCGCGGGTCCGTGCGCCGGGAGCGCTCCATCGGGAACAGCGGAGCCCTTCCTCCGCCCGTGCCCTGGGGGAGGCTCGCGGTCCTCCTTGGAGCGGGAGCCGCTGGCTCGTCCAAAGCACTTCCCTGAGTGAAGTTTAATGTGGGGCTGAGTGCAGGGGTACAGTGGTTGGTAGCGAGCTTGTAATCGAAACCAGCTTGATTCCCATGAAAATAGAAACCTTTAATTTCATTTAACCTACTTCAAGGCTTTAACAACTGGAGCTTTTTTTTTTTTAATATTTTAATAACTCTTTCAGTAATAATTAAGAAGTGGAGCGTGTAGGAGTTTTACTGTCTATGACATCCATCTGTACTGGAGTAGGCTAGAATTTCTTGATCCCCAATTTGTGTATCATGTCTGTGCTTCTTAAATGAGATACCATTATTTCAGCAATTTGGAAATTATATACTAGGTATACGGTAGATTTCTAGGATCTTCACCCTTCAGCTTCTGTACCCTGTTTTTCACCCTTCACTCATATATTGGTGCCTTAAAATTCAGCCATTTCCCCATCAAAAACCTATAGATGGATAGGAAAGATTAATTTTATGGGTTATGTTTTATTTTTTTTTTTTTTTTACCTCTACCTGTTGCAGAGCTATAAAGTAATGACAAATCTAGATCTCTGAATTTTTTTACTGCAAGTACTTGGTCTTTATTGCTGGACTGTAGGTATAGTGAAGCTTTACTAGACACAATTTTAAAATGAAAGCACATTGGGGGAGTTGTTCTAAATTAAATGTGGATGTAGGTTTTGGACAGGATAAATGCTTTTTTTCTCATAGTTCAAGAATAACCCAGCCTGTCCACATTTTAGCTGTCCATAGAAGCTGAAACTTGTCGATAGAATTTAACATCGAAGCGAAACTGTAACCATCCATACCACCTCTTAGCTCCTGAAAGGCCACACTGAATCTCCTTCTGGCTGCTACAAAGTGAAGGGTTCACTGTCATCTTCCTGTTTCTGAGTTCTAGCTCTTGGAGGAGCTCCCAGTTCCTCACAAGGGTTGTTGTTTCCGGTGCTAGGAAGGGGATGCACAACAAACTAAAATGGTTACACAGCCATTTGGAAGGTTTAAGTGAGTGCCTGAGTGAAGAAGGTCCTGGATGTTGTTGAAGACATGAATTGTTGCAGTGACTTCAGGCTTGGTTGGCTTCTTCAGCCGGAAATTGTGTCTGTTTGGTTTTTGTCACAAAATATTCAGTGTTTGAGGATGTTCCGTTTAGTTTGCTTGTTACTTGTCTGCAGGAAGCAGAGCTGCTGAGTGGCAAGCTAAAAAACTGAAAAGGAGCCAGTATCAGCAAGAATTGTGCTTGGCTAGTTTGGTAGGTGTGGAGCACTTGCATTATGTAAACATTCAGTGCCTGGGCACGGTTAGCACCATCGTGCAGCTCCATGGTGTTTCTCCCTGTTGCTGATTCCAAGCCTTGCAGGAATAAATCTGTTTAGCCTCGACACTTGCACAGTTAGGAAGCTGCAAACTGTAGTAACAAATACTGTCTTATCAGAATAAACTAGGTATTCCTTTTTTATTTTTTTTTTTTTTTTGTCTTCTGAGTGTTTTGTCGTGAGCACTGTTTTTCTCTTGAGCTCTCTCCAGCAGTGGGGACCCCAGGGATGTACCTGTCACTTTGTGCCCTCGCTGTGGTGACAAAGGCCATACTTTTAGCAGATGTTGGTCTTGGGATCTGTGTGTCCACAGGACCTCACACCTTTCTGTGCCATTGTTCAACCTGATGTTTGTAAATTTGTAGCGCTCCTTGTGCAAGAGGCTTAATTGATAGGACAGGACATCCATTAGCATAAATAGGAGTTAAGATTGGAGCTCTTGGCAGCACCCAGGATCAGTATCTGCCATCCTGAGGAGGAGGAGGGAGGCTGCCAGCATCCTGTTTGGAAGACAGGTAGGCAATCTCTTGGTACAACTTGCTTTGAGTGTTTGTTTAAGTCACTTTTAAAGGTAAGAAAACCGTGGAAATGGGCTTTATTTTTTTGGCTGTTGTTTGTTCCACATGTATTGGAAGAAAGGAAAGGTAAACTAGTGTAGTTTTTTTTCTTTAGAAGGTGATTATGTTTCAAATATGACTTGGTAGAGCACTTGTCAGATAAATGAGTAATTTTTAGGTTTCAAAAGAATTATTGTAAATTTCTGCAGGAAAATAATAGAAGAGAAAATACCATTTAACTGTGAGAGATTTGGGAAAGTATGGGAGGAATCTGGAAGTGTTGATTCCTAGGACTTCAAATTCATCGTGTAATGTCTATTGTAAAACATGATTCAGGCTTTCTGTGTAATTTAAAACATGAGAAGAATAAGAGCTGGGCTTTTTGTTCTTGATTAAGTATTCCAATTGTAATTGCTTTGTGAATAATAAGTTTGAACAGAACATAATTGCAGGTGCAGTTATGGGTAGTTATCCTTGTCTTGTCTGATCAATATATAAAAAGGTGGATCTGGGTTTTAATTACCAAGATTAAGGAGTTAACCCTGAAACTTAAAGTAGAGACTGAAAGTCTCTTGCCACTGAAACTTGACAAACTGATGAGCACTTGAATGTTGTGTGTTCCCCCACCCCCTTCTATTTACTTGATTTTTGGCTTTCCCTTCCCAGCAAAATCACAGTATCACTGTAGTAACTGCAGCAATAATCCTGCTGCTGCTAAAGCTTTCTCTAGTGATAACCAGGGCTGGATATCAGCAGGTTCCTCTGAAGGCTGAAGTGATGCTTTTGGCCTGTTTTCCTAAGGCAGTGAGTAACAACTGAGTGATGGAGAGTCAGCTGTGAGTGCTGCTCTGCCCATTGTGTTGTAGATGTGTCCTTCAGACAGGTTCTGTTCTCCTTTAGGGGTTAACTCAAGAGTAATGATATATGCAAAGTCAGAGCCATGATTTATGCAACTACCCTGATAAACAGTGAGGCTTTATCTTGTAATCCTTTTCATAACCAAAAGTGCAAATGAGATTCTAATGCAGATTTCCAATTAAATTAGATAAAATGATCTGGAACTCAGCTTCTGTTCACCAAATCTTGAATCTGCCTGCCTCTTGATTTCCTAGAACTTGTTTAAAATTCTCCCTGCATGTGTGTTAAACATGTTTTCACGTTAACTGGTGATGGAGTACAGTTAATGTTCTTATGTGGGATATACTTTCCTGGAATAGCTTAATTTCTGATCTGAGCTGTGCCTTCCGTGCAATTTTGAGAAATGAGTTTAACTATGCCAAAAGAGACCTTTTTTTTTTCCTCTTCACTGTGCACTTGATGATTAGGCTCAAACAGTAAACAATTTATAAAAATGTCAGCTTATAACCTAATTATAAAGAGATTGTAAAAACCTCCTACTTTGTTCCAGTTGATTTTTGGAGGAGGGACTGTCTGTAAAAGAAACATATTTACAGCAAAGCAAGGGACTTCCCTAATATGTACTTTGTGAACAGATTACTTACTAAGAAGTAATTACAAGGTCATCTGGTACAGAATCCCTCTGAGTAGAGGCACAAGTAAGTGGAAATTTGTAGTAAAATCAGAACTTTGGCTGAAGGAAGGTGTGTGAACACATGCTTAAGAAATACCTGTGTAACCACAGGCATTGAATAGCTCTAATGACAGAGTTCTGCTGAGATAACTCAACAGTCCCACACTGAAATCAGGTTCTGCTCCATAAGAGTAAAGGATTAAAAGAGGTTAAATACTCCATGACTGAGCACAGCCCTCACTTCAGAGTATCTTATTTCACAAGGGTGTCTTTGCTGAAGTAGTTGATGAGTTGGGCTGAATTCTGCTAGTAAGTTATTGGGTGGCTGTGGGTTAGTTGCTTCCAATTCACCATCTTCCCAAAGCAATACTGTGATACTGAGTGAATACTGTACTTGGGTTTTGTCATTGTCATCTAAAAGAAAGTGACAGAACTACTCCTGTGTCTGGTATCAAAGTGAATTTTTATATTAATGTGCTGTAGTGCTGTTAAAGAGATCATATGCAGTATTAGCTAAGTCTCACCTAATTAAATTTAATAATGCTCCTTACCTTGAATGCATGTGCTGCCAGAGTAGTAGTATATCCAGGAGGAATGTAGCTTGAGGAGCACACACTCTAGGGCATGCTTTCAGTATCTAGCATATTTCAGTGGTTAAGAATAGTGAGGAGAACTGTTTGAAAAGCAAGTCTACTTTATTTTTGTACACAGAGCTATACACTCAGCTATGTAAACTTTGACCTAACTAGATTGGTTACTCAGACTGGTATTGTGTTTCATTAGATAAATGATTTAAAGAGGACAAATCTTTTCATTGGTAGTTGGGAAGTTTCTTTCTAGTCTTCAATCCTGAAGATGTTCAACTAGTTTGAAATGCCTTGTTATTTTTCAGAAATTCTCTTAAATCACTGAGTGTCAGCCACAAGTTTGCCATAGTCTTTGCCATAGAGTTTTGGGACTTCTGGTGGTGTTTATCCATGCTGCAGTTGTGGGCCTGGTCCTTCAGATTGATTTAGTTTTGTTGTATTTCACGTGTAGAGAACACAGTATTACCCTGAATCCATCCCCATTATTGTGTGGAAAGTGTGTAGTGAGACACTTGAGCTCTGGCATATTACCAGGGCCAGGCCAAAGACTGGCTAGTTGATGTTGGATTAGTGGGCCCATTTTGGTAATTCTTCAAAACTTAGTTGTTCTAATTAGCTTTCAAGCATGCTAGTATGTTTTCCAGCTCCTGGAGGTGTGTTATGTTTTCTTGGTCCCTGGCTTACAGCTAGTAAAGAAAATGAACTTGCAGAGAGTAGATAAGAATGCTGGTGAAATCTAAAACATGGATAAATCTGTCCTTCTGCTAGCTGAGGGAAGAATCCCAAATCTTCCACGTGATTGGGAAGTTTGGAATAGGTATGCTTTAAGGTTAACTTGCACCCAAAGCAGTTTACAGTCTCTACTCATCTTTTAAAGCAGTATCTTTCACAGATAAGGTTTCCCAATGGCTATAACCTTGGACCACAAAGACAAACAGACTGTATCCTTTGGAGATATGCTGGCTAGGTATTGGCCACATAGGGTAGGTCATTGGCCCTTGTGGTGCTTGAAAATGTGGGCATTCTGCTGATAGCATTCATTGATTTGCTTTTGTGGAAACAAGGCACAGATGAACTGAGACATGATGATATGATATAATATGACATGACCCAGACTTGTCTTTCTGGCAGTAACCTTGTTTAGATGAGTTAAATATTACTTCCTTTGTTGCCTGAGTCTCTCCAATCTCTCCAGTTGCCAGAGTTTTATTTTTTTTGGCTTGTGATGGTGTCCTTGCAATGTGGCAATTGGAGCTCTGTATGAGGGACTTCTGTAATGATTTTTGTCTGGTGTGGATGCAGTGGGGAGTGTGTGTGGTATTTAAACACACTCAATGCACTCAGATTTGATGTCTGGACAAATTTCATCTTCTGAATATACCTAAACAAAATACTTCTACCACCTTCTGCTTTTTACTCCTGCTAGTGCTGGGTTCAAGCTGTCAGAGGGAAAGGGCAAATTGATTTGTTGGACTGTGTTTTTGCAGAACTTTGTGGTTTGTTGCTGATGTTTGAGAGGTTGGGAAATGCACATTTTCCATTTCCTGTGAGTGATAATCTTGATAGGATTGAATTTGGAGGGAGCATGCTGTTGACCTAATGTTTGTCAGTGATAAACCAGAAGACAGAGCATTTAATCTCTAACAAGGACACACATGCACACTCTCTGGCTGCTGGATTTAGCATTTAAACATTCACTGGAACTGCAGCAGGCTTTCCTGGCACTTGGAAAGCATCTTGATCTGTGTTTGGACAAATCTGGGATCTGATCATTTTCCTGTTAAAAACAGAATTGTCCTTGTTTTGAGAGTCAGAGCCCTCTGAAGCTGTGAGTTAAATATTGCTGCTGTAGCTCTGGAGGCAAACAGAGCTGCTGTTGTTTGCTCCATAAAAGCACTTGCTCAGCCTTGGACATGAGAATTTTTTGCAAGATGGGGAATGTTGGCTAGGATCCTGGAGTGTTGGTTTGCTGGTGGTTTTTCTTTTTTTTCCTGAAGTGCTTATGAACTCTTCACTTATCAGAGGACAGCATCCTTCACACAAGGATATTTACGAAGTGTCACTGTGGGCTTAGCCCTGAACCTGTGAATTCAGAAGGATCCCAGCAGCAGCTGCTCTGTAGCAGCTTCATGTAAGATTCCTCTGGCAAAGGCTGTTTATACCTCTGGGCAATGTGGGGATTTTGAGCATTTCTGTTCTAGAGTGAGAATTCTTTACAGAACTCTTATTAAGCCTTTCAACTGTCAAATTTCTTTATTCTATGCTTTTATTGCTTATTAGCTCAAAAAGGTGTTTATAATACAGGGTTTTTTAGATACCCCACAGTGTGGATTAGACAATTTTATGTTTGGTAGGAATTCTCTGTGTGTGTTTGAAGAGGTAGGTGTTAACAGATGATTGGATAACTGGTGACAATATGTATTGCTGGCTAACAGCTATTGTAAACATACAAGGTGTACTCTAAACCAGATAGATAAAGTGATTGCTGACACTTAACAACCTTAACATGTTAAATTTGGTTTTGCTGTGGTGTTTTGCAAGGTAGATATTAATTTTTTTGCACTTGCACCAGCTTGTTATGTTTTAGAGACTAAACTAAATTTCTGTTAGGAACTACGTTCCTACTGTTCCTGTATTTCTTGACAGTTTTATTTAAAAACAGAATTATAAAATAGTTCTTCCAACCCTATCAATTCTGGGATTCTTCAGTAATTTGCTCCTGTAAAGAACTTTAAAAAGTAATATATTATACCTTCTGAGTTTGAGATGAGGAGTTGCAAGCAGTGCTGTGCTAACTGGCATGTGGACATGCATTCTTGGAGAAGGCAGGGAAAGGTAGGTGGAGAATGGGAACATTCTTTCCTTTCCCTGTGCTTGAGATAACCTTTCTTTCTAACATAGCAAAGCATAGGCTGCTGGATTCAGGCTTTGATCATTCACACCTAGATTCCATGCATGGTTTTTACCCTTTAAATCCAATTTGGTGCTTTTAGGCAGTTCCCTCACAATCCCTGTGTTTGTTGCTGTAATGTTGACAACAATGGAAAAGTCACCAATTATGTTTTCTAGCTGGAATCTTCCAGAGTAATGGAAGTAGAAGACAGTCTCAGTGTGGGAAGTTGCTATGAATAAGGTCTACCAAAGTCTGGTTGCTGGAGAACAGGGTAAAGAGAAATGGGATTGAGAGTTTCTTAAAGAAAATATTTCTCAATCCTTAAAAAAAAAAAAAAAAAAAATTAGCCTGCAAACATGCAAGTGTTGCTGTCTCCCAAGTGTGAATGTGAGTATTTGTGCATAGTCCTGTTTTTTTAATTGAACCCATTTCATCATTATGGTTCATCATAGCTCTGGATGTTGATGTTTTGTAGGTCTGGCATTCTGATTTCAGCCTCTTAGATAAAGGAATATGATCAGAAATGACTGAGGCAGAAAACTTTGATCTATTTTGTGCCAGTTTTCTTTACATCACCGGAGCCTAAATATTGTCAGATTTTGCAGTCACTTAAAAAGCTGGACTACAGCAACACAGGTATTTCCACTGACAGCATAACTTTTCATTGCTTTCATAGCTTTCAGAAACAGATGTTGGACCATAGCCATGTACTGGGTATTGTCCAAGGTTCTGTGTAGATGTAGCCAAAGACTCTGCCCATGTAAGCAGGTTTGCAGGCTGAGGTTGTGGCATTGTGTCAGAGGCAGGATTAAACCTTTCTTTGAGGAAGGACAGGTGAATGGATAGTATTAGATACTCTCATAGAGTCTCAAAGTGTAAAAAATAGAAGTTATGGCTAGTTAGGTAAATTAGTAAGAAGGGTATGTAGGAACCATGACAAAACTGATTCTTAGTGACAAAATTGCTGCAGTAATGATTGCATGAGTTTTGGCCTCCCTCTTTGAGGGAACTGAAATCCTGTCTTATATATTGGAGCAATCATGCAGATCTTTAGGAGGAAGTGAATGGTGTACACAAAGACCAGGAAAACAAAAGTTATGGGGAAGACATACCTGAAGAGCATTAACTGTGACTTTGAGCCATGGTAAAGACAACAGGCCTGTACCTTAACTGAACAGGGAAAAATGACTCATAAGCATGCTGTGTCTTGCACTCCATGCTTTATGGCAGGAGCTGTGCTTTCAGATTTGCATTAGTCTCTTAATTGTGTGATGGAAGTGTTTTAGTGTAAATAGCTTTTTCTCTTGGCCTTCAAAGAAACAATTCCGGGTGATGTACTGTGGTCAGTGGAAATAGTAGTGCTTGTTCTGCTCTAAACTTGCTGCTGTATCCTACTATCTGCTGTTAGATGCTTCACTTCTCAAAGAAGGGAATCAAAAGAAGGATTTGGAGTATCTGACATAGCACTTGGTACCCAGACTTGTGAAACCAGGAGTTGTGTAGGTAGTAACTCATTTCTAGCAAGTAATCATTTGGAACTTGTTCAGAGACTGTTGAGATATGAGCATATGAAAAACAGAGCACAATTGCTTTGATCTGGTGGGTACCTGACAAATAGGTGTTCCAAAAATATTTATTTACTTTTCCGGCAAAAAGGACAAATTAGCTGTTCACTCCTAACATACATTCTGTGCATTCCCTGGTAAGAACCTGCTTGCAGTATCTTGCTGTCTTGAAAGAACTGAGTGTATTTAGAAGTTGCACCTTTATTCCTGGGTGGCAGGTGATGAAAGGTTCTCACCCTGTTAAGGTATTCAGTGTTGTAATCGTTATTTGCCTAAGAAGCATTCCATCTCTGTTTAAAGATTCTCAGTTCTGTGGTTTTTTTTTTTTTTTAGTTCCATAGTTTTATGGACTGTATCCCTGCGATGGGCTCAGCTGGTCAGAGCCTGATGCTGATAACTCCAAGGTTGTGGGGTCAATCCCCTTATGGGCCATTCACTTGAGAGCTGGATGATTCCTGTGGGTCCCTTCCAGCTCAGAACATCCTGTGACTCTCTGTGGTCCCTTTCTGGGAGTGTTTTGGTTGTAGCAGTTTGCATGGAACTGCTGTAGAGGACTATAATTAGATATTCACTACATCAGCTCAGGATTTTGATGAGTCTAATCAGAGAGATTGGTAAAATGTGGTAGAAGTGTATCCATAATGCTACCATCTTATTTAGTGAAAGTAAACTGGTTAAGGGTCACAGTAAAGATGTTGCTATAGCTGACTTAAAAGAATGGCAGCTCTGGATGATGCACTGTGATTGAGTCCTTGGGATCCTAAAGGCCATGCTCTCACTGTATTGTGAGACATACTATATTTGTCCTCAAAAAGAGTTTAAGTTTTTCTTAGCAAGAATGACATCATTTCCAAAGGCTGATAAAAGGAGGGGAAAAAATCATGGTTCTCAAGGTTAACTTACTAACTGAAGCAAAACCTAAAGCACTTTCTAGCTTTGTGCTAAATTTGAGTAATAATCCCTTACCCTTCATTTTATTAGGAGGTGTATTTGTGGTTACATCTTAGTTTGTTGAGAATTCTAATGACTATATTGTATGGTTTTTTTTCCTCCCAAATGACTTAATGGATGAAGCAGTTGGAAAACTCTTATCTGTGGATCTGTATGGGTTTTTTGTAATCAATGTAAAACTATCGGATCCCATTCCAAACAACTAACTCAACCTTCTCTCTGGTTTAGTTTAATTGGTAGGGAGGCTCATCCTGTCAGTGACAGGGGGCACTGCTGGCACTGTCAAAATTCCAGGGCCAGTAATTGGGATGCTTGGTTCCCTGTCTTCTGTCAGTGGGTTTGAAGAATCCATTTGTGATTACATTTTAATGATACAACCTCTAGTTCACATGGGGCAGCCCCTTTGAATGGTAAAGGACTGTGCACAGAGGCAAAAATAGACTGAAGTTGGGCTATTTTCCTGGCTGAGTGGATGTCTCAGTCTTTAAAACACTGTTAACAGGAGCAGTTTACAAGATCTGGAATGACTGTAGTGACCCTGTGGGAATCTTTCAAAATGTTGTGTAAAAAGGCAACTTCAAGTACTGGTTACAGGTAAAAAAATCTGTTAAGCATTTCTTTCAGGTATAAACAGCACAGATATGATTATTCAGTCTTCTGCAAATCTGGACTCTGTAAGTTCTTTAACTTACTTTTTGATTTTATCTTTTGTGAAGGTCACAATGGTTTCCATTCCTGAATACTATGAAGGAAAAAACATCCTCCTAACAGGAGCTACAGGCTTTGTGGGAAAAGTGCTTTTGGAAAAGCTGCTCAGATCCTGTCCTAAAGTGAAGGCAGTGTATGTTCTGGTAAGAAAAAAAGCAAAGCAGACAGCTGAAGCACGAATAGAAGAAATTGCCAGCTCTAAGGTATGTGTCATATGTTCACAAAGTTCATTTTTGTCCTTCATTATGATGCTCTCATTTCATTTTGAGAACAACTTCAGTCTGTCTGAAGCAAAACGTTATTGTTAATTTTTTTGTTGCTGTTGTTCTAACAGAAATTCAAAATCTAAGACCTGGCAGTGCTTCTATAGCTGCTTCAAGATATTGGTCTCTAGCAAAGCCAGTAGTTGAAAATTATCCTGTATTTAATTCAGGAGGAGGATATTCAGCTGTAATGCAGAAATGAGAAGTAAAAATCTGTGTCAGAGCTTGTGAAGAGAATATAAAATCAAGTACAAGAGGTAGTGGACTGGGAGTTGTAAGACAGATTGAGACTCTTAAAGATTTCAAGCAAGTCACTTTTTCACCTTGTGCCTTCTCTTTTTTCTGGAATGTGCTACTGGATCTAGCAGTAAATAAGAATGTGTCATCTCAACAGGAACTTACATTTGTAAGTGGAACAGAAATGTTTGGCTTAGCAGATTGGTCAGCCTGTGACAGCTAGAAAGGCACAGAAGGTCTGTGCTGTGGAATTATCCAAGTGGCTCTCTAAACCATTTTCTGTGCTAGTTGGGTCAAATACTTTGCTCCTGAAGAGACTCCTTAATTACCTTGATATTTTGGTGAGCTAGGCTGACCATTCTTACTAAGTGTAGAATTATGCATCTCTGTTGCCCATCTTCCTCCTTGGAGAGTATCCTGTTCATGATGGGAAGGATGAGCAGGATGAGGAGAGATTTCTAACATGAACTTTGCTAAAGCAGAGTTTATTTATTTCTATCTAGGCTTTTCTCTTATGAAACACAGGTGTCAGCAGTTTAATTTTTTCATTGAGATACAATGTAGTCTGTACAAAGTGTGTCCTTAGAAGGTGCTAAAGGGGAATCAATAAGGAGCTATGAATGCAATTAGGGGTAAGTTGTTTAAAGTACAGCAGTGGATTTCTACAACTCTGACTAGCTGGGATTATAGCAGATATGAGGATGGCTGTTCCCTAGTTAATTATTTTCTGTAACCAGTCAAAAAAACTGTATCTCATTGCTCAAAAAGCATCTTCCTGTAGTCTTGTGCAATGTCATAAAACAGAATTAGTTAAGTGGGCTTCTATCTTAAAATTCAGTTGCATGTTCTCTCTACATAAAACCTTCAGTTTGTCACTGCCCTGAAACAAAGAAAAGATCTCCAGACTAAGCTCTGAGATGCAAAAGGAAAAATTTCTCAATCCACTTTTTGTATACACTATTACCCAAAGAAAGGTGGGGAATATTTGGGCAGAGAGAGAAGTAGCACTAGTGTGGACTGACTTAAACTTTGGTAGGCTGTAAGGCTCAGTATGGCTTTTAGTAAACTTGTTGTAAAAGGCTTTTAAATTTGAGTCAAAGTCTGCTTGTAGTCTGTTCCAGCTCCCATTGAGATAAAAATCTGATGTGATTTGAGTCTTGGTGAGCACTTATTGCTGGAGCAGGTTCACAGCAGAAGTCCTGGTAAGCAGAGTTACTGCTTGAGGCAGGAACATGCAGGGATGGAGCTGCTCATCAATGCGGAGATGTAGAATAGGGCCAGATGTTTGTTCTGTCTTTATCAAATAATTAGACAGGATTGAAAGTCCATTGTTTAAATGGCTTTGATGTCATCAAGATTCTTCCAAAAAGTCTATGAAAACTTTAATAAGATCTATTGTCTTAAGCTGTCCAGTTGCAAGGGCACTGCCAGTAATTCTTCACAATTTAGATGGACTCATTAAGTGCTCTGGAGATCTTTCAATGTTCTGTTTCTTGAAGAGTTTGAAGTCTAAATGGGTGAATGTGGTAATAAATAAAATAAATGTGAAATAAACTGAGCTACAAATAGCAAAACAGTGTTGGGGTTTCTACTTTCTTTGGACTTCAGGTATCTAATTCCTGTGCCGATTTGCCACATGTATTGCATGCAGTCTAGGTATTTCTTCTCCTTAGTCCTGGTGTCAGTGATAGAAAGGGGTGTGTGGGAACAGTGCATGACTATGGATGTGAAAAGGAGTATAACAGGTGTGATGGATGTATGAAAAATAAAAACTGGCTCTTGAAGAGCTCATCCATGGTACTGCTTTTCTGTTACAAGGCAATATCACACATTAATGTGGTTAACAGGCAGTTGCTTCAGCTCCCTGGAGGAAGGTGCCATTATTCCAACCAAAAACATAGTAGGCTTATTTTTCAAAATCACACAAAGTTTCTGCCCTCAGGTAAGAACTGTTTGTTGTACCCATAAGAGCTTCAGAGGCTTTAAATGCTGTCTTGGCAACTTTGTCCTATAAAGTGAAGCTTCATGTTTGCAAAGTCCAGTCAAGCCTCAAAGTGGAGATGTACCATGTTCTCACTCTAGAATTAGCACTGCTACTTCAGGTGGCCACACAATGAGCTGCATTAGGTCATGTTTGGGCTGAAAAAACATCTCTAAAAAAAGAGCTGGACCTTTTTTAGGTCAGACAGCTCTGGGGCTTCTTGCTCTTGCCAGTGTCAGAGAAGCAACAGGAATAAAGAAATTAGAGACCAGTCTCTGTGGTATAAATGCAAACTTATATTGCCTAAAGTGCACCTTTAGGTGACTTAATTCATAGGTTAAAATTAATTAACGTCATTCTGTAAGGAAATGTCTTTGATTATTTGTATTTGGTATAACCACATGCTTGGGCAGGAAAAAGAAAATACTGCCACGATTTTAATACAATATAATTGACTGGTGTTGAATCAGTTGTAAGATATTGGCCCCTAGACATTAAAGAAGGGTCTGCTCTTCTGCAACTTTCAAGGGTGTTTTATTGCCACACTACTGTGTGGCTCAGGAAGACTTGCATACTAATGAGTGAAATAAGATGAGGCAAGAATTTTGATCCGTGTGTTAAGCCACCTGGCTAGAACCCAGCTATTTATGAGAAGAATTCTTGATGGAATATAATTTTGATGAGATTTTTTTCAGGGGGAATTGAACACCGATTTGATAAAACTTAATCAGATGTTCTAATGTGCTTCTCCAAGACTGGCATAATTTGAGCGTAGCATTTCTTAAATCACTTGAAATTTGTAAATTTAATGCAAGATTTCTAAACCTAAAGTCCAACATGACTTATATAAGAATTTGAATAGCTATTATCAGGCTTGGGAAGTGGGTAGACTGTTCCCTTTCCTTCTGTTGGAAAAAAAAATAGTTTATGAGAAGTCTGTAACATGTTCTTATGGTATTGCTAATGCACTGTTCTAACTTCCTGATGATCTCGAGAAGTTAGGAGGCATAGACAAAGACTGTGGGATTTTTCTTCACTTAAGTGAATTGTTTCTCTTACTTTCACTGAGTTTATAGTCCTGTTATTTTTGACAGCTCTTTGACAGATTGAGAGAAGAGCAACCAGACTTCAAAGAAAAAATAATAGTAGTTGTGAGTGAACTTTCACAGCCTGAATTGGATCTTAGTAAAGCAATCAAGGAAGAACTTATAGAACGCATTAATATTATATTTCATTGTGCTGCTACAGTCAGATTCAATGAATCACTAAGGTGAGTCTAAAATTCTGTTTACCCTGGTCTGATAAACCAATGGTGCTCTGAGGGAGGGGTGAATCAAGTCTCTGCCCAATGTTGCAAATATGGGTAGAAAGGCTACAAATAACCTGTAGCTACATCTACTGTGCTCCCTAGTAATGCCAGTTTTCCTCCGGGTGTATAGAGGTAAGCACAAACTATTCCTTTGGCCTGCCCTGCTAGAAAGGGAATGCACATTTTCAGAGGATAGAGTTTTGTGAGAAAAGTTGTTTGTGGGAGGTTCTAGTGCTTTCTCTCTTACATGATAAGAAAAACAGGAGAATACAGCTCAGCTTTTCTTCCTGTTTTTTAAAAGTCCCTTATTAATAATGGAGGTTTGCCTTGGAAGTGGGGAGAAGTAGATGGGCAGAGGGAGAGAGATGAAAACAAGAGGTGGAAAAAGTGGTGCACACAGCTGGGATTATGAGCTCCTTTGACTTGTTGAAAGAGGTAGCAAACTAATTAGTTACCATTGATGTTAATTGCTTTGGGATAATGCTCCCCTTTCTTGTCCCCCACTTCAGTAATAATGTGAGATAAAGCATTCTGGAACTTAGTGATTGTTTGGGGGAATACTGATTTGTTCTTGTTGTTAATGTAACACTTTTGTTGCAAAGACTTTGAAGTGTTGCTTAGCTGTACTCTTGAAACTTGATAGTACACTGTGTACAAGGAAGCTGGTGCCCACAGCAAGTCTGTAGGCTGGAGAGAAGATGTAAACTATAAAATAATCATAGGAGTTGGTCAGCAAGCTGTTATCTGCTGGGAGCTGTAGAGATACACCTACTCTGCTCTAGTGTCCTTAAACATAGGAATGAGCAGCAGTGGAGCTGGAGTGGAGGGGTGGTTCTTGGTGGTTTGCCTTTTTTTTCCCCCCTTCCTTCCATCCTGCATGGAGCCTTTTGCTATCCTACAAGAAGATGCCAGTCTCCAAATTACTGGCCCACTAAGCCTCCAAGTTGTTGACCTCTCTCAACTTGAACTTGGAAATTCAGAGGTGCATCTTATGGAAGCTTGGTGTTGTTGCATAATTTCCTTTAAGTTTTTTCGAAAACGTACAATTGGGATTTATATTGAGGAAATCAAAGGATGCTGATAAGAAAAGGGTACAAGGAGCATTATTCTGAACATTGAGAGGTGTTCTAGATTAGGACTGTGGTATATTATTCTAAGCAGAAAATTAGGGCAGTCTCAATGCTGCTTTTTTTGGGGTTGGTTGGACAATTCAGGGATACTTTATATACTCAGCACTGAGTCATTTAGGAATGAATTTCTTTTTGCTTGTTTTTGTCTTGCTTTCTACTAATGACATTTCTGTTGAATCAATAGAGATGCTGTGCAGTTAAATGTGGTTGCCACACAACAGCTCCTGTCCTTGGCACACCGAATGAAGAATCTGGAGGTGTTCACGCATGTTTCCACCGCCTATGCATATTGCAATCGGAAACAGATCGAGGAAGTCGTGTACCCACCTCCTGTGGACCCCAAGAAACTGATAGATTCCCTTGAGTATGTGTTACATTTCATGAATTTACTTGGATAATCTGTATCCTTTTTCTTCTTGCTATTGAAGTATCAAAAAATGGTTAGGAGCTGTAAAGGTGAAGAGTTATCTTATGCTGTCCCATAGGTGTGACAGCATGTCTGACACTCCCCTTCTCTGTAAGGGACATGGGTTAAGGTTTATGGTTTCTTTAAGCTGAGCTGGGTGTGGAGGGGTACTGAAGGAGAGGGATGCTCACATGTGCTCATGGTGCCCCCTCTGTGCTGAGAGTGCCAGTCTTTCAGCTGAATGATTGGCTGAATCGGGAGATGCTGAGAACTTGTGCTGGTACCAGCATTGTGAAGGAAAAGATAAAACTGAGGTGCCTTGAACAGCTGCCTCTACTACATCCACCTAAATGCCATTGCAAGAGGAGACTGAGATGATCAAATAATATTACTTATTGTAGAAGTGGTTCTGTTAGGTATGCTCAGAGCCCAGGCATTAAAAATCTGTTTTCTGTAGCTTTAAGTCTTGGATTGGGCATTATGGGTTGGAAAAATGACTCATTTGGTTTTTTTGGGTTTTTTTGGTGTATATTAACTGTCCTGAGGTCTTACTTAGTAGCTGAAGCAGGCGATGATGTGGGATAAGTGTAATGTAACTCTACATCAGTCTCTTCATTCTTACTTATTGTACAAAATATCACCTCTTGGAAGAGAAATATGAAACAGAAAAGAACTAATTAAAAATTAAAATACCTACTTTAACTTGTGATTTTAGGTGGAAGAATGCTAACATTAAAACCAAGTGAGCTACAACCTAGAATGCACATTGAGCCAGCCCTTTCTTATAACATTGGCTTTAAATACACTTAGAAAATGAGGGATTGCAAAACAGTCATGTTTTTGAATATCTGACTTGTGAAGAGACAAATGTAACTTAAACTGTTTGGTGTGGACTAAGACAGCTGTGTGTACTTTAGAACTCCTGAGGGGAGGCTTTTGTGAAGTTATAAAAGAGTGATCTCTAGCCTTCACTACCCCTCTTCATACCCTGTTCATATCATGAAAGGAGTCTGATGTGTGTCTACTTTGTAACATGACATTGGTGAAAAACAAAAAATTCCATTTCTGTGACTAAGAGACCAAAGCAAATAAAATTCACGTCCTGTTTTGCAGTGAAGATCACCAAAGTAGCAATAGTTGCAGGGGCACAGCTTATTTGTGTACTATGACTTAAGGTTATTAGGTTTTTGATAGGAGCTGGGAAGCAAGATGAGATGGCAAGATTTGATTAATTCAAAGGGAGAAACACTGTGACCAGCTTGCTTCAGGGGTGATGTATGATTGCTCACCACCACAAAGGTGGAGGAGATGCTGGTAATGCAGCTGGGACTCCCTTGCAGTGATATCACTTTGTAAATAATGCAGTGAGCCTGTGTTCCAAAGACTAATTTGCTGTGTCTGCATTCCATCTTTGAGAATTTGGTTGGCAGAATTTGGATTATTGTAAATGAGTGTGCTGCTTGCTCTGTAGTTGGTGTGTTACAAATGAATTTCCAGGGTAAAAAATAAATGCCAGTATGCTTCTTTTGATGGACACTGCACATGCAATCCTTCTGAAAATTGCATGCAATTTTTCTGAGAAACTTGTTTTTGTTTAGGTGTGTCTCTCTTTCTTTAAATGAGAAAAAAAGTAGTCATGGTAACGTCACTATTTCACAGCCCACCTGCCCAGTGAAGCAGCATGCAGTAATTTACACTTCTTGTTTTGTTTCTTTAGGTGGATGGATGATGACCTAGTGAATGATATTACTCCTAAACTGTTAGGCAAAAGACCTAATACCTACACATACACGAAAGCCTTAGCTGAATCCGTGGTGCAGCAGGAAGGTGCAGATTTAAACATTGCCATTGTAAGGCCGTCCATCATTGGTGCCAGCTGGAAGGAGCCTTTTCCTGTAAGTCCCTGAACTGTCACCCGACCATCTTGCTGTAGACTGTAGTATACACTGGGAGCCTCTTTATCCAGTGAACTTTGTAGAGGAAAATCTCTTGGACCATGAAGTTGTGTCTTGGTTGCTTCTGGATGACTGATAACAGTATATAGAGTCTAAATACTGTCATCAAAGCTGAGCAAGAATGTATTTTGGTTGAAAAATGAAAAACACCTGAGTTGCTAGTCTAAAAATACTTGTAAACTTGAATACTTTGAACATAAAAGTATTTTTATGGACAATTGCAGTTCATTCACTAATAAGTAGATAAACATCTCTCTCTGAAGAACCATGGTGTCCTACGTGTAGATCTCTTGTCTGAGTCATAGGAACTTGTTACATCACCAGAGTTTGCTATGGAAAAACTTTATTTAGCAACATGGAATTAAAGATCATTCTCCTCTTTGGTTTACTTTTCCTCCACCCCTTACACATGGAAAAACTGTTCAGATTTTCACTTAAAGCTGCTGACTTCAGTATGCTCTAACCAAATCCTTACCCTCTCCCCCTTCCTAACAGGGCTGGATTGATAACTTCAATGGACCTAGTGGTCTCTTCATTGCTGTAAGTAATGAATATACTTAATTTTCCCCCTCCTTTTGGAAGGCAGAAAAGCTTTGTATGTTTCACTGCTGGGTCTTCTGTCTCTCTTTGTTGTTTTGTTCTTCAAGGCAGGAAAAGGAATTCTTCGAACGATGAGAGCTTCCAATGATGCATTAGCAGATCTTGTCCCAATAGATGTTGTTGTCAATACCACACTTGCTGCAGCCTGGTATTCTGCAATTAATAGGTATAAATGGTGACAAAAGAGAGTACTGAATATTTGGAAATGATATTGTGTATTTAGTAAACCAGTCTTGTATTGAAATCCTCATCAGTGTCCTGCTGTTCCCTCAGGACAAAGGAATCTAAGGTTCCGACAGCTTAGTCTCTCAAAGGGTAACTTGCTTATGCCAGAGGAAGACATCACCTACTGATATTATGCAGATATGTCTGGAAATTCTCTCCTGGGTCTTGTCTGTAATCAATACAACCTGCAGTAGTGTAGGTGATGCCTTCTCTGAAATTAAAAAAAAAAAAAAGATAATTAAAGAAGGAGAAAGATACTGAAAGATGCTAAAGCAAAAAATCTACCATGAGACTGATGCTTTCTGCTTTATATAAATGATGCTGTTGAGGGGAAGCATAGCTTTGGGCATCTGTTCTGTTTGTGTTTTCAAAAGGCTGTTTTTCTTCTAACTTGCTCTTTTCTCTTTTTTTTCCCCAGACCAAGAAAAGTCATGGTGTATAACTGTACAACAGGTGGCACCAATCCTTTCCACTGGAGTGAAGTTGGTATGCCATGTTTCTTTTTTCTCATTAGCCTTAATACAAAAAGAAAATCAAACAGCTTACAATCAGTAAACCATAATGCATTTTTATTTTTGAAACTGGTATTTTAGCCATACCTCTCAATTTTGCAGTGAACTGTGCTTTCTCATTAGGTTCCACTGTTAATTCTTCCCCCCCCTCCCCCTGCAGCATTACCTCCATTTCATTTGGTTCTTATTGGTATTTTTCTTTGTTACTCTTATTCCATTATTAACTTAAACTATGGGAGAACTGATTTTTCTGTTTGCTGCTGCCATGACCTAATCCATAGGGTGTAGGTAGTGTGTGGAGAGAAGTGTTGCTCAGAGGAGCAGTAGTGATGCTGGCTGTAATGCCAACATCAATAAATACATATGAAAAAACATACGAATAAGCAGCCCACAATTAAATGTTTTGTACATCTGCATAATTGAGAGGTCTGGTAATACTTTTGCCCTTGTGTAGCTCTTTGTGTTTGGCTTAAGCTGATTGTTGGTTGAGGTGTTTTTTTAATATTCAGATTGTTGCATGACACTTGAACAATTCATGTACAGGGAAGAGTAGCCTTTAAGGAAATATGACTACTTGTTTTCAACTCTAAGATATCCTGACTAAGATGTAACCCCCAGGCCAACAACTTTGTAATATTTAATGTTGTAAAGAACAATGCAAGCTGTTCGGCATAGTAAAACCATTTATTAGTTTTCAGTTTTCTTAGAAATTGAGTTCTGAAACTCTACGTACACTAACTTCAATACTTAAATCTATTTTACTTGCTTTTGCCCATTTTACGTGGATTTGTAGTTGCAATCATTATTGCTTCAATTAAACTTGGAGAATTGCTGACTTCACTTGTATCCCAAGTGAATCAAGGTATTTAAGTGCTGTCTATAAACAACAGCATAAAGTTATAAGAGGAGATTTAAAGGAGAGGTGAATTTCCTCATAACTTTTAAAGACCCTGATCCTGTAATATCTGTTATGTACTGAATTTACAGGTGTTATCAAGACTTTCTCATGGAGTCCCACCCTAATTGCTTTTTTCTTAATGCCCAAATTTGGATAAATTGGATGAAAATGTCATTTCAAATCGCTTCAGATGACTGCAGAGTCCTCAATCTGTTCTAAAATTCTTTACACAAGCAATCAGAATAACCCTCTTCATGAAATATAGGTGACTATTTAAATAGCTTTACTTGCTTTATAAACTGAAATTGTTGTCAGTGTTTGAAACCACCAACTTCTAAGGTAGGGAACAGAAAGAGAGAAGCTACAGTGAAGTATGAAGATGAAGGCATAAACCACCTCTTGATTATAATGAGAACCAGTTCAACAGTATTTTAAGTTAAAAGCTTATAACTGTGCATTGTAGAAGAGTTAGGGTGGTTATTTAAATAAGACCCCTGCTGTTGATGCTGTACCCTGTAATGTACTTTGAAAAGCATTACATTTTACATGGTGATTATCGAAGCTCTTGTGCAACTTTTCTTTCTCAGAATACCATGTAATTTCCACTTTCAAGAGGAACCCTCTCGAACAGGCCTTCAGACGGCCCAATGTAAATCTAACTTCCAATCACCTTTTATATCATTACTGGATTGCTGTAAGCCATAAGGCCCCAGCATTCCTGTATGATACCTACCTCAGGATTACTGGAAGAAGTCCAAGGTAATGGTGACTGGCTCTGCCTTGTTTGTTCCTCTGACTTTTAAACTTAGCTATGCTTACACTGTGTTGTATGTTGATTTTAACTTTTTTGGTATTTTTTTTTCCCCTGAATGTTTTGTGACTAAAACTCAACCTTTTTTCCTGAGAACAGGTCCTGGAATTCATAGTGACTTTGAACTTTCTAGCAAAAATGAGATAGATGTTGGATAGTTTGGGGGTTTGAGTAGTCAAGAGAATTAAAAGATATAGAAGTGATGTTTGTTCTTGGATAATAAATACTAAAAATATGTTGATCCTTATTTTTTCCTACAGAAAGCATCATGAGTAAGAATTACGAGAAATATCCATTAGAAAAAGTAGCAAGAGCACCTGACTTTAAGTTCTCCTACAACCCCCTCTTGTTTTACTGCCGGTGTGCAGAGACCCTTTTAGTAATTTTCCTCTTTGATGTTTGCATCATGTTGACAGGTCGGAGACCATGGTAAGAGGGACAGGGCTAAAAATATCTTGCCCATAAGGTGGTGGAGACTTGTAAAGAAGACATGGCCTGGGCACTATCTAGGTTTACTAACTAAGTAATAAGAACCCAGTGGCTGCATTTTGAAGAGTTTAATGACTGGCCTAACAATGCTGTCCAGGGGATGTCTTGGATCAGAATCCTATCAGTCATTAAACTCTAGGAGGTGGCTTGTTGTTGCTTTTATAAACTGAAAATGGAATGGGGGACTGATCTTTTAATTGCAGATTATTCCTGTAGATGATACAAATTGACCTAGTACGTTGGTTTGTATCATCTCAACATTCCATTCAGTTTATAATATTTAGGCTAGTATTTGGCTAACAAAAGTGGTGAAAATAATAGGCTAAACTAAATCATGTAGAAGGTATATAAGGTACCACTTAAATTTGTGTCAGATTTGCCAAGCCACATGGCCTTAACTCTGCTTGTGTTACATTTTCACAAGCATTTGCCTTCAGACTATAAAACCTCCACCGTGGTGACGGTGTATTGACACAAATGGTATTCATTTGTTGTCCTGTAGTCTAGGTCTGTCTTACAAGGAGGATAAAAGCTCTGTAACAGCACTGGATGAGTAGAAAGGAGCTGTGTAAATGTTTGTAGGGGAAAACCTCTCAGTTGCAACAGTGTAATACTTAAAGCAGCAGCAGTGGCAGTCAGCTGTGTCTGTATAATAATCTTCCCACATTAAAAAGTTTCAAGACTTTCAACTCTAAAGAAGATATTGTCTATAAAACATCCTAGCTTCCAGGTTCTCTTGCATTTTTTAAGTTATTTTTAATAAAAATTGACAGAAATTCCCTGACAGATACGAAAACTTCACCCCTCATTAAAATAGTTATGCTATAAATGCCAGCGTCCTGTCTTCCGCATGGCTGGGAAGGAGTGCTGCCAGAATCTTGTCAGGCTTTGAAAGGCAGCTGGTCTGCTGAGTATTTGACCAGTGGGAGTAAAATGAGGCTGTGAATAATCATGCAGTTTGGAATATTTAGCTTAGGTTTTATATTCTAACATATGAATTGAATGTTCAATCTTGTTTTTGCTTTTTCTGGAGTTCTTACTTGATGTCTAAAGATGGAATTTAGGACTTTCATCACTACTGGTGCAATTGGTGACATTAATACTTTACAGAATAAAAAAGAGATGTTTACTGATCTGAATATTCCTACTTGGCTTACTATAACAGTGATTGGATGGGTTTCCTATGATGCACAAGGTTCCAGTTTGGAGAAAAGATGGCAGATTGAACTACACCGAGCTATGGTTCAGTCACAGCTTTTAAGCTGGCTGCACACCCCCCTTACAGGAGTGCAGCTTTCATTAGACAGCACTCCTCTCTCCTATTTTAAAGCATTTAAAAAAGGGAGCCTGCAAGAGGAGCAGTAAAAGCAAATGAATACCTAGATGCAAGGAAGATGTGCAGTGTTAAATCCTAATGGAACAAACTAGTGTTTAATAAATAATACAAGAATTTTGAGACAGATCTTTACTCTTGTACTTTTTTCTAGTACTTTGAAGCTGCTTTAACTGATGGGCTGGAGGGGTGTACTGCTGTTGCTGTGGTCATTCTGTCAGTTGATAGAATGTTATTAATTATCAGGTAGCATGTACTCAAACTTCTAAAGACTTGGAAACATTATTAGATATTCTTAAACTCAATATAACACTGATCTGAGTGAAGAAGGGCTGGCATAATTAAAAATGTGACCTTTTCCACTGTGAGTTAGCAGAACAACAGTATATAAATGTAATAAAATGAGCACAAGAAAATACAAATACTTTGCTAACCTGCCTTTACATGGGTGGGTGCTTGTCGTCTCTGTGCTGAGAACACTGAAGTCTCTACAAGAAAAATAAGGATGAAATCACTGTGCAGGTTTAACTGCACTCTTGTCATACCATCAGGATATTGTACTGCAATTGAATGAAAAATTTTATCAAGTAGAAGAAAAGGAAGAAGCTAGAAATAGATCAGGTCTATGATCCTTCAGAATTAAATGATTATGTTAGTAATTATAAAAATTAAAACAAAAAATCTTCCTCTTTTCAAAGCATTTATCTGTTGTAATCTTTCTGCAATGGGGAGTCATTTTTTTGCACCTTACTTGTGGAAGCAATGTTTTTGATAAAATGGAAATATTTTTGCTGTTTTTGCATCTAGTTGAAGGTTCTTGAATTTAACGATTCTCTGATAGTATTAAAAGGTAAGGAAAGGGAAGGAAGAAATAACCTATGTAGTATTTCTTCCAAATTTGTATAGAAAGAATATGTACAAAAAGGCCTGGCATAATGAAGATTTAATATTTTATACTAAATAATGCTCTAGCATTGTGCAATTATGTAACTAGTGGTGATAAACCTTAGCATTGAAGTTTAAAGGTAGTGTTGTTGGTAGCTTGCCATGCATACCTAATTGCATAGCAGAGCTTACTAGTTGTCTTAAATACAAGGCATAGTTTGCTCCTGTAGCTTTGCATAGTGCTTAGCATGACAGAACTGCGTGTTTTTTAAAAGCAGTTTGGTATATTTGAAATGTTAAAGCCTTTAAAAGTGCCCATCAAGCAGATCTTCCTGGTTGCTCTGAGAAAATAGCATGTGACATGAAATATTTAAAATTGTAGTTCAGAGATTTCTGCAGCAATTCTTCTGTTACTGCTTCTTAGAAAGCTAAATGAAAGGTGTGGCTGATACATGGACTGAGATATGAAATTAGGTCTTTTACATCTTATCATTTCAATTTAAAGCTTCTTAAAACTGGAAGCACCTTTCATGTAATTACTGTCTTACAAACCAGAAATTAATTAGAAGCAAATCATGTGAAATAGATCAATACATTTTTATGCCTTCACAGATCTTAAATTGTGTGCTTAAAGCAACCACAGGGCTGCTGGAAAGATAAGAATTCAGTAGTGTGTCTTACAGTTCAAAATTTACAGCCAGGTGAAAATCTGAAGAAAGACAAATCTAAAAGCTTGTTCTGTGTTTTTTAGAGGAGTCTTTTAAAGAAAGTAATTATCTGTAATGCTTCTGCAGAGACTTGCAGACTGGCAGCCTGTAGATCCATTGAGGGATCAGTCTGTATTTGGCATCAGGGCTGTTTTAACCTGGAGACAATAGTTTGTGTGTAAGACTTCTTCAAATTGCAGTTACAGCCTTAAGCCAGGTCACTGTGAATTGTCTGGTATAGAAATAAGCCCACCTAACTTATGGTTAATTGAATTTACTTGCTTAAACTTTTAATTCCTGTGATGTGCTCCTCAAGCTATTGTAATGTGCTTGGTCTTGGCAGTTAGGACTGCAAAAGCAGAAGGCAAAATTCTACCTTGAATCTGGGTGCAAGTCACCCAGACTGGCTGCTCAGGTCTGTGAGATGGTCAGCAGGGCTGGCTTTTTTTCTGCCTTCAGCTGATGAAGAAGGTGTGAGGCAATGCTTGGTCTTGTACTGACTGGTTATATTTGGTGTTGGTATTTATGACTTGCGTCCAGTGGCTGTCTTTGAAATAATTAACCTTCAAAACTTGAGGGATAAAGTTCCATTGTGTGACTTGTTGCTGGGTTTTGAGTGGTGTGTGTTGCCATTCACAGGAGGAGTATGGTGCCATTGCAGTTACAGCTCTGCCAGAGCTACACCAGTGTCCCCTAAAGGACACTCATTGCTGACATCTCTCAGTGTCACCAGGCTGCTTTTTCCTCCCCTCAAACAGAAGTGTAGTTTCCTGTTGATTTAGTGCAAGCCAGCAAAGTGTCTCAGAGAAACTTGGTCCACTTCCTCCAACTTTGTCATTTGTCAAGCAGCTGAGATAATGTGGAGAACTGGATTCTTTGGACTGGTAGAGAAAGAAATTAACCCTACAAAGAAAAACAATTTTTTCCTTGATGAGTTGAATCAGCTGGTTCTATGGTCAGCTGCTAAATCCAATTTGAGTTGGAGAGAGGGAGGGAAAAAAACCCTCTTTTAAGCTTTTTTTTTCTGTAATCAGCTTAGCTAAGCTCTAAAGTCATATCCATGAGCAGAGGCAAAAAGAATCCCAGCAGAGTCTTTGCATTAGTTTAAATTTAGTTTGTTTTTTTTTAGAAAATAATGAAAACCAATGTCAGTGTCCAGAAACAAGTTCAAAATACGCACTTATCTAATCAGATATTCATTTGCTCAGTTAGTATTTTGCAGAGGCACAAGGTTTTTAAACTGTAGCAGTCAAAGCACTCTAAAATTCAGCTGCTTGTCCAGCTTAGCATAAGGACACAGACTGGGAAGGTTCAAAAGGGCAAGTCAGGTTAAATAATCTTCAGACTGTGGACAGAGCTCTGCAAAAAGGCTTAAATGCTGTTTGGCACTAATTTTATCCAGGCGTTTTAGCTCTGAGGTCTTTTTGGCTTATCTGACCAATGAGATCTTTGCTTTCCAAGTTTTGAGTTATTTTCCTAATTTTTTGACATAACTAGCATCCCTTTTTTTTGGTTCAGTTTAATCTTGGTGGTACGGGATATGTTTTGGATGCAGAGTCTGTATTTCCAATTATTTCTGCATCAGAGGAGCTCCAGTTCAACTCAGTCCTCACTGGTGTCACCTTGCCCAACTGGTGAAAATCTAAGCAGGTGTTTGAAAGCTCCTAGAGGTGCTTAGTAATAAAATCAGCTGCTGGTCTAACATTTGAAGTCAGTTCTGAATTCGTAAATATATTCCTATGAGGTTTAAAAAAAAGGTATGCTTTTTGTGCTTTAGAGATTACATTTTTCAGTAGTCTCTGTGGTTTGTGTTGCTCCATTCTGTGAGAAGAAAAAGAGGAAATTGTAATGTTTTAGATACTGAGATGCCAGCTGCTAGTAAGGGACACTAATGCAATGCAAAATACTCTCTTTAGAAGAGTTTCTGGGACAATGTACTATATCCCTTCAACAAGTATGAGTGCATCAAGATGCATTCAAATGCATTGCAGCTTTCAGAGAATAATAAGTTTGTTTTTATTGCTTCTGTGATCTTTCTTGGCAAAATCTACCTTCAGAAAACCATTTACTGTTAGTAGTGGGTTCTACTTTCTTTGCCTCCCCCTTACCTTTGTGCTTGAAATGATCTGTGTCCTGCTATAAGGATCAAATTGGAAGCAGTTTTCCATTTCTGTGAGAGGGAAATACCTTGAGCACCCAAAGCAGGAATTTAATAGCATTAAGTGATGTGGTAGTAGTTAGTACTTGTTAAAATTGAGTGGCCATCTCTAGCACTGAGACACTTGAAACCATTTTCTTGTCACAAATGTGGAAGCTTTGAATCTGAGAGGCTGGATGACTCATACTTTTTTTTTTTTTTGTCCCACTTTGGATTGTATGATCAAAGAGAAACTTGCCCAAATTGATCCTTATAACATAATTTCTCTGTATTCCAAGTGATGATTTTATAGAGTTTCTTCCTCTGCATAATAAAGGACGATGGAAGGTATTTCTGCATATTTTGAAGTAGCATAGAACATGATCTGCTATGATCTGTCTGTGCCCTTAAATATTTTCCTGCCCTTTGCTGCTGGTGGTTTTACGCCTTGATCTCTTGATAACCATAATGAAAACCTCTGTTCTGTTACAGACATGTGGTCTTGCACAATGTGCAGGAAGATCAGGGCAACTTCCTCCCTTGTTTAAGGGGAGGTCTTGCACAGACATTCTGCTCTGTGCCATCTGAGACTTCTGTCAAGTCAGACTCTTGAATACAGCTGAATATTCCAGTGTGCTGAAGGGAAAAGGGTTCCATCTCCCTGTCCCAAACTAAGAGTTACCAGCAGAAGACAACATATTGTTCCCCCTAATAAAAAATAAAAAAAATGGTAATTTACAATTCCACTGGGAAGTAGGATTAGGAAAAAAGGGACTGTGACAATTTCTGGTTTATGCAGAGATTGGACAGCCAAAGTTCACTTCAATACTATGCAGAAATATCCTATTGATGTAATATAATATGCTTTAGGTACATCTTGCTTGAGGCAAGATGGGATTTTTGGAGGTGGGGTAGGGGGTTGGAGGGTAAAAAATGTTATTGTCTATTTCACTTGTTTGAACTACCCTTTACCCCTGTAACATGTCCACTCCATGCCTCGGATTGCAGGATGATGAAGGCAATAACACGTCTTCATAAGTCCATGATGTTTTTAGAGTACTTTACCAGCAATTCTTGGACCTGGAGCACTGAGAACATGACCATGCTGATGAACCAGCTCACCCCTGAAGACAAAAAGGCAAGTGGCTGTGTGCTGTGGCCATGGAGGCTGAGGGGGGGCAGCAGCTCAGCGGTTCAAGATAGAATAAGGACCTGATGTGATGTGCAGCTGACCTGGGAGCAGCTCAGCACTGCAGGTTCCTGGGAGATCCTTTCAGATGTGCCAGGGCTGTGTGAAAAGCTACATCAGTGACAAGAGGAGATGAAGAAGGGCAGGGAGAAGTGAAACAAGGATAACAGTTTGTTGAGGAAGAAGGAAAAGTTGTTTCTTCCCAGGTTTAACTTTACTCCAAATTTTCCCTACCTCCTCCACCAACACTGGCTCAGCTGCCCCAATTGAATTTAAACTTCCCTTCTGCTATGACTTTGTTGGTCTGCAGAATAAAAATTACCAGTTACAGTTCTAAAAACTCAGATTCCCTTATGCACTTGGAACAATTTTGTCATTCTTGAGATGTCTTTGCTACTGAAGTGTTTTCCAGTAGTTACATTCCAGAAAAGCTGCCAGATTCCTAAATGTAGGAAATAAAATAGCTTTTGGTGATTTTTGTGTGGATGGTATTTCCACCATTCCTGTCCTCTTGCCTCCTCCTAGCAACTTGAGTTCAGGAAAAACTTGAAAACCAAAGTGCCAGACAATTTGAACTGTTAGTATTTTCAAATTGCTGCATTTTGTTAGGATTTAAACACTGTTACTGTAGAATCTTGAGATGAAGGAATCAATACATCAGTAAAAAACTTCTGTATCAAATTCATCATAGTGATCTTCTCTCCTAAAGAAGGCATTTAGGTTTAAATCTGTATTTAAAATATATTTAAAATATAACTGTACAACTCTAAGCACAGCTAACAGCACCCTGCACTTACCAAACAGTGAACTTGGCACAGAGCAGTGTTTATTTTAGAGCATATTAGAATAATTTTGTTGCTTAAAAATAAATAACATGCTAGGAAATAACTATTTTTAAAATGGAGTTCCTTACAGACAGTTGAAGTGGGAAAACTGAGAAGTGGAGAGAAGAGTATTACTGCTGAGGAGGGAAAATAAGGCATGAAGTGATTGAAATTTGGAAGAGATTGTGTCACAAGCTGGTGGTTGAATCAGAAATGGAACCTAAATCTGGACTCTTTCTAGGATTAAGGATAGGATAACCTTCTTGTGTCAAAGGCAAATTGGATTTATCTGGAATAAAGACATTTATTTTCATTTAAATGATTTAGGGGTGAATTTTTAGGCAACTAACAGTGAAAGCTTTTCTCTTATGCAGACATTTAATTTTGATGTTCGACAACTACACTGGGCAGAGTATATGGAAAATTACTGCCTGGGAACGAAGAAATACGTGCTGAATGAAGAAATGTCAGGCCTCCCTGCAGCTAGGAAACACTTAAATAAGTAAGCATAATCTTAATTTTTTTTTTCTTTTAAGTATAATTTTATATTTTCTATGCCCTGCATAGGTTTGCTTTTCCATGTCATGACTTAATTGTTTTTCATAGCAACTGTTTAGTTCTCCACAATTCTTCTGTTCCAGTCCAGTGGTCTGAAGCGTTTTCTAAAGCATTTGTTGTTCCTGAGTTGCTCCCAGAATTAATAGTTACAGTATCAGTCTGGGATCACTGGTGTGGATACTGTAATTTAGATTTTTTATTTTACCCAAGTATCTTTTGGAAGGTCAAAGGTACATGGCTACACAGGTTAGAATGGCTTCTTTGGGAAGTGTAATAGTACAATAGCTGTTCTGGGAATGTGATCTTTTGAGGCAGGTAAATAAACAGGCAGAGACTCTGCACTTCAGAGCAGGACACTTTGATGTTGGTGCTCTAGGATGACCTCCTTTGGCCTTTTCTCTGTGACTTAATTCCTGCCATTTGGATGGATTGGTACTGTCCAGAATTTTATTAGCACAGTTGCCCTTGTTTTGTTCTTGGCTGATTCATCAAGGCAGCTGTAGTCTTTGATTTCTGTTTTTTAAGAGTGAAATAAAAATCCACTTGTTCTGCAATGCTACATCATGTCTGTAAGCCTGATAGCACAAAGAGAAACAATCCATGTTGTGACTTGTGACTCCAGGTTGTTGTCATGTTGTTCTCCGGGCAACAGCAGACAGAACAAGAGGACACATCTCAAGCTGCGCCAAGGGAGATACAGGCTAGAATTAAGGAGGAAGTTTTTCACAGAAAGAGTGGTCAAATACTGGAATCATCTTCCCAGGGAGGTGGTGGAGTCACCATCCCTCGATGTGTTTAAAAAAAGACTGGATCTGGCACATGGTGCCATGATCTAGTTGAGGTGTTAGAAGATGGGTTGGACTCGATGATCTTAAAGGTCTCTTCCAACCTAGAAATTCTGTGATTCTGTGATTCTGTAAAGACAACGATTTGCAGCTGTGGAGGGATTTGGTCTATGTTAAAAGGACAAATACACTTTTAAAAGATAGGATCTGTGATAATTGTGGAAATAGCTAAACAAGTGTCCCTTCTGGGTTGTTTTGTTTGGGTGGTTTATTAAATTTCTATTTAGATGCCATTAAAAAGTGCATAGAAATGATCACATAGCTGCTGTTCTTTGTGCAAAGGATCATAGTGAAAATGACTCGAGAAATAATCTTGTATCAGAGCAGCCTCTGGTTGCCCCCAGCTCTAAAGTTTGTGAGTGGATTGTTTAGCAAGAGGTTTAGATTCTGACTTACATTTGCTCTGAGGTATTAATTTGGTCTCTTTTGTTACCATCTAGTTCTTAACTCTAATCTGAACTTGCACTCTGCTGCCTTAGAATTAACCAGATTTGGCAGCCCAGGGGACATTTTTCTCTAGGGAACCACTGGGTAGATTTGTTCCTCAAGTGGAAAAGTATTGGTTTTGTAACACAGATTTAAGCTGTTTTTCTCTGCAAATAAGATTTGTAAAGGAACCCAGCCTTACCTGTAAACAAGATAAAGATTTCAAGCTTTTGCAAGATTTCCCTAAAAAGATCTGCCTTTAAAATATAAATTGTATGATCTACTGAGCCAAAGAGATTGCTCTGTTTCTAAGAAATCTCAGCAAATTCTGGGTGCTGTTTTTCTTGACATTTCCATCTCTACATGCGAGAAGATTGCTAAAAAGCACAGTTGCTCTAAAAGGTCACTTAGTTTATCCTGCACTTTAAATGTAGTTCCTTGAGAAGGAAGCAGTTTGAAATTGCAGTGAAGAGGATGGAAATATCTGGAAAATTTTGAGTTCTTACGATGGAATGAGGCGTTTTGGTTTTTTTTTCTTGTTATTGTCATCAGTGGCAGTTAGAGATACTTCTACATATTTAAGAAGTTTTAAATACATGGTGGGGAAAAGGAAAGTTCAGTGTTAAATATTTTTTGGTTGGCAGCCTTCTATAGGTAAGTTACCACTGTGATGTTGGCTTTAGGAGGTTTCCATCAAGCAGCTCTGAAGCAGAAGTACATGTGGTGAGCAACAGGGTTGCTTTGCTCCTTGTTTTTTCATTCTGCTTTTCAGCCATGAAAAGCCTTCTCTGTTTGTTATCCACTTCTGTCATTACTCGTAATGTATCTTGAGATGAACAGATAAACAAGTTGTATTCTACACCAGAAATTAATTTTTAGAGTGTTCTTTTTTCCTCAGAGTCTTTGCAGGTTGGCCCTTAGTGATGGCTTTTGTTTCTCACCAGGTTAAGGAACATTCGCTACGGCTTCAACACGATCCTCGTGATCCTGATCTGGCGCATCTTCATCGCAAGGTCACAAATGGCAAGAAACATCTGGTACTTTGTGGTTAGTCTGTGTTACAAGTTCCTCTCCTACTTCAGAGCCTCCAGCACAATGAGATACTGAGGAAGAGAATTTAGCATTAGGACATCTATGCATATGGTGGTCTAACTGCACAAACCGTGTAACATGTAGTCATCTCACATTTCGTGAAGCATAATTTCATTTTTAATTGAAGTGAGAAATAAGCGGTATGGTATTTGTAACGTTAGCTGTGTATCTTCCTGGAAAAGGAGCAAATAAAAAGGGCAAGTGCCACGCTGAATTGGCTTAGAAAAGCATTTAGACAACTTTAACTCTTTGACCTGGGGAAGACGTATTAGACCACTGACCAACATAACTGTGCAATTTGGAACGTGTTTGATTGGAATCTGCCTTAACATGATTTTTTTTTCTTTTTAAGTTTTATTCCACATTGAGCAAGATAAATATTGGCATAGTAGATACTAGTTGCTGTAGACCTATTTATTTGAAATTCTACTAAATTACGAAGGGTTTTGCAAGTTGCAAAAGTGTACAAATGACTCTGGATCTCCTGAAATAAAATAATTGAGAACGTTTGTAATTTGTCTTTAGGTTTTGCCACTACTTCCCTTCCCCTCAAAGTTGGGATGCAACAAGGGTGCCTCCTTTCGTTTAAAAGAAAAAAAGAAATTAAAAAATGAACCAACCTTCCTTATTTACTGAAAGGCCTTTTGTATATCTGGGCTTCAGAATGCACTTTGTGATTCGGTTCTGTGCTTGAGCCTGGCTGTGCCCAACTTGCATTTGTGTCGGCATGAACAATTTGCTACTCTGAAAGCAGAATTGACCCTTGCATTGAGCAGATAAAAGGAAGTGTTACCTAGAGAGGGGTAAATAAATTCATAGACTGTCTTCTTTTTCATGTTTTTTTTTTTTAATTGAGAACACAGAGCCAGCACCTCTGACTTCAAAGGGTAAATGTAATGAAAAGGAATTTATTATGCTTGGTTGCTATTTATATTGCTGATAATAGTAGCGGGACAAGTTGTAGACTTTCATTAAGAGATACACCTGTTTTTAGGTTGTAAGCAATGTTAGCAAATACTTCAAGAATTAATATTTTTTTCCAAATCTCTGAGCTGTTAAATTTGATGCATGGTCAATGCCAATGCATAAGCACACTTTTTCATCCCTGTCCTAGTAAAACCTCATTCACTGGGCAAGCAGAGTAAGATGCACCTTGCTCCAAAATGAAGAGATGTTAACAGTTCATCCATCTCTCTTTTAACTTAAATTATTAGGTTTAAACCTGAAGAAATCTGGGGTTTTTCCTGCATGTTACTTCGTTTCAGTGGGGAAGACATTTGTAAAAATGGAAAGTTGTAAGAAAAGATTGAATCCTTATTTCTTTAATCCAAGGCAATACATGAAGATCCCTTTAAATTTTGGTTGCACAGATTTGAGAACACTGTGGTGTTCCTCTAATTCATGCACTGACCAGCACCCTTGCCCAGTGTTTGTTCATTCAAATCAGTTTGTACTGATGAATTTGTTCTTGAATCTGCCGGGAAAGGCAAATAATGACTTAAGTACACAAGAACTGCATTTTACTTGCCCTTGGTAGTTTTTTGTCCTATTGAATTAAATTTGTAAAGAACTTATTTTGCTATTCTTCTAAAAACTCTTACTTTAAAGAGAGCACCTTTCCTGCGGGTGTATATCTCATTTTGAAAAGATAATGGCTTCCTTGTTGAAGCGAAATATTCTGTAGTAAGTAGTTAAGCCGTGATTCCTTTTATAAATTCCTGGTGTATATATAAAGCTAGTGATGAAAAGCCTAAATGGTCTAGGACCACACCTTGTGTGAGAGACCTCTGACTGTGGCTGAAATCAATTAAGACTTCTGTGCTCGGAGATGTTACACTTTAACAGATACAGTAGGTGTATGAGATTTTTAGCTGCCTCCCCAAGTATCTCACTAGACCTGAAAATATGCTTAAGCATTCCTGAATTCTAGACTTTATTCAGAGGGGCCTCCTGTCCACTGACACCCCTTGTTCCATGTTGGCACGTGGCTGAAGTTTGCTAAAGATAAGTTCATCATACTCTGAAAGTTATTCTGTGAAACAATCCACTTAGGAATTTTGGTTGTTTCTAACTATAAATATAATATATGAACATTATAACATGATACTTGTAACCTTGTTTTGTTAACACTGAGATGAACTATGAAGCCAATGAACCCATTACTTCTGGTCCAAGACACTGCTTAGAAATTTAGTCTTTAGGATAAATAACAAAGAGAGGGATTACTTTAAGCCTAAGCTTATTTAACCTCTACACTAAACATTTGCCAATTTAGAAATCCGTTTCTTCCCCTCTTTGGAGACTGTTCTGTGCCCTATTGGTATTTTACACCAATTCATCAGTCATCCTATTGAACTGACAGTAGATTCAATGTCACATTTTTTTCTGCTGGTTTTGTCACTTCCTGTGGTCAGTCTGTGAAATTCTACCTGGAACTATTGGATTTCTTCCATATGGGAGCCCTGTCCTCCTGCAGTTCTTCACACCAGTGATTGCACATAAAGGATGTTGGTCAGGAATATACTGGAACTACATTTTGGTCCACGAAGGCAAACTCAGTGTTTTGACTAGCAAGTTACAGGAGGGTTATCAGCTGGTTAATAGGAAGAGGAACAGGCTGAAACAACATTATCACTGAACTGTTACTGGTATTTAAATTGGGGACCAGGAAAAAAAATGACATTTTCCTGTAATGTTTTTCTCTGCTATAGGAACAGATGTTTGGAAACAAATGCTAAATCTGTGAGCTTTTATAAGACATAAACAGAAATATTGGGTGCCTTTGTTTGTAAACCAAAAATAAACAAATCCCTTGAAAGTGTTGTTACAGTGTTCATTGTATCTTTTTATGTTGTTTAGTCTAATTTGTGGAAAATACCAAGATAATTTAAATGCCACCTCAATATGCATGAACATGCTCTTTTCCTTTGTGAGAACTATGAAAATCAAGTTACTGATTTGTGTGCATTTTGAAAAAAGCAAAACCAGAGAAACTTCATAATCACAAACCAAAACATAAACCCCAGAAAGTCCACCAAAGCCCCAGAATCTAAACCTTCATGAGCTTCCAGAATCTAATCCTTCATCAGAACACATGGTGAGGTATCCCTGGTGACTGTTTTGTGTGTCAGCCTCTTTTCCCCTTGCTGTCATTGCTTGTTCATTTGTACCATTAGTTTTACATTTATTTAAATAGCATGAACCCATCTGCATTTTCATATGGTTTAAAAAAAGGTACTGTGGTTTTGCAGAAGCTTTAGGATTAACATTTCAAGGAACTTCAGTTATTTATGGCATCTGCATTTTGTGGTGAGGGAGGGAAAGGTAGCATTAAGTCAGTGCATCACCAAAATGCTGTGGGTTTTTGTTTTATATTTCTTGGAATATTCATTTTTCACAGATTCCTCCTCTTTTTTTGTCAATAATACAATCCTAAAACTCTGCAAGCCGTGGTTTAGGGTCTGCCAGCTTTAAGCTTAACCTTTCCTTTATGACTAAAAAACCAAACCAAGATGGTTTTTGTTGATCTCAAATTCAAACTTGGAAGCAAAGAGCAAAAAGCTTTTAAGATGCTGTCCCCTATGTCTTGTGCTGTTGAACATTTTCCCCTTTATTCATAGTACAGTGTTGAATCCTTTGTTGTTGAGAAGAAAAGAACAGGTTTGTAAAGGTAACTTGGATTGAGAAGCACCCAGAGCTGAGCTGGGAAGTAAAACTTCCCATAATTGTGCATATTTCCCAGCCTGTTGAGCAGAGCTGAAAACAGAAATGAAGAAAAGCCACCAAAGAATCCCTGCTCTGGAGCAATGTACTGAAGTGTATTTTGGTTTGTCAATCTCTTTGTGCTGAAGCACGAGCAGTTTTTGTCTGGCCTGGAGACCCTGGCTGTGTGTTTGGGTAAATCTCCAGTAGCAGTGGAGCTGATGGCAATTGTCAGCTCTGATTTCCAAGATGTGCCCTACCATCATAAATGTAGAAGCACGGGTTGGTAGGTCTCACTTAGCACTTTCAGTTCCAGGTTTCCTTCCTCTCTTGTGGAGCATTGCTCAGCCCCTCAGGCAGCTCTGGCCTCCTTTCTGCCTGCAGAGCACTTCCAGTTAAAGGTTGTGTAACCGAGCTGCTGCTCTGCCATCTCAAACTAAATTTAACCCCGCTTCACTTCCAAGATATTTATAAATGCTTTTCTCCTTCGTGTTATCCCAGTGCTTCTCTTCAGTGCAGGAGCTTTGGCTTTCCCTGCTCCACAGCTATTGTGACTCACTGATAGGTAATTAGTAATTAGTAATTATGCAACTGTCTCTTCTGGAATATGGAACAATGACAGCTCTGAGCAGCTTTTATTCTTTCTATGGGAAGCAGGAAGAACTGTGACTAATTGGTGAAAGCACAAGTTGCAACACATTCATGCACTGGAATGCTCGGAGCCATGGGCCCTAGGTAGGGCGAATGGGACTTTTTACTTCTTGATTCAGTTACAGGCATTAACCTCAAGTGTTGGGATTGTTGCCATAAACCTTTGATATCACTCTAATTGAACTGTTAGACCTTTGAGGATTGTCATTCTGCAGCCACTCTCACTTTTGGAAAATCCGTGGCCTGACGTGGAGAAGAAAGGCCTCTTTTACTTCTTAATGAGCATATGGAAAATAAGGAAACTTGCCATAGATCCTTAGAAGTTAAGAAATGAAAATCACCACTTAGTTACAATGTCCTGGGGTGTAGAATGGGCATTAAATCTTAAATTGTCCTTGCCCCTTATGGTGGAAGTTCCTGTTGTGTCTGTGTAGAAACAGCAGTCCAGTCCACCAGCAGCAGAAAGGAGCTGTGCTACTCCTGTGTTCATCAGCAAACATCTGATTTGCCACCTCTGTGAAAATTATTCAGTACTTAGACACTATTAACTTTTGTGTGTCAGCCCTAATCCACATCCAAGATGGCATAATATAATTGAATTATTTTTATCTTTATGAAACTCAGCTGCTCATCCTTTCCTTCATTCCTGATGAAATTATCCCAGAACTGGATGTCCAGGACACAAATAGTTGTGCTTGCTGTTTTAGGCACCTACTTGGGTGGAATTCAAGAATCTAAAGCCAGGAGACTTGACTTCCTCTAGTATACAGCTTTCCCAGTATGATTCAGAATCATAAGGCAAATGCTTAAAATAAGCAGAGACTTTGCAAAAGCAGTCACATTGTGGGGTGGGAGAGACCTGTGGAAACAAAAGGAAATGGTTAAATTAAGGGGGAGGGAGGCTGAATATGGCTAATATTTGTTCTCATGTATTCTCCAGCTGTGTGAAATCACCTTTACTTTGAGAGAGACTGCTTGGGGTTTTTTTTGCCTCCATCTTTGAAATCCATCTTACCTTTCCTGTTCCATAAAGGTTCTCCTAGATTAGGTCAGAAACCTGCTATTTGTTGCATGAGGCATGCAGCACATAGGTTCAGAATCTTGTGCTCAGTAACCAAGGGAAAGATTCAAGGGAACTTCAGGCCAGATTATGTAGGACTCACAATAATCACCTTTTTCCTCTGTTTCACTTTGCAACAGTGACAATGCAGTAGGCAGCTTCCGTGTTCAGGTCTTGGGTTCCATGTCCTCTTGCTGAAGAACCTTTCTAAAAAGGAAGACCTGAGCTCTGGATTTAAATATGCTTCAGTAAGTCCTGGTACTGATGTATTTTATGGAGTGAACCAACTCTTTAAAACTCTTGGCTCCTTTGTTTTCCTTCCCCACCTCAGGTGCTGGCATTGGTGCCTCTGCTCTTGCCACCCACTCAGCTGACTTGAGGCAAAAAGATTGAATGCTCTTGGCTGTAAAAATTTCATTAATGCCAGGCACTGTAGGGAAAATGCCACTTTGGAGTTTTAATACTGTTAAATTCTACTTCTTGGAAACAAATGAAAGGCTTCTAATTTGCCTGGGCTAACACACATGCACTTTTAAGGTTACTTTGCAAGCAGAGCATGTCTCACCACTTTTCAATCCAGGTGTGTGGTTTTAAGTCACAGCTAATCTCTCCTTGTCAGTGACACCTGTGGTTTTCCTCTGATAAATATTTGATTTGGAAAGAGAGGCGTGCAAGGTAACTCCCACTCTGGTGACTCTAATTGAAAACCAAGTCTATCCATTTTTAATAGGAATGTGCTGCACTTAGCTCAGTAAGTCACCTTTGGATAGAGCAGCTGCTGCTTTGCTGGTTCCTGCATTTTAGAGCCAGTGGGTGCTCAGCACCTCTATAGGAGTTCAAACAGCAGGAAATGTGACTTGAAATTCCATGGGACATGAGGTGGCTGAAGATACTGTAGGGACTTCTATTCTGTGAATGCTTTTTTGTAGCAGTCCTCTGGTTAGACAGACAGAGAATGGTTCCATGTTTGCAACTTTTAAGTGGTCTCCCTGTTTTATCAGTCTCTGCCATGACTGCAGGGAAAGTACTGATAGGAGTTAATCTGTTGGTAGGAAATACTAGTTATGTCTGAGTTAATGAGCTGAAATATTTTTAATATGGCTTGGTAAAAAGAAAAATGCTCTGAAAACTCAGAGACACAGAATATGGAAGCAATTGGTGATTTTCTCTTTAAAGTTTGTCCTAACACCTATCAAATAACTTTGCTTCTAATTAGAAATTAACTTTTTAAACTAAGTGCAAAAACATCTGCCAGTTCTTGGCACTTCGTTTTTTCATTGTTTTAAACTCATGCAGTCTTGTCACTTTAGCCATTCTGGTAGAAACTTGGGGGTTTTGCTTTCTGTCTTGTTGAAATGTTATTATCCTGGGAGCCAGCAGTGATGAGTGTTGCTGTCATGGAAGCTGAATGAACAACTTGGAAAAAGATGCTCCCCTCGCTTGTGGGAGCTTTCCAGGTGCTTGGCATGCAGGTTTAGCAATGAACCCTTTTCTGACAGGCTTCTTTTGGGGTTAAGCTGGGAGTGTGGTGGCATGGTAAGATAACTTGCCTGAAAGAGCCATCTCCTCAGGCACTTCAGAGCCAGAAAAACACCCCAAGTGGAAAGCCAGTGTCACCTGCACACTCCCAGTAACACCCTTCATAATCCTGAGAAGCTGTTGCCACCACACTGAAATGTTTTTTTGCATTTGCTGTCATAAAGCTATTGAAACATGACAAGTGAAGATGATGATCTGCGTCCTGAGGGACGATTAAGGTGTGAAATCTTTGTACAGGTCACCTTTCTCTTAATTCCTCTCCCCACCTATGCCACATGGGCTGGCTCCTATGTTGAGATCACCTTGTTATTTTTAGAAACCCAGGTGGGAGAGTTTAGAACAGGTAATTATTAGCAGGTGGTGCTGCCAAAGACACGGGTGTTGCACAGTAACTGCCTGGGGCTTTAGAGCACAACGAGGAGGAGTTCAGCTGTGCCTCAAGTGATGCTGAAAGAAAGGGCTGCCACCACCTGAAACTGAGCTTGCCTGCTGCCAGCCCTGCTGCCCAGGGCATCTCCTGTCCCATTCTGGGCTTTTGAGAGCTGGTGGCTGCTGCATCTTCTCAGAAACTGTTGCTGGTTGCCTTCAGTAGCAGCAGCAGTTTCACAGGATCCCTTAGGAAGTCAGGCAGAGATGGAGATGGACACAGAATGCAGGTGGGAGATGGTGGGAGATGGGAGGAAAAATTTCAGCCTTTTTGCAGAAATTACTGCTTGAGACTTGTCTAAAGCCTTCTGCCCTGCTGCCTTATGATAGCAAGAAACACTTGTGCTTAAAGGAATGGGACAGTGGTAAAAAAGTGTCTGATTTTATACAATTGCATTAAAAGAAACTTGCAGAGCTTGTTGGGAGTATTTGCATCTGGCTGAAAGAAGAGTGGAAAATGAAAGTTAAAAAGGAAGGTAGATGGTAAATCACTGCTCTTAAAATCTTTTTAGTGCTGTCCTTTTCTTTAGGGTGGAAATTGTAACTGCCTTTGAGATTGTGTTTGGGAAGTAAACACTTTAATGTACTATTGCAAACACTGATTTTTGCTCCTGCAGGAATTGGTTTTAGTTAAATGTAAAATTGCTGCAGGGTGATGTCTCAGGCTGTTGAATTCTCTTCTGCCAAAGTGAACTGTCTGAGGGAAGAGAAAAGGCACAAAGGCTGTGAGTGAAATTTGACTGTGTTGCAGGTTTTGAACAACAGACTCCTGGCCACTGTCTGGGATGTCTTTGGGCTGAAATAATTTGAATACACGTGATGTGGGTTGGTAGGCTCTGCTTGGATTTCAGTGCACTAACATTTTGAGCTGTGTTATTAAGCTTACTAGAAAAGCAATACTCACTATTCTGAAGAAGTGACATGCAATTACCCTTGATATATACTCAGACTGTAACATTATCAGAGCGGATTTTCTGACACTGCAGTGCTTTCACTTCTTTTTCTTTGGAGAAGAACAACTGAAGAATAGTTGTTTGTTGGGAACTGAGAAGCAGAGCCCGGGTCAGTCTCACCTGGTAATTAACTTAAGCAGAGTCTTGCCTCAGGGGACTGTAAGTGCTGCCTGCTACCGGTGCTGGGCTTTAAAAGTACTTGAGTAAATAATCTATACAGGCAATACTTTTCACATTCATTGAGGTTTAACACTTTGCAGACTACATGCTACGTTGTGATATTTAGCCTGTATTAAATTAAATCTTTTCTAACTCATTAAATAGCAGATTAAAATGCTAGTGGCAACTTCCAAATAAAAAACATCCCTCTAAATTACATATTTGCTCTTTTTTGGGTGTAAGTTCTGCAAGCATATATGTGTACACACACACACACCTATATATTTATATATATGTACACAGATACACAAATGTATGAGTGTTTCCATTGTAGCAAAAGCTGAAATGTTGCAGTGCAAAGTGGACAAGAGGATTTGCACTGCTCCAAGGAGCTGGAAGGTTTTTCATTTCCATTTCACCCTTACAGGTGGACTGAATGCACTTTGGAGCCTTACAGCCCTGGGCTTGTTTAGTTTCTAACAGAGAGCATGAGTTGTCAATAAGTTCTGCTCCAGGGCAATTGAGGTGTGAATGGAAAGGATTAACAGCAAAGAGTGTGAAAAATTAAAAACTCTGGCATAAAAGCTATTTTTGTAAGAGGTGTGGGCTGTAGTTTCTTTCCTGTTGGGGTTGAAATCTTGGAAAATTGGAAAATGATCTTGCTGAGAGACAGTGTCAGAGATTGAAAGTGCTTTTTTCACATGCTTGAGCAGGTAGCAAGAAATGGAGAGGTGAAAGTACAGGAGCAGGTTCAGTTGCATTGCATGACAGGCACTCTCCTCCTGCCAGTTAATGAAAACAGCCTGGGACCTTGTAACTGCACCCATTTGGGGGGATAAAAAAGCCTTTTAGTTTCCCCTTTCCCGCAGCTCTGTAGGAGCTGAGCTCTAGAGTTCATTTTTAAAGCCAGCTGGAATGCAGAGCTAAGCAGCGGTCGAGGGAATGTGCTGGTGCCCTGTTCAGAGGAATATTGCAGATGCTGTTGCTGTGGTGGGTTTTTTTGGAGTGACAACTCATTAGCACAGGGAGGATGAGCCAAAAGAGGAGGTGTCCCCACAGTGGGGCTGTGCAGTGGGCAGACCTTTGGGCAAGCAGTGATGAGCAGGGAGCTCTGCTGGTGGTGGCTGCTCCTGGAAACTGAATTGTGCCCTCAGACACGAGCAGGGGCTGCTGTTCCCCCCGGTGTGGCTCTCCTGGGTCTCTCCCATGGAGGCTGGGCACCCTGCCAGAGCTCTGAACCCTGTCCCACACCTGTTTGTCCCTCCTGTGGCTCTGCTGGGATCAGAGGGAACGTGGGAAGTCCTGGAGGCAGCTCCAAGGTGCTCACATTGCTGCAGCATCTCGCAGAGCCCCAGCTCCTCTGCAGTCTCTCAGGGTTTCCATGGTGAGCTCTGCACCTGGCTGGGTGGAATTTGGCAAACAGGCCAGGCCTGACCTGCTGCCATGGCTCCAAACCCAGGAGCACGAGGGAAGGAGTAAAGGGGATCTCCTGTGGGAGCAGATGTTGTGCCAAGGGGAATTTGAATGGCAAAGCCAACTCCTGTCACTGACTCAAGGCCAGGCTGGATGGGCCTTGGAGCAAATTGGTGCAGTGGGAGGTGGGGTGGGATCATCCCTGAGCTCCCTCTCAACCCAAACCATTCCATCATTCTTGTGAGCTACTACATTCCGCATTTTGTTGGGTATGAGGAGTGTTCTGGTTAAAGGGAAGTTTCCTGAAAGGAAAAAAAGTGTCCAAACAGGCAAACCACCCAGCTCAGAAGCTGCTTGAGGTTGGCCAATCAAAGCTACACAGCAGCAGCAGATTTAGTTTAGGTTTTAATTCTAAAAGCAGCACATTTTGCTCATAAGCTCTCTATAGGAGAGAACTTTGCACGAGTGAAGTCTGCAGAGCTTGCTGGGATGTTGGGGTGCCAACAGCAATCAAATTATGGCAAAATGGAGCTTCCTCTGGTCTCATTTCCCTGGCCAAGAAGTCAAAATAATTAAGCCTTAGCTTAAGCCTTAACTCCTCTGTAGCTCCTCAGCTGGAGTTGTACATACTGAAGTTTTTGAGTGTCCAGATGGCCAAAAATATCTGTAAAATATGCAACAGAAGGTGGCATCTCTGGGGTTCTGAATTGATTTTTTTGTTTGTTTTTCCTTGTTTTTAATTTTTTCAGCCTTTCTGCTATTCTAACCTTTGCAGTGGCCACTCATGCACCACTAAGTGATGCAGAATCCTAGTTTTGTTTATTTAATTGTATCCCTTTCATAATAGAATCTTGTACCAGGGATTTCAGAGCGAGGAATGGATGAGCATAACAAAGAAAATAGAATTTCAAGTTTGAGAAGTTTTAAGCTAAAGTGCACGCAAATTCTTTAGTCGAGGTTTTTCCACTTTCATTAAGCCCAGGCAGTGGCTCTCTGCGTGTGTCAATTTTATGTTTAACTCAATCTGGACAGGACAACCTTGCCTGGACACAGCACACAAGTGACAAAGGCTGTGAAAGCCCAGAAAATCAGGCTGTAACCAGAATCTTCCTGCGCTCAGTGGTGAATCCTGGCCCGTGGGAGAGGCTCTGGGGCCCTGCAGCCTGTGACTGACTCTGCTGTTTGAAAAGTGACTCACCCTGAGCACACCTAGGGAGCAACCACTCCTTTCCTGCCCGCCTCTCTCCTGCCTGTAACAAGGGCAATATTGGAGATTAATTATTAACTCCTCACAGTCCTCAGCCCAGCATCCTTCCTGCAGGCTCAGAGAGGCTCTGAAGCTGCAGGAATGCTTTGCTTGGCTCTCCAGTTGCCAAAGACCCTACTAAGCCCACAGAGAACCTCTAACATTGCAGGTAGAAATATTGGAGTGTGAAATTTTGAATTTTGTTTGTGTATTTTTTTCTTTTTTTTTTTTTTTTTCCCTTTTTATTTTGTGGTAGATTACTCTGGAGGCAAGGATGTGCCTCACTGAATTTTGCTGTGCTGTTTTTCTGTCCTACCCCATTTTCACTCATCCACCTGCCCAGACACAAATGTACCAGCTCAAGCTTTCTGTGCTGAGGCTTTTGTTTTGCTTTGTTTGGTTTTTTGTCTTTTTTTTTTTGCATGGAAAGATACCAAAAACTACAGTTTATCCCTGACCCTTGCTCTAGAGAAAGTAGAGAGTTCCTAAACCATGAATTAGTGATGGAACCCCATACATATTACATTAGGGCAAGGAACAGGGCAGAAAGTGGTGTGTGCTAATTCGATATAAAGCAGCACAGAGTGGCACAAAACGACAGCATTCTGCAGTATTTGTGAGCTGCAGTTCTGAGGGCTTGACATGGCACTTTCATACATAAAAAGGGTTGCATTGTGCACAAAGTTGTGAAAGAAACGCTGCTGTTCAGTGTGTTTCAGCTGTTTTTTTCTGCAGGGAGTTAGTGTTTGCTGTCTACTTTGTTGTGTGGCTGGTTTTTTGGCTTTTTGATTTTTTTCAGAACTGGCCAAAGCTCTTGCACGATCAGCACAGGGCTGCTCACCACCCCCATGGCCACAAAGTCTTGAGCCTGCACAGAATTTGTGGTGGTGTAATTCTGCCTCCTGTTTACACCAAACTGAGAGCAAAGCCTGTCCAGTTTACCTGAACACCGTGTCTGCCTTGGTTGAATTCACCTCGGTGTCTCTGAGCCAGGAATAAATGTGGTGGCCAATCTCTTTGTGCTCTCTGGCAGAAACGAGTGTCCTCAAGAAAGAGGGCTGGCATTAGAGCTCACCTGCCTGCCTCAGGAGGACTCCATTGCAAAGAATCTGATGGTTTCAGCTGCTGCTGGTGGTGGGAATGCCTCACATCTGCTGATGAAAGGCAAAAGCCTTCCTGTCTCTGAGCATGGTGTGGTTTCTGTGGTGCTCTGTGATGTTGCTCAGAGGCCTCCAGCTCTTGGCTGAATTGCTCAAGAGACTCAAGCAGTGGCACAGTTCACTTTTCCACCCACTGCAGTTTCACCCTGGCCCTGGAACTCCTTTAACTCCATCTTCTTAAGCTTTTAAGACCCTTCTGTGATGGTTTTGTCGCAACGTGCTGCTGGGAGCTGGCTCTGCCCTGTCACTGCAGGCCTGACAGGAGGAACCTGCACCCTAAAGCTCTCTCAGCTTTGCCAAATATTGCTGAGGCAGCTGAAATTTATCCCTTCCAAAGCAGGCGTGTGCTGGGCTGGCTGTACGTCCACAACTCTGCTTCACAGCTTGCATGATCAGATTTCTTACAAACAATCCAAGGGTGTTTCAGGGTTTTTTTGTAGCTCCACTATTTAGCATTTTTGCTTTCACTCTTTTTGCCTCTTCCCTTCCCTTCCTGAAAAATTATTTTTTCAGTCATGTTTGCACGTTCAAAGCACTGAATATTTTTAAGGCAGAGTTCTCATTTCCTCCTCATTATTTACAGCTACACCAACGGTTGCAGAGACAGGGAATCCCCTTGGTTTCAAGATCTGAGTTTTCTACTTCCCCTTGCTCGTCCTGCTGTGGCATTTTCTGTAGCACAAAGTCTGTTCCCTAAAGGAAAAAACAGAGTTTAATTGCTGGTAATACCTGAGCCACAAGTCTCCTGTGGCAGCAGCTGTTGCAGGTGGTTGCAGCAGTAGAAGCTGCTTGTGAGTCTGGTGATGAAAGTGAAAAAATAGGAATATGGATCCAGCTGGAGAATTCTAAGCTGTCCACAGCTTAAACCCCGATGACTTTGTGTCAGTGATCCTGCTCAGGGATTTGCTGTGGGGCAGAAAAGGTTTGCAAATTCCTGCCCCTTGTACCCTCACCATTGAGAATGATCACAGAAACGGGCAAAACCAGGCAAAAACAAAACCCCTGCAGCCAGATCTGTGCTGGCTGCGTGTCACTGATGTGCATCATGTGGCTCCTCGTTATGGTTCGAGAACTTTGCAGATACCTCAGTTTTCCTTAGAGCTTTCTCTGCAACCACGAGAACCAGACTGAAATGGATTTCTACAGAGCCTTGAGAGGAGTGTGAACCAAACCTTCTGACGTGGCTTTAAACATCTCACTGTGTGTGAATGAGTTTTGCCTTGCAGTGCCAAGGGAAAACGATACATTTTTATAGAAACGATTTATTTTTATCAAAAACCATCAATCTTTATGTTGATTTTTACAGCTGACTGTTATTGAACCAGACCGTGTGAAGGCAATCCACCCACCTCGGTGGCAGAGCTGGTGCTGTTCTGCCATCTGATGGCAGAGCTGGGACAGAACAGGGCTCCTGCCTTTCCCAGCAGGACAAATGTCAGTGCAGGAGATCCTGCTGCTGCCGGTATTTGGATTGGAAATAAGGGAATACCCCATCCTTGTTCATTTATCCTGTTTGGCCTGGCTTTCCCCATCTCTCTGGAACGGCTCGCTCCTTGTGCTTCCCACACTCTCACATTGCTCTGGGAGCATCAGGAGCAGAAGACAAACTTCTGATTTTAACTTCTTTTTGCCATTCCCCTCTCTGTCTCTCTTGTTCTGTGTCTCCATTTCCATGTTTAAAAGTGGGAACTGTGTATCTGGAAGTCTTTTACAATCCCAACCCACACCCTAGATTTCAGCCTGAAAATACCCCAAATTTGAAGAGTTTTAAATTCACCTTTCTACAGTTTTGGCACAACATAAATAACTTTATGAGCATGATACTTCTTGACTTTGTTCTTTCCTCCTTTCTGGCTTGATCTCCCAGCAGCTGAGGGCTGTGAGCCTGCTCTTGATTGCATTTGATTGTGTGATTGAAAATGAGTGATTTAGCCATGGAGACCGAGCCTGGAAAAGAGCAAACAGACCCTGGGCCAGACTCCTGTAGCAGGGGAAACTGCTCTCAGTTGGCTGATCAGGAGCAAATACATGGATTACTCCTGGATTTTCTTCTCCTGGACTTCAAAGCCAGTTCGACAGGTCATTCATCTCTTCCTACTCTTTAGACTCAGCTCCATCTCCCAGCAAGGCAGGGAGATGTGAACCAGGCTGGGCAGGGATACCTGGAGCCACCTGCAGTTCTCTCCTTTCACCTCCTGGTCTTGATGTGATGTGAAGTGCAGACATGACTGACAGCATAGCCAGGCTGATGTAATACATTTTTATTTTATTTATTTTTATTTTAAGTATGTTTCTGAAAAAATCTGCAAGGATTCATCTCACTGCTGCCTGCCTGCGATGGCGTATTTCTGTATTTTGAGCATATTCTGTAAGCACTGTAATACTGTAAATCTTTACCATGCTAAAAGCATTGAAATGTATCCACTGTGCTCTCCAAAAATCAGGTGATGTACTGGATTTTTTTTATTTTTTATTTCTATTTACCTTGAGCAGCTGCCACTGTGCTATTAAGACTTTGCATTTCACAAAATATTCCCAAGGGGACTAAGCTGGGAGTTAAGTGACCAACTTGCTTCTGACTGATCCATATGCCAAATATTAGCTGAAAAGCTTTAGTATTGATCTGTCCTTACAAAGCATTTTGAGATATTCAGGGCAAATACTTAAGCTAAGCACAATTTTGTTCCTTCTCTCTTCCTTCGTTTGTCCTTTCCTAATTAATCAGTTTAAGGCTGGACTCCACCCAAGGGAAGCTTTGGCTGATATCAATGCATTGTGCTCTCCGTAGCCTGCAGTATTTCTGCATTTGTTGACCTTTTTGGTTTTGGTCTTGTTTGCTTTTAAAGGTAAAAATTCTGTCTGGGAGGAGACTTAACTACAAAAAAGAAAATTGCTCATCACAGATGTAAGTACCTGAGCCTGTATCTGTAATTCTCATCTACTGAATAATGGAAATATGGAGCTGCAGTGAAAAGTGGGAAAAGGCCAGCAGCTGCTGTTTCTTTTAATTCCTGGTCACTGGCGACTTTTGGCTGGCACATCAACTATTGAGCAGTGCAGGATGAAAAAATGCATTTTGTGTCAAAATTGTGCTCCTTTTTTATTGCCCAGGAGACTCAAATAGATCTTGATCCATATCCAAAATCCTGAATTAAAGAACAAATGTTCTGGTAAACAGCTTCTGGAGGGGTTTCTGTGGGTTCTTCTTGCCCCAAGTGCTCCTTTGAGCATTCTTGCAGTTGTGCACTTTGTTCTGGGCCAGCTGGAGAATTTAGGAGGGTGTAGAGAGCTGAAGTGAAAACATTATCAAGACCCAACCCTTCCGTTTTACTGCTCCCTCTGAGCCCTTGCTGGAGATGATTGGAGACAATAAAACACAACTCAGGGTCTCTCTGAGGCAAGAACCCCCATCCCTTTCAGTTTTGGGGCAGCTGTGATGGGAACAGTGAGGGAGGAAGTGTTCAAAGTCTCACAAAGTCCTCTGCATCCAGGGGAACCTGAACTGTGAGGCTCACTAATACTTGGGAGATGTGGAGCAGACCTAAGCTGTGCAGGGCTGGAAGCAACTTTTCCTCTTTAAACTCCAGAGTTACTGGGTGACTTTTAACTCCTGCTGTGCTGCTGAAAGCCTCCAAAGCTACTCTGCCCTTTGAGGATCTTCACCCCTGAATAACAGGGATTTCATCGTGCCTGGAGTGTGATAGGTGGTACCTCAACATTTCAGGATACTTGGCTGAGGCACCTTTATTCACCAGAACTAGGCAGGAGCTTGGAACAGAACTGAAAATTCTGGATCTGCTCTGAGGACAGGGCTGTGTCTAGAACAGCCCAGCTGAATTTCATGATGGATTTTGATGCTTTAAATTGTAAGTGGGGGCTACATGTGGAAGGAACGGGCTGGCTTCTGTCTCTAGGGCATGTATTCATTCCTTTGCATTGGCACTGGCATTCAATTTCTGGTTAATTGCTTTCATCAAGAAGCCAATCCAGCTATAAGAGCAAACCCAGCTCCATAAAACAAGCTCAGGTCTCCACAGAGCCTGGCCAGGGCTGAGACTGGCACGAGGGGAATGGCAGCAGCACTTCCACAGGAGATAGGGCACAGCTGCCCTCTTGGTAGCAGCCTAATTTGGGGTTGGTTTAAAGCCATCAGGGACCAGCAAGCACTGCCAGGACCCTCATCAGTTATTTTGGATCACTTGGGAAGGATTTGCCTTGTGGCTTTTGGCTGTCAGTTTGTCTTTGGTAGAGAAGCAGGCAGCTGTCAGCACTGTTTTTAATAATGGATGGAATTACATAGGTTCAAAATTACACTGGCTTTTAACTTTTGTCTCTGACCGTTTTATAAATACTTATTTTCTAAATTTTCAGGCAAATAATCTGCTTCCCAAAAAAGGCTTGCTTGGGTGACTGAATAATCGTGGATATGATTTTTTCTGGAAAATGAATTGATAGCACAGTGAGCACTGCAAAATTTTAGTTTGTAGGTCTTTTTTTGCAGTTTTTACCCAAAACTAGCTACACTCCTAAACTAGAAGACCAAATTAACTAGGATTCTTGTGGGAATACTGAGCTGAAATCTTGTAGTTTGTCTTTTGCAAGTCAGGTATATTTATCAGTGATCTCTGATGGTCTAAAGAAGTACATGAGTCCCAAACCCACGAATCCCAAGTGAAGGTGTAGCATGGTTTGGCTTTGAGATGTGACTTTATTTGCACAGAGGGAGATGAAAAAAAAACATGGTTGGGAATTGCAGAGGTACTTAATGTTGTGATTTTAAGAACTGAGAATCCCTAATTCCCTCAGCTTTTCAGTTTATTGGTCTTTGAAGTAACATGAAGGTTCTGACAAAAAAAGGTGAATGCCAAGCTCCCCTCCCTCAATGAGAGGGTGGATGGTGGCTTTTAAAGCATAATAAAACTGAGGTGAGTGTTTTGCTGGTGCCATTCAGGATGTTTCATAAGCTTTTGGGGAAATGGTAGGCAATAATGGGCTTACCTTGAGAATTAGATTAGATTTTTTTTGTTGTTGTTGTTGTTATAACAAACTTGGAGTCATTGGAATTACAATAGGTTAAAACTGATGAAAAATAAGTTTGTTGGAAAATCAAAATTCCTGCCCAACTATCCAAACATAAATACATTAAGTCCATGTTAAAACTAATCTGTTTTCAGTTAAGAACAATTGGATTCAGAAGAATAGTACTTGAAATATAAGATTTATGAAGTTTCATATTTCAAGAGATTATATCTTGTTTAGAATATGATACCATGAATTTTATTGAGCTTAAAGCGTTTCCAATTTTCCTGCAGTGACCTTGCAAAGTGTTAGGATGTGACCCTCGAAAGCACAGCTCATTGTATTTAAAAAAAACAAAGCACAAAAAAAAAAAAAAAGCCAAACCCCAAAAACCCAATCCCATTTAAATCTTGTTTTTTCTACTGATCTTCTAAGAGGTTAATTACTAACCAGCATTTGCTGCTCATTGTACCCTTCACTCCTTGTTCCCTCTTCTCTTAAACTTAACATTGTCACTGGGTGAATACATTTTCCACCTTTCTTCCTCCTCAGACAGGAGCAGCAACATGCAGAGACTTTTCTAGCAAGAATTAAACTTCCTCTTTCCTGCAGTTTGGCCATCTCAGTGTTCCACTGACCCAGTGCAGCCTGTGTTCCCTCCCACCAGCCCTGGACTCCTCTAAAAACCCCTCAAAGCCAGCAGAAAAAGCGACAGGAGGGCTCTGATGATGAACGTTCTCAATATTCTTTGCTTTCTCTTGGTCTAAAACTTATTTGGGTGTGTGCATGATAGTTTTTTAATGGTCTCACAGCAAGGAGCAGCTGTGCACATTTCTACAGTGCTGAGAACACTTTGGTTTACAAGCATTTCATTCTCCCAGTGCACAGCAAAAGAAGGGACAGCCCAGGCTCACTAACTGATTAATGCCATTATTTTGGGGCCAGCAGGAACAGGCTCTGCCTGCTAAAACAGTCTGGGACAGTTGGTGATTTCATGGCTTTGTTTTTCTCACTACAAAGCTTTGGGACACAGAGCCAGCTCTGCATTGGGAGTCAGAACAAAGGCGTGGCTGGAGATCAGTGGTGGTGTGGTGGATTTGACCTTTGCTTGTGGTCTGTTGGAAGCTGGGTTGTTAATTTTGCTGCTCGTTGTTTTGTGTCTCCCCTGCCTGCTTGGATTTTTGCAAGGGCCCTGCAAAATCCTTAGCAGTGGTGTTTGAGGTTCAAATACAAAAAAAGGGGGAATTGTGGAAAAGGTTTTACAGTGACTGCTGTGAGCCAGAGAGAAGTTTGATAAGAGGATCCATGTCTACCCCTGAAAGAATTTCCTACCAAGGTCATTGACAAAGAAACCAAGAGAGAAAGAAGGACAAATAAGAGAAACCTGCAACTGCCTATTCCAATAGGCACTTTGTTTGTCTCTCATGACCAAAGTGTAAACTTAGGAGTTTTGTGAGAAAGTATAAAAAGCATGCATGCCAGAATAAAAACAGCTTTGAAGCCTTCTGAAAATGGAGTGTGTTGCTTTGTATTGTCTCTGTCTCAACTACAGCAGTGGCCAGGGAGGTGCTGGTCAGGAGTGGTGCTGCCAGAGCTGCCTGCCAAAACTGCCAGCTTTAGGGGCAAGAGCAGCTCCCTGGTGGGAGGTGCCTCTGTCTGCACAGAGGATAAAGGAAACAGCTTCAGCAGAACTACAAATAGGCAGCAGAAGAGGAGAACACAGAATAACAGGACAAGAAAGCCTCCCCTTCTGTTTTGCCATCCCAAGTAAGTGAAGGTTGGACAGAACCTCTGTGCTTCTCTGTGCTTTTTCTGTCTGACCCCTTTGGTGCTGCACAGAAAGTGATGCCTCTCTGTGAGATACTGGAATGTGCTTTGGATTGTTTCTCCATCTGTCCATTGCTTCTCCATCTTCTATTCTACATCAGTGGCTTGTGAGCATCACTCATAACCACAGGGATTGTTTATTCTTGTTTTTATGCCCTCCTGTTGCGGTGGCTGAGCACAGAGCTCTGCTGTACGTGGAACTGGTTTGGGGGTCTGGAGGGTTTGTTTTGTCCCTGTAAAATACAAATGAATCCCAGAAGGAAAGCAGCTTTAAAAAGTTTTAAATTGGTGCTGGAATCATGTTGGTGATACGGGTTTCAGAAGTGGCAGAAATGGAGATTTCTTCAGGACTAGTAGGAAAACTGCACTCATAATAAATTCTGCATTATGCCAGAAAAAATCCCAAAACAACTGCAATTCAAAGTTTCTAGGACAGGGTTTATATTCAATTCTTATAAAACTGCATATTCAGAATAAAAGCTGGGGTTTGTTATCCTTTGACTGGCAGGGTAAAGAATGAAAAACTAGAATTGAATAAACACATAAATGATTGTTGGGGTGGTCACTGATGGTGGGTTGGGGGATATTTATTAGGAAGCCCTTAGCCAAACAATAAAACACCGAGCATGCTGCCAACAACATTATAAACTTGTGGTGTGTTTCTCAGGTCTGTAATATTGGCTAAGTATAAAGTGTGCAGGAAGTATAAAGTTTTGCCTCCTCAAAAGCTGTAGAAATTGTTGGGGCAAATAGCAACTGATATTCTCTCCATGCAAGCTCTATTTCCATGTGAAGATCTGCCTGGATAAGCTGCTAGCAAAGTATGCCATGGTAAATTCATTTTTTTCTCAAAAAAAAAAAAAGTTCCAGAGGTCGTTTTTTACAGCAAAGACTTCAGTGATGGTGTATAGAAGAACCATGCTCTATTAAATTTGGTGTCTTAGGTTGGAAATGGGGGTGTGTGTTCTGTCCCCACCTGTCAGAGCTGGGGCAGTTCTCTGCTGTTCATGGGGCAGTTTTTTCTTTATCTCTCCCACACCCAGCCCTCCCTGCAGGAGATCTCTGCTGTCCATGGCCACTGAGTGTCCCTGCAGGGCTGATCCAATTCCAGCATCCCATGGGGAGATGCTGCGCCCAGGGGGGGAGCCAAGCATTCCTACCTGGATACAATCTGAGGTTTGGTTAACACCAGAAGCAGCCTTTCCACTGCATTCCCAGAGGAGCAGCTTTCTGCTGCCCTGCATTCCCAGAGGGAGCCCAGGCCCATCTCCAGCAGCCCTGGAGCTGCAGAGGAAATCTCCCCCCTTGTGCAGGATCCCTGCTCCAGCAGAGCCACAGCTGGCACTGTAAACAAAGTAAACAAATTCATTATAAACTGGGAGGTTTGGATGGAGGAATTCTTTCAAAAGTCCCGTATGGGGCAATGCACTTAATAACAGGTTTCCTTTTTAATTATTGTATGGGTTGTAGGACAGGTTCCTGAGAGCAATTTTGCAATGTACCCCAGTGCAATAATCCTTAGGGCTTTCTAACTTCAGAACACGTGATAAATTAATTAATGTTGGAAAGAATTGGATTACAGGAAGGAAAGGAAGTGGAATAAAGGCTAAGTGATTGTTCCTCACTCCTTTTGTACATGCTCAAGCACATTAGAGATGAACCCATGAGGGAATTAATCTGTCTCTTCCCTTCTTGATGTTAGCGTTCAGAAACACATAATCACATAAGCTATTGTATGTCGGTGCTTTTATTAAGAGCTCTGGGTGTCAGGGGTGGTCGACCCAAATCTGACTCCGCCATACATTCGACAGGAACGTGTTTTTATATTCTATCGTTATATAGCTTTCATGTTAATTGTTAAACTTATATTGTTCTATTGTATACATAGATTTCAGCTAAGCATAGCCCCCCTTAAGTTTCCAACATAGTTTCTCATGATTCTTCTTATGATTATATAATAATTATATTTAATTACTAAACAATCATCACATCTAACAATCATATCATTTATCATACTGCTTATGCAGGTGCAGTGATTTGAGAAAACACAAAGCCTAACACTTTCAGAATCTATCTTTAACATTTTCCAGGGCCTCCATTATCATTGACAATCCTGACTAAACACCCCAAAAATGCGTGCGTCTTTACAGCTCTTTTAAAACTCACTGTCCCCTGTGCTGCAGGTTTTCTGGTAAGTCACAAAAGAGACCCCAACAACCTCTTTAAGGCTTGCTCAGCTGTACAAGCTCTGGCTCCTGGGATTTTGCTGGGCTTTTTTCCAGGGAGACTCCTTTTGTGTCAAGGCAAGCCTGGGGCCTGGAGCCTCGCTGGTGTCATCTCCTGGGGATGGGATGTGCCTGCAGCTGGAGAGGGAGTGAGAAGAACAAACATCACAACAGAGGATCCCTGGGAATATTCCCAGACCTCAGCATGGTAAGTGCTGCTAATGAAGTCCCCACAGAAATGCATCCCTTGCTTGTGACAAATCCTCTGTCTCGGAACATTCTATTTAATTTTATCTTTTCCCAGGATACAGCACTTACATGATTTCCTGTCAAAGCACTGCAGCATTTCACAGTCCCTTGGAGTGTTACTGACAGGTAGCTGTCAAAACCAAATTGAGAGCATTGTAAATGCACTTTACTTCCTACTTGGACCCTTTTTATTCTTTTTAAGAATGATCCTTTTATGCAGCTAGCCAGTTAGCATGTTTATTGGAATTTTTCTTTTTTGTTTTTAGTAGAAATTTAGAAGAATTCAGTTGAAAGTATCAGAGGTTCCATGTGCACTTCTTTGAAGTCACTTGTCATTTTTCTCAACTAAAACATGTTGGATCAGACATTTGACAACAACATGGGGACAACTCATGCTCAGAAGTGCTTTTGTGGTTTTGTTCACTCTTCCCAAAAGGCCATGAATTCCCTCTGTGCTGGGGAACAGTGTGTGACCATCAGGCACCACTGCCAAAGTCATGGAGATTGAGATATAAATGGCAGGGGTGAAGAAAAAAAATTGGGAGGAAGAAAGAAAATTTCCTATTTGAAACCATCTTCAATTGATGATTCAAAGAAGGAACCCCCATAATGTCAGAGAAAAATGAAAAGGGTTTAGCTTCTGAAAAAGTGCTGCTCAGACTGAGCAGTGACCTGTCAAAGCATGGTTTGTTCTGGTAGTGGCTACTCCAGAACTGTTTATTCCAATGTCAGCATTCCCTGAACTTGCAATTTTGTTTTGATTCCAAGCCCTAGTTTGTTGTAGGCACCATGTCCCCAAAAAGCACTGGGAGTTGCCTCAGTGCCAGCTGTACAAAATTGCCATTTCACATGGACAAAAGTAAATTGTGAATATGAAACTGTAGTAATTTATCTGTCTTTTTCCTCCCCCTTCCCTATCCCTCCTTCATTAGATCTGAAAGTGAAAATCTCCACAGGTGAGTACATTACTTTCCCCAGTATCTTTTATTTGTGTTAAAGCATAAAAATCTCTCCCCAGAATAGTTGGAATTTATAAAGGAAGCAACCTTTTTGAAAACATTTTTCCAGTTTTTATTGGTCTTCCCAGGATGCTGCAGGTGCAATAATCTAGTAAATACTTGACTCCTTAAATTTGTTTGTGTTTACATGATTGTTGATAAATGCTTCTCTCACTGGATTACCTTGCAAGGAGAAGGAAGGGCAGGAGGAGATGATTTTTGTGGTGTTGTGTTTCTGCTGAAACTCGACCAAAGAGGAAAGCTTCTGCTTCCTTTATTAAAGTAATTTTTAACAGCACGTTGAACTGTTGCAAAAGTCTCCTGCTGTAACATAACCAAGGGCATTATTTCAGATGGGCTGCCATGAACACTTTTGTTATGCTCTGGGGTATCCATTTTTCCTCACTGAAAATTATTTCTACTGAAATCTTCATGTAGCCAAGAGTTTCTTTAAGGTAAAAAATAAGAACTGCTATTTCCAAAAAAATGAGAGTCCATTGGCAGGACTTCATTCTTGCTCCCAGATGATGGGGTTTAAAGCTGATTTACCAGAATTCCAAATAAAAGACAGAAAAGAGAAGGCACAGCATCAGTATGGCAGCAGAAACAAAGTGCAGCTCAGCAACCCTTTCTCACAATATCCTCCAGATGTTTGAGATTTTTGGTGGAACAGCTGATTGCATATGTGTCAGGCCTAATTCCTTCCATTATGCTTTAACTCACAGTGTTTTGTAGTGTTCAGGATGGCAAACTCTGCAAGAGTGAAGGGGAATTACATTTTCCTGGAAGGCCTGAACAGTTTTTTCAAAACCATCAGTAAGCAGAGAAAACACAGTCTTCCCCAGAGAATATTCCCCATACAAGTGTAGGTTTTGGTTGCATTTTTATGAATGGGAACTGATTTCTTATTCCAGATTGTGTGTATGGAGTCTATTTGTGCCAGAAGGGAATTACATATGGCTTAGTTTCTCCCACTTTTTCTGGCCAGAAATCTTCTGTGACTATGATTCTTTATCAGCGTGTTCAAAAGATGACAGACTCGTGGGTGAGTTTTTGTCCCCTTGTTCTTTGAAACAATCACTCAGGTTGGAAAAGACCTTTGAGATCTATAACCTGTCAGAGCACTCCTTATTTGAACAGCAAGGGCACCCAATGAGGTGGTGGTTGATTGTTTCACTTGCTTGATTGATACATCGAGACATAGATTCTGAAATAAAAGAAAAAGAGTGTGGGAGGTGAAGAGGTTGGAAAATGCCTGGTAGAGAACTGTATCACATTTCTGGCGTCAATGATTTTCAGTTTTTAATAGTGTGGATCTACTTGGGCTAATGGATTAATAAAGAAAGTAGAAGGATGAATAGGAAATTTCCCTTTAATCCTAAAATTCTATAGCTAATTATTAAAAATGGTACATGCAAGTTTTCTCAGGTAACTGAAGGCTTTAAACAGTGATTATTCTCTAATGTTATGCTTCAGGGAAATTCTGTGGAGGAGGTCTTCCATTTTTGGCTGAAATTTGTTTCTAATGATGAGGATTATGGAACTGGTTTTTCCATTACCTACAAAGCTCTTACACCAGATATTCTTGCTGGTAAGTTTAAACCAAGTAATGTGCCTGCCTACACTCTTGGGTGGGGACCTGGAAAAAAAATGTCAAGAGAAAATAAACCAGAGGAAACTCCTGTGGTACTTCTGTGTGGATGATGCTTTCATGGGGAGGGGCTTGAGGGAGGCAGCTGAGGCTAAAACACATCCTGAAGAGTTGTGTTTGGTTTTTCTGCGCACAGCAGTTCATAAGGATAGGCCCAAGGGCCACTTGCTGAGACTTAAAAGAACTCCTGATGTTCCTGTTCTGGCAGCATTTCCAGCTGGTGCTTTCCTCTCCATTTTTGCCTGCCTGGATTTCCAGCTGCTGGCTGTGAGTCCCTCCTTGAAGAAGGAGTGTTGGAGAGTATGCCCTACCCAGAGCACTGCAGCAACCTGGCAGGCTGTCAGTGGATTATCTGTGCTCCAGAGGACCACATAGTTAAGGTATAACATGAACCTTTTTTGTGTCTGCATGATGGAAATGGGCACCACTGAGTTAACAAGAAATGATGAAGCTAAGGACAAACAAGATCAAGCAACATGAGCATGAATGATGCTGCTGGATGCAGTTAAGAGGAATCACTATCCATCCCAGATAGGTTTGGATTTGTCCTTTAGGTTATGGTAAAATAGGATTTCATGGGTTAAATTTCATCATGACAGATTCTTCTAGAAAATTCAATATTTATGTATCACCTGTGAGAGGTCTGAATGTCGCAGAAACCAAACCTTGCAGGAATCACTCACAATCCTAAAGACCCTGTAGATCTTTGAATTTTTTCCATATGACTTTCAAAACAAGTTTCACTCTTCAATTTTTTAAATTAAAGCTTACATACCAGTCTTTTGAAGTAGAAGAGAGTGAAGATTGCTCCTATGACGCCATGACTGTGTATGAAGATGTGGGAAAAGAAGAGGAAATTGGTTTGACTTTTCATTTTTTATTTTGGGGATGTTCTATTTATTTTATGACTTTCACTAGCCCTATTTTCCTGGGTAAATCTGCTTGTAGAGTCTCAGGTAATATAGTACTAGTTTCAGTACCTTGAAAAATGCTTGCAGGTATTGCTAATTCTTCTCAACTTACAGAGGCAAAGACACATTGAAGTGAACAATTTTTGAGTGTTTAAATTCTGTGTGAAATGCAGTTCTGAATTGGTTCCAGTGAAGAAAATACACAGCACAGTAGTTTGGGTCTATAGGAATGATCACACACAAAGCACCCAAGACATCTTCTTTTCAGAGTCCAGTTGTTCATCACTCCAGAGCATCATTCATGTAATTTTTAAATTTTTGCCACTTGGTTTATAGTGAATGAGAGGAAATCCTATCCCAAAAACCTATTTTCAGCGCTTGCTTGAAGCTGATGCTTAGATTAGGGAAAATCAGGTAGCTGGGGTGTTTCATTTGTGAGGAATTTTGTGGGTGCTGCAACAGACTGTTGTGAAATGATGCCAGAGACTCCTTGTTCTGATGAGGAAACTTCTGAACAGGCTGCGAGGAATAGATCAGTCCTTTCAGCCTCAGCCTGCTTATTTCTTGGTCATGGTTACTTTTTACCTCCCTGTCTGAAAGCTGGAATATACAGAATATTGTGCACCCACTGTTGAAAGACAAAAGGATTAAAAAGTACCTGTTATTTTTTTTAGCGAGCCTTTGCTTTCTCATTTTTAGTTGAGTCTTGTGGATTTGCCCTACCAGCACCTGCTCCAAGCTCCTCTGCTGTGATGCTGGTTATCTTCCACCCTGATGAGACAGAGACCTTTGGAGGATTCAGAGCTACAGTCTCCTTTGTTCATATAACACGGAACAGAAAGCTGGATAGAAACTTGGGAAAAAGCCTCCTTGGGGCAGCACAAAGGGCTCTTCAGTGGATTGGCTGTTCAGAATTATTTTGCTCTAGGAGATTCTCATCTAACAAATTGTTTCAGTGAAAAAAAAAAAAGATTGTGAACCTCTTCAGGCGTTAAACAAAGGCCTAATGAATGGTGAAGACAAACAATGAATCTGGCTAAACCCTGGGAGTTGTGTTTGTGGCACATTTTAAATAGCACTTTAATGCTGTAATAGCACACATCCCGACAACAGAAATCTGTTTCTTCTACAAAAATAAATAAGGAAATAAAAGTTATTCTATAATACAAATACTACTCAAGACATCCTGCTAACACACTGACCACCCTCATTTGCTAGATTTAAATATTTTGAATTCAACTAAAGACGAAGGTTTTGAAAACATGAATGTTACTGAAGAAGAAATTAAGGTTATAACAGGTAAGACAACCTTAGTTATGCTTCCTTCATGGGAATAGAGAGTACCTTTTGGACTATAAATTCTCAAAATACCTAATGGTTGCAGTTGGTCCAACTTTTTTTTGTAAGATATTTTGAGGAAATAAAAATATGCACAGTGACATTTACATGCTTTGACTTTAGTATAACCTAATTTTTCTTGTTTCCTTCATCTTGCTATGTGATGTACAGCAATTCAATAACATTTCAGCTTGTATGTCAGTTTACACCTACTTCCCTTGGTGAAACCAATTGCAAAGACTTCAGAGTAATTGAAAATAACAATCAGCCCTTTAGAACTGCCCTTTCCCCCTCTAGTGGTCTATAGAAAACTGGATGAGTCCCTGTTCGTTGTAGGTTTGAGGCTAAAACTTCCGAAGGTAAATGGTAGCTTTCATCTTGGTGAAGCTCTGTTTTTGCTAGCATCATCTCCTCCTGGTGGTCTAAACATTTAGATCCTATTAAATGAGGGAAATTGGAAGATTAAGCAAAAAAGGGGGAGGTGGAGCTTGAAAAGCTGTGGGGTTGCCCTTAACTGGAATGTTCTTTATTTCTCCCAGTCTTAACCTAACCTCTAAAGACTTCTTGGAACATCAGTGCTTTCTGTTTCAGAGGATGCTTGTGGAAATGCCTTCAAATCAGCCCAGGTTCCTCTTCAGTAGGATAACTGGAGGTGAAGAAGCTGTGCCCTACTCGTGGCCTTGGCAGGCCAGCGTGCAAACTGCAGATGAGGACATCTGTGGAGGAGCAGTCCTTGCCCAAGAATGGGTTGTCACAGCTGCCCACTGCCTTCATTCCAGGTGAGTGCAGTGGGATGAGCCCTTCCCTGGGAATGTCCATAACTGCACGGCGTGTCCCTGCAGCCTGCTGCTTCCATCCAGCAGATTGGTTGATACAGATCAATCTTTCAAAATAGTTTTTAATGTAAATGTGATTCCCAAATTCTCCATGATGAAGCTATCCAACAGCCTGAACGCTGATGCTAATCTGCATTTACACAACAGCTTTTGTGTGCCTGTCAGCACAGATCTGTGCCTTCACTGAGCTCCAAAGCTCAGAATCCCAGAGGATGTGGGAGTGAGAGGTGTATTGTCTCTGTGCTCACTGGTCACTGTCACCAAGACAGAAAGATCAGGGCCCAGGTTGCCACTTCGCTCACACGGGATAAATGTTTTTTCCAAGACCCTCTTCCTACCCTTGCTGGATGGAGTTTTCTGCATGTTCCCTGTTCCATGTCACAGATGCATAATCTTGACTTGTTAATACCAGAAAGCTGGTGGTTTCTGGAGCTGCTTTTAAATGTGTTCCCTTCTTAAGGCATCTTGGAAATTTATAAACCCAAAGTTACTTAAAGCCTCACATTCCCAAGTCTTTCAGAAAATGTCAATGTCTTTGCTTTCCTAGAAAATGTCAATCAAGCAGTATTTTATACACCCAAATTTTAACTCTGACACTGCCCTGCTGCAACTGGCTGAGCTCTTGGAATTCACCCCCTCCGTGCTCCCAGTGTGCCTCCCTGCCAGGGAGGAGGTGCTGCAGCCCTCGAGGATGTGTGTGGTCACAGGGTGGGGTGCACCTGAAGCAGGTATGCAGTCTTTGCGGCTTGGGCATGTTGTGGCTGTGTTTTAAATACCACATCCTGTGCTGGAACAGTCCTTCTGTCTATATGTTAGTTTTTGGAGAACAGATGTGTAAAAAAGTTTTCACTCTAGCTCAGCTAGACATGAAGGGACATGGGTGGGAGGAGAGAAATCAGGTAATTTAGATTGAGACCATTTGAAAAGGAGAGGAGTAAAGCTTCCTTCTAGAACCACTAATTCATGCATCTACTGGATGATGTCTTTTAATTCAAGACAGAGAAAAGGGGAAAAAACTGCAGCCGCTGGAAGTCCCCATCCTGGCACCTGACATATGTCAGAGCTATTACATAAACCTTCCCAGGAAATGACCCTGGAGATGATCTGTGCAGGATTCCCTCTGGAGGAAGGCAAGGACTAAGTTACCCTTGGGCCAGGTGGGGTCTAGAAAGGGAAGTGTAAAACCTCCCAAAGCTGTTTTCTTGCAAACAGGCTGTGGTGATTCACATGAAAGACTTCTTAGCAGTCAAATCTTAATTACCCATATTGCAAAAAGAGTTACTTCCCTTGAACAAAGGTTGTGCCTTTCTTTACCTTTTAAAAATGGAAAACCTGAAGCATGTGAGCAGCTGGGACCTCTCCTTGTGGAATTGATTTTAAAAACAGCAGGAGTGATGTTGGCTGGGGACAAGGTTCCTTTGTTCTTGTGCAGGGTTGTGAAAAATGTGTATTTTATGATTGGCTTTTTGCAAATATTAAAATGAATGTTATATGTGTTATGCTAGAAAGTTATGCTGTGTTAATTTTCTTAAGTAGTGTGTTAAATATAGTTTTAGGTTATAACATAATGTTAAAATAAAAACTATGCTGTGTAAGATACTTTTTTTAAAGAAAGAACTCACAGTGAGATAGCAGCCACAGGACACCTGAATCTTTCAGAGAAAGAGAATTTATTGTTCCCTTATCAGAAGAAATGAACTTCTTCCACCTCGCTCAGGCATGATGACGCCATCAAGATTCAGAGGAAGAAGCTGACACTGACCAGAGAGAATCCTGTGTTTGAATGGAATTTATGCACCATGTATGAGGTGTATGAATATGCAACAGGCTGTTGCTTTTAAGGGTTAATCCTCTGTTAACGTGGGTCCTTTTTCGGGCTGGTGCTGCCCAGAAAGAGGTACCCGGACTGTCTGTAACTCTTTGTCCTTATTGTCTCATGTTGTCCTAATTCAAATTGTCCAAATTATTATTACTCTAATTATATTGCTATTTTATAGCTATTTTATTATTATTAAACTTCTAAAATTTTAAAAACAAGTGATTGGTGTTTTTTACAGGGTGATTCTGGCGGCCCATTAGTTTGTCCTTTAGGAGACAACTCGGGGTTTTACACTCTCCATGGAATCACTAGCTGGGGCTTGGGATGTGGAAGGAAGAACTACCCAGGAGAATACATCAATGTTAGGTGTTTTTTTTTTTACTGGATCAAGAAGAATATTAATAGTAGTGGTATGTATGAAAAAAACCCAACAAAACAACCATTAAATTAATCCTTTTGCTATTGTTAGATGATTAATTTGAGGTCTTTTCCAGGGTGTCATTTTTATATTTGGGTGTCCAGCACTCCCTGAGATCTTGGCTGTTTAAAACATCCCTAGCTGAATGCCCAAAAAAGAAACAAACTTAAATCAGCAGTAACTTCTGAAAATCTTATTTCTTCCAGTTGTATTATTATTATTATTCCACTCTCTACTGCATTTCATGTGTGGACGAATGTTCTCCTTGCTGTGGCTTTGCAGCTTCTTTTCTCAGGGTTGGGAGGAAGTAGAGGAGCAGGAACTGACACGTGGTGGCAGCTGAGACCACTTTGACAAGTTTACAGCCTGTCTTCATTGATGATCTTTGAAGAGTTTACCCTGTTTTATTCTTTTTTTTTCAGAGCTCCCCATTTTCATTGTGCGACTGTCAAAAGAACAGCTCTGATGGATCCCATTGTAAAACATTCCCAAAGCACAAATGTCATTGAAAACAAAATCTGGTGGGAGCATGCAGGTTTCTTGCACTGATGAACAGATTCCAGAGTAGCTGATACTTACCCTGGGGAATTTACTGCTGATTTACCTGAACTGATAGTCTGGCTTTTCACACGTGTTGGAGGAGTCACAAGTTACCTGCAGCCTTCTGACACTCTCTTAATCCATTTTAGAAGGGAAAAGAGGGAAAATAAGCCACATGAGCCAAGCATGTCCTTGAATGTAGTGCTGGAGACTCTAAAAACACTGCAGGACATTTTTAACACAGTTTCTGGTTTTACAAATTGTTTGGTGTTTGAAAAGACAGGTGTTACAGGCCAAGGGAGCATGCAAGAACTGCTAGCTATCCTAATTAATCTATGCATTAACTTGTAACTAGCAGTTTGTTTAATGTCCAAAAGGCTGCTTATGCAGAAATCTGTGGTGACAGGCTCCAACTAGCTTTGCAGCCCCTTCTGTTCTCAGCTGTAGTGCTTAAAACTAGATTAGTAGGATAGTACAACAGGTAGCAAAAGAATACTCCTCCTTTGACTCAATGGTCCAGAAAATAACTAGAAGGTAAGATATCTCACTTAGTTTTTGTTGATATAAATGGCAAAAATATTTAGAGAGTTTTCCCCATACAAGCATTTGATGTCAGTAACCCTCCTTTTTTTATTATATTAGTTTTGAACTTTTGTTCTTTAGTTTTGTTTTTTTTTACTTTCAATTTTATTCTGTAGCTGGGGAAGCAATAATCTCACTGATTTTATTCTCAAATGAATCAGGTAAACATATTTCACCACTTTCTTCTCTTCACCGTAAAGGTTGAGACAAAATCTTGAGCATGAGGTTTTTTGTGAAGCTATGGAAATACTTAACAGTGGAAGGATTATGGGCAAATTGAGATTCAGTGATTCAGATTAACAGCTGTGTTACATTATTGATAGAGTATGTGTGCTCTATCTTTGCCAAGCTCTCTGAAGAGATCTTTAGAGAGAAATGGAGAGAAAATATCCTTTGTAAATTTTTATCATAGAAGCCTGTTAGTGTCTGGTTATGGTGGAAGTTGCCATTTGCTGACTGTATCAGTTTATGCTGGGAGCAGATGTGGATTATCTCTTGGCTGCTATTCTGTTTTGCCTCACAGGAACACAGTGACTTTTATCTGTTTATTAATTTAAGACAAGGATTTCAAGTGGATGTGTTCAGAATAGCAAAAATTGTGTGGGAAGAACTACAGGTGATGTCAGCTGTGACATCACTGAATGCAGTGATAAATTGGTATCTCTTATGAAAATTCTTACCTTAAATTCTATCTTAAAATGTCTGCTTTTGATTTGATTGTTACGGCACTAACTTTTTTCTTGGTGGCTCGTTGTTGGCCTTTTGTGTTTCTCCTAGCATGATTTTACAAGGAGCCTAGTTTTGCTTTTGTTTGTGGCAAATTTTTGGTCTCTTGTAAGGTGCCAGCACCTTTTAGCAACAATGTGAACTGTTTTCTGATGCAAATGAAATCTCGATTAAAAAAACCAAAAAAACCCAAAAAACCCAAACACAACTAAAAAAATAATTAAAAATTACTTTCAACGGGGTTCATGTAATGGGATTCTTTTTTAGTTTTTAGGTGAGGCTCTGTGACCATAGGTGGTTCTGGTTAGCTCTGGAATGGTGTCGTGATGATGTCCTGCTCTCTGTGTCTCTGCCTGCGGGGGTAACACATTCCGTGCCTTACTGAGCCTCCTCCCAGTGTGGGTCTGCCCAAAAGGACACAACAACCCCATTCTCATTGGATCTTTCCTGTTTTCTTTTACCCTCACTTTATTTCCCTTGCACTTTTCCAGAAGCGGCACGAGGGCAGGTTTATTTCTCATTTAGGAATATATTGATTGCCACGCGTTGGGTGCACAGATACACTGCTATTTCTTCATCTGAACTGACCAGCTCGACTTTGTTGCCCTCCTTTTCTATTTCTTGGCAGAAAGAATTGGGAAGCCCTGGAAGGGGCTGCCCGCGGGGTCACTGTTCCCAGAGGTGTTTAAGGAAAGGCTGGACACGGCTCTCAGTGCCACGGGCTGGTTGACACGGTGCTGTCCGGTCACACTTTGGCCTCGGTGATCCCAGAGCTCTTTCCCAACCTCGTCGATTCCGTGACACCAAGAACTCGGCTCCCGGGGCAGCCTGACCCGCCCGGGCTGAGAGCGGAGCGGGGCTCCCCTGACTGCCCGGGCCCAGCCCCGCCCGGCCCCAGGCGGGACCGGGAGGAGCAACCGGGAGGCGGAACCCGAGGAGGAACCGGGAGGAAGGATCAGGAGGTGGGACCCAAGGAAGAACCGGGAGGAGGAGAAGGATCAGGAGGCGGAACCGGGAGGAGGAACCCGAGGAAGGATCAGGAGGTGGGACCCAAGGAAGAACCGGGAGGAGGAGAAGGATCAGGAGGCGGAACCGGGAGGAGGAACCACGAGGCGGGATCTGCGCGGCCGGGGCTGAACGGGCGCGGTGCGGCGGGAGCTGCGGGCGAGGCCGCCATGGAGGCGTTTGCGGTGAGGGCCGGGCTGGGGCTGGGGCTGGGGAGGGCCGTGCCCCTCACGGCCGCCGTGCCCCTCACCGCCTGTCCTTCTTCTCCTGCCAGGGAGCGCCTGTGGCCATTGCCGTGGCCGTGGTGGCGGCGTCGGCGCTGCTGCTGCTGCTGCTCCGAGGGACGGCGCGGAGGCCGAGCGGCCCCGTCACCCTGCAGGACCCGCTGGCCAAGTACCCGCTGCGGCTGCTGGACAAGGAGGTGCCCGGGGCTCTGGGGACATGGGGCATCGAGGGTCCGAGGGCAGTAGGCGCGCTGGTCTGGGAGGCTCTTGGCCCTGGGTTACCCCAGGGATCGTGGGAGGCTCTTGGCCCTGGGTTACCCCAGGGATCGAATCCCCAGGGCAGGGCACGGAGCCGTCCAAGGATGGCTGTGCCCACCGCAGCCACGCTGTGATGTCCCCAGGGTGGAGCAGGGTGTGTAAAAGCATTTATGGCAAGCTGCGAACTGCTGTTTCCCGATGCTTTGCATGTTTGCATGCTGGCTGTGTTCCTCCCTCGGTTCCTGTCCTGGGTGCACCATGAGAAGCAAGCCCGGAGCTGCTGCACGGCTGTGTTGCCTGATCTTTGTCTGCAAGCATGCAATGTGCTCACTGGCCTTGGGCACAGAGTTTCCTGGTTTCAGCTATGTAAAGATGCTGTAGGGATTGTGCAGGCGGGCAACAGTCACTCCTTGTGGAAGTAAAGACTGCTTCTGAGGCTCCTGGTTATTTCACCTTTGTTTTTCAAAGCCGTTTTCTGTGTTTTTTCCCAGCATTTGGCTTGCATGCTAACAAAGAGCAGGCTTGCTGAAGCATATTGTGTTGAGTAGAGTTTGAAATTCAAAGTAATGGTGATACTGACCTCATTCTAACCTTGGTTTTTTTAGGAAATCAGTCACGATACTAAGAAATTCAGATTCGGGCTACCCTCAACGAACCATATATTAGGATTACCTGTAGGTAAGTACTGTAAACAATTACTTGTATTTCTGGTTTCTCACAGTTCTTGGACTTCTGACTGTGGATTTAAGGCTCAGCAAAACAGAGAGTTGAAAGCTGTATCTGAATGTTGCTGTCTCAGAGAGAAATGTCAGGTTTCCCAGAGGGGTTGTATTTCTCGTCTTTTGTGAGTGCTGTGTCCAGTTGTGTGGTGTAGGTTAGAAATGCAGCAGTGAGATGGAACTGAGCCTGATGGAATTTGCCTCCAGTCAGGATATAAGCAAGAGTAGTGTATGTCAAAGCTTTTTCATATTTCTTATTTGCATTCTACTTCCATCTGGTCCCCTCAGTCTATTGGCAATTGCCCTCGTGGTTTTGGTGAATACAGTCATGCTTGTAAAGGAGAAAGGGGGCAACTCTGCTGCCTGGGAAGATGCTGAAATATTCAGAGCCTTTCCTGTGCACACACTTCCCTTTGAATTACACACATTTCCATGCAACTTTTATCTGGAGTTCGGTAGCACGAATTTCAGCCTAGGATTGGCCTTCTTTCCTGTGCCCTGGAACACTGATAGCACTGAACCTTGGACCTTGAATCAGTGAAAATCTGGGCAGGGGAAAGTCTCTCTCTGATCTGCAGATGTGGCTCTGTTTGTTCTGCACTGTTTGGCAGTTCCCTGAGCTGTATGGCAGGTGTCAGGGTCATCCCATTCCATGCTCTGAGCACGTCCTTGCATGCTGCCTGTTTTTCTCCAAACCCTTTTCTGGCTTGTATGGAAAAGAGTAATGGAATTAACTAGACAAATGGTAAATCAGCTGAGATGTGCTCTGCAGTGCATGTGTTTATCCAGGTTCATTCTTAAGAATTTTGGAATAAGATCCTGAAACTGTATTACTTCCTGGGAGATGCCTGCTCTGTGCTGAAAAAAGAGAAGAAACAGAATGTTTCACGCAGCATTTATATGGCAAAGATTTTCTCTGTCATTGCATGTGTTACACATGCAGGTTACACACAAGCAGGTTACAATACCTGTCTTTCTCTCTTGTCCTCCAGGGGTGAAAAAGATAACCAGATTGTAATCCTTTCTCCCCAGGCCAGCATGTTTACCTTTCTGCAAAAATCGATGGGAATCTGGTGGTTCGAGCCTATACCCCCGTTTCCAGTGATGAGGCAAAAGGTTATGTTGATTTAATTATAAAGGTAAATTTTGGTTTCCTTTAATAGAGATAGGTTGCTAACTGGAAGGAGGGCAAGCACTTCATTTTAGTGAAATAGTTTATTTTGATTTAGTAATCAAATTTCATCGTCTTTCATTCAAATTTTATTAAATTTCGTTTTCATCAAATCTCATATTTTTCAAATAGGGTGACTGCATGGCAAACAACTCATTGTCCTTGAATAGTAAGTTGTGTCCTGTGTATCTGCTGTGTGGCACTGAGGGGTGGCAGAGGAAGAGCAGAGGGAGGAGAGAATCCCTTCCCTGGAAATACTTTAGGAATTTCCCTAGTATCTTTTACTTAGCAGTGCATGGATCCTGATCTCTCTCCCTCTAGATGCCTGTGCTGCTGCTACTGCTTAATGCAAACAGCTCTAAGGAGAAAACAAGTCACACAAGGGAAATCCTTTAAGCTAGGGGATGCAGGATTATCTGATCCCAGGACTTCTGGATTTCCTAATCCTTTTCTATGATAGAGTTTGTCCTTAGGCAAAACTCCAGGCTTTTTTAAAATTATTTTTTGCATGTTCTGTTCTTTGTGTTACCAGGGTGGTGAATTGTTATGAGCTGCTTAGTGCTTCTTACATGCTTTGAAAGCTGGAAAAGCTGTTGTGTGGCTGACTAGGAAAGGTTTAGAAGGAAAAGATGCAGCAGTGCTGTTTTCAGAAGGAACAGCCACAAAAATGGGGTGACATAATAGTGAAATGAGGGCAGCAGTGCATAATCTGCCTGCCACCCATCCCTGTTATCCTGGCTGTTTGCAGGGAGCAGAGGGACATGTGCCCAATAGCACATTTTACTTTTTTTGGCTGCTTCCTGTTGCAAGGCTCAAGAGATAACTGGGAGCAAAGAATTGCCTGTATTTATTTCTCAGGTGTTGAATTTCAGACCTGCAGAATTATGTTCTACAGATACTATCTGTAGCAAAGTTAGTGGTTGATAATGTGCAAATAATTGTTCTTACAGGTCTACCACAAAAATGTGAACCCCAAGTTTCCAGAAGGTGGGAAGATGTCCCAGTATCTAGATAACATGAAGATTGGAGATACCATTGATTTCAGAGGGCCAAATGGACTCCTGGTCTATAAAGGAACAGGTACTGTGACACAAAGGTGGGAGAGCAAAAGGGAGGTATTGGTTATTTTCAGAGGTGTTTTATAAAACTTGACAGCTGTAGAGAATATTTTAAGTGGAAAAGAGGAAAAATCACCTTTCCTAGACTTGACCATGAGCCTGTCAGAGTTGCTATGATGGGAAAGAGTACTTTGTGTATGGAATAACTGATGAGTATCTCACTCCTGGGACTATAAATCTGAAAAAAATTGCTATTGCATTGTGTGACTGAGAGGTCTGCACTGGCAATAAAATACCTCAGCTATGCATATGGAGGGAGATGCTCCAGATGCTTCTTAAGCAAGTGAGATTGTGGCTTAAAATGTCCTGAGAATCTCTGTGCTGTTACTGAATAACCAGCTGACTGAGAGCCAGCTCCATTTCATAATTAAAACCAGGTCTGAGTTGACTGTGAGGAAATAAGCTCAGAGAAGTAATCCTCTTGTAGGATACAAGTGAAAAAGATTTTGCACTGATCTTGACTGAGAGGAGCTGTGCACTTAAGTCTCACCTCAGAATGCTCAGCACTTCTCTGGATGCTGACCTCTCTCCTGATGACTCTGTCTCAGCAGAAGGGAGGGATTTCCAGAATTTTTTTTTTAATTAATTGATCACCTGTGGTAATTTATTCCCATGGAATTTGTGTCCGTGTTTGTTTGGAAGCTAATGTACCTATAGGTTTGGAATATTTCTTCTAGGTACCTTTCTTATCAAGCCTAATAAGAAGTCTGAAGCAGAGAAAAAGTTTGCAAAGCACCTTGGGATGATAGCTGGAGGAACAGGTAAAACTAGTCCCATCATGTGGGGTGTCTAGAGAATGAAAATGTTTTTTGGATATATGTGAGGACTACCACTGTACTTTAGTAGCAGAGTATTTACACCTGCATTTCTTTTTTCATTAATTTCTTTTCATGGTGGCAACACTGAGGCATTCCAGTGGTTTGAGCTCAGTCCTGGGGAGTGGCAGCCTGAGGGTTTGAATCCTAATTTACCTTGTGATCTCAGAGAACTCACTTCATCAGTGACAAAAAGAATTTTAAGAGAATGTATTGAGGGGTAAAATGACGTGATGGAGAATCCTGAAGAGAACGGCCCTGCATACAAGAATTGTGGGTTTGTTCTGGAACTGTTTGTCATAATAGAAACCCCCAATCTCTGCACTCCATGTGGATTAGAAATCCAGACTGAGATCCCATTGAAGACTGAAGGGAGGCAGCATTAACAGTGAAACTGTAGCCACAGAAAGAAATACCCACTTTAACCATTTTGGTTTTTAACAGGAATAACTCCTATGTTGCAGCTGATCCGTCAGATCACAAATGATCCTAAGGACTCCACAAAATGTTACCTCCTTTTTGCTAATCAGGTGAGAGTTCTGACCCATCTGTTTGTTCTTTAATAGCCTACTTGGTTTTGCTGGCCTCTGAGCTTTTTAAACTGATGGCCCATGTTTTATACTCTTTCACACTTAGCAGTCTCCTCATAGTTTCACTGAATTCCTACATTAAGGAGTAAATACAGCAACCAGACCCTGATCCCTCTGCTCATCTTAGTCCTTCACTGATTTCAAGGAAGCAGGATTTGTTTCCACTAATCTTTTTGTACAGCTAGCCTTCACCATGCTGGTCCAGGGACATTTGCCAGGGTCAGGGACAAATCCAGCTCGTTATGATTTTAGCCTGGATTAGAAAGTTGTTCTAATTGCCATCTTTAGGACTGTGTTTAGGTGGCTGCTAAGTCTCACAGTTTGTTGTTCTTTACAGAAGCTTGTATTGATAGTAGCTGTCATGGAGGGGACAAAATACCAATTACTTTCTTGATTTACATAGTTTTTATCATTGCATTTGTTGTGAATGGCAGATGAACTCCCAGCAGAGGGCTCCTGGGATGGTTTGGAGCTAACCAGCACTCTCATTTTGCAGACAGAAAATGATATATTGCTAAGAGCTGAGCTAGAAGACATTGCCAAGAGGCATCCTGAGCAGTTTGTGCTGTGGTACACCCTGGACAGACCTCCAAAAGGTAGGGACACATGGCAGTGCCTTTGCTTATCCCTGTCAGAGCTTCACTCATGCTCAAGGGGACAGCAGAAAAATGTCAAGTGTTCTTGTCTTACACTTTGAAACTCCTCCTTTGAAACAAACCTTACCCCACACCCTTTTTTAAAAAGGGATCTAAGCCAGGTGGGACTTAAAAAGTGGGAGCTCACAATTAACCTCATTTGGGTCAGATGTGTTACTCAGTGCATCTTTTCTTGTATTCCAGTTTTTAGGAGTTTTCATCAAAAGTTCACCTCTGTTTTGGGCTATCTCCCAAATGAGGTTATGTTAGCATGCTGTTGACACTAAATTGTTTAATACCTGTAAATATTATGTGCACATCTTTGTTTTGCAGCAGCTCCAGATTACATTCTGGTGAAACAGAGCTGCCATGTGTATGGATTAAGCATAATATTCCTTCTTGTCTCACTTCAAATGGCAGATGCATTCAATAATACTACTGCTTGAAATAGTTTAGCATTTCTTTCCTCGTTTAATTTGCTTTCTCTTATCACTAAACGACATGGCAGAGCTTTTGTTGACATTAAACTTTGTCACCTCACCACTCCATCTCAAAAAAAAAAAAGGTACAGGTCTCAGTACCTCTCCCTGCCACTGGGTGACCCCTCTTCACTGGAAAAGCTGATTCACTTTTCCTTTTTATTCCTACCTGCTCATTTCTTTCAAATTTAATAATTTATTGTTTTAAGACCTCCATGTCTTATCAACCAAATCCTTGTTATCCACATGCTTCTTGTCCCTGTGGAAGGGGATCACTAGGTTTGAGCTGAGTGAGAAATGTAACCCTTTCCTGGCTTGCAGTGATGGTGCCATAACTTGACTCTCCAGCTACTTAATGAGCTTTAAAGAGGTTTCAGCCTGTACAGAGATTCAGAGTAATTGAATTAATTTCTTTGTTGCAGACTGGAAGTACAGCTCTGGCTTTGTCACTGCAGACATGCTGAAAGCCCACCTGCCTGCCCCTGGCAGTGAGACCCTCATTCTCATGTGTGGGCCACCACCAATGATTCAGTTTGCCTGTCAGCCCAACCTGGACAAGCTTGGCTATCCCAAGAGCAGTACATTTGCTTACTAACACTGATGTCACCTGGTACCTTTTTTGGAAGTACTGCATATTTTTCTACAGGAACAGTTGACGTGCAACTGTGCAGCAATTGTGTGTTTGTTTTTTTAACACCTTGATGTAGTTTCTGTGGTTTATAACTTCATAATTACATTGTCTGTGTTAATACTAAGAAGTTGAGAAGTCATCTTGAATTGTACGGGAGTTACTTAGTCTTACCTCTGGAATTAGTATAAAATATTAATTCTGAGGGAAAAAAAAATAAAGATGAAATGTCATCCACATGGATTTTTGTTAAATTATTCCACAGTCACCAAAGAGAGGGGAACATTCAGAATTTATTCATAACAGTCAAAAAATAAGCATTTATACCAGTGTTACGCTAATTAGAGTTTCTTACTACATATATTTAAAAGAAGAATCAACTGTTTTGTGGATTGACTATTCACAGCCAAGTTAGCACAACAACACACTGAGTTGTAAATACAGCATTGAAAGAAAATAGGAAGTGTTGTGTTTGGAATAGCCCAGGGCAGCTGGAGCAGCCCATTTGCAGTGCTGTAATTAGTCTGTTGGCTAATTGACCTGACAAAGTTTTTTAAATGCCCATGGTACCTGAGCTGGTCACTAGCACTGACTGCATTGCCAGACTGGTACATTTCATAGCTTTTATTAAACATTAGTAGTTTGCTGATGCATAGATTTATTTCCCATTTTTCTGAATTTTCCTTTTTTTCAGTTTGCAGTGATTAAAAAGAATTTGCCTTGATTTTACCACTGTGGACAATCAAATCATGTGTTTATCTTCTTACACCCGACCATACAGTGCAAGGTCTGTCATGAGAGACTGGTGAAGTGAGGACCAGGGTGGATCATCTGTGAAAAGCACCCCGGGTAGTTCTCAAAGAGCCCTTGCTGTGCATCCTGGGGCCAGCCCTGGAGCTTCCCTCTTTCTTAGGGAGGGCTGTATTGGAATCTAAAGCAACACCTGCAGCTAGCAAGGAGAGAGTAATGCAGACTAGCCCTGTACAAGGTACTTTTCCTTACAATTAAGGAGATTTTTTTTCCTGGCATTTATCTGTTTGCTAAGAGAGCTTGTTAATAGCTCATTAACACAGGAGATGTACATGTAGACAAATGCCACAAATAATTGGTGCATTATGACAACTTCACCCTCAGCCCCTCAAAAAGTGAGAGGCCATACTTCCCTTTGATGCAGTCTTGTCTAGCCCAGTACAGCAGTAAAAGATTTATTTTGTCAGGTGTTTTAAAGTAATAAATCTTTGTTTTATTCTGGTACTTTCCTGGTAGTCTCAGTTACAATTTCCTGCTGCAGTTGTCTTTGCCTTAGGTAAAGATTTGTGAACATGGCAGCTTGTCATCCTAATAAAAGCAAGGGCTGGATGGACAGTACTGTGTTCCATTCTTCCCATCCTACAGTGCACTGACTTGGATAAAGAGAGGGCAGGACAAGTGCCAGTGAAAGGGAGGAGAGATTGAAATCCTTTCTGGGGCCCAGTCTGGCAAGACCACAGGAGTGGTGAGTGCAGCCATTTCTGCTGCTCTCACCAGCATCCAGCTGAATTCCAGGTAGCTCTGATTAGCCCCCATGGTACAATTATGTGTTAATGATTCCTGCACTACAAGTTAATTATAAAAATAAAAAATTACAAAAGATCTTTCACGTAACAGTACATCAACATAGCATGTAAAAGTCAAGTGAATGAAAGGACAAAGCATTGCCAGTCCTGGCTTTCCAGACTCTGGATCTGAGTCCCTCTCCTCTCCCGGCTCCTGTTTCCTATTACATGATGTGGGAAAACAGCACAGAGGAGAGTTACCTGTAAGCTGTGGCTACACTGACAGTAGGAAATGCTAGGTGGGAGGTGGCAGTGGCAGAAAAGAGGCAAAGCTTTCCTGCTCCACAGCATCCAGCTGCTCCTGGCCACTCCTGCAGGCGTGAGGTACGAGCAGTGATCTTGGTCCTGCTGAAGCATCATCTCCAGTCTTCAAAGGTGGGTGTTAAAAACCTGCTGTCATTCAGCATTTCATCCTGGCTCAGCAGTGTCTGAAAGAGCAAGATGGGAAGGACTGAGGGTGTTTGGTGAGAGGCCTGTGCTCCCAGAGACCCAGCTGCAAAGAGCTCAGGCTCACAACACAGGAGGTGAGAGCCACACACAGTCAAAGGGAATTTCTTCAAAACAGCTTTAAATAAACTTTTTTGTGTGGGGAAACTTTTAGAGATTATGTGTTTGGCATGCGACTCAACTATATTTCATAATTCTTCATTATGTCTTCCAGTCACTTATTTTTATTTTCTTAATATATTGGCTTCTGTGGAATGAAGAAGCAAAAGTGAGGTGTTTGGTTTTGCACAAGAGTTTTAGCTCATGTAAATTTTCAAAAGTCTGTACCTCATTCCTAGCTGCTGTGACTGAGGTGGTGGTTACCTGTAAAATCTTTGAAGAATTGTTTTCATTTAAGGGGATGAATATCTGTCATTTTGTCAAAGAGCCATCAGAGTTCATGAAAACTTAGAGAGGCCTAAATGAAGCTTAATTTCTAGAGCAATTTAAAAGCAGAGATTTTTTTTTTTGACTGAATGTGCCGCCAGGCTGTAAAGAGATACTAAACAAGAACAAAGACCCACTTACTCTTCATCACCACCAGCAATGACCAACTTTCAGTGAGTTTTAGTAGAGCACATGGGTGACTTTGGAACAAGAGAGGAACCAGTACTTACCGTGAGATGAGTTATGCCTTGGGAAAGAGCCCCTATTTGCATTACTGTGCCTTCTGAGTGTTCCATCTGTAAAAGCAGTCAGCAACTAGTTCAAATCAGACAGCATGTGCAATTTTATTCACTCTACATGCAGCTTTGGGAGGGATCTGTGCCTGGACAAATGAAGTTGGGGTAAGTTGAATAGCTCCTTAACAAAAATGCCTCTGTGCTACAAGGTATGTGAAAATGCATTTAATGGTAGGAAGAGTGGATCCTGATTAAGAGAGATTGATTCCATTAAACTTGTCCTTTAATTCACAGAAAAAAGAAAAAGCTTAACTGACACTATCAGTGGAAAGTAATATTTTCTAAATGGTCTGACTCTGCTTATTTCTGGTAGGCTTTCACAGGCAAGAAGTCCCTGATACAATCCTACCTCTTTTTTCATAGGAATGTCACCAGTACTGGGGCATTGTGATTTCCTGCTCAGAAGTCATGCTTAAAAGACAGAGCATGCTCCTAGAGAAAAATCCAGTCTTTCTGTCATGCTTGAACAACTGCACAGTGCAAGTTCTTGGCTCAAAGTTAATGCATTCCCTCACAACTCCCAGCTGAGCAAGTGGACATCCACACTCACAGTCAGGCTTTGGTATTCTCCTGTTTAGAAGCAGTACATTGAAAAACCACGGTTAGCCAGTGAACACAAATGAGATGTTAGATGCACTGAACCATGCAAATGAAAAGATTACCTGCACAGTTAGTCTTTTCAATGTTGTGACCCTTCTCTTATCAGGCTTAAACTGTTTTTATGTCACTGGAGAAAGGCCAGTTTATTCCAGCTGCCTCTTTGCGGCTCTTGTGTGTTGCCGAAGTTCACACAAGGCTCCAGGAGCGCTCCATTTTTCAGGGTTTACATCCCTTTACACAACAGCAAAGTTGAAATAAAATTTGATGGGTTTTATCATCATTTCTCTGTATGCTGTCTAGACAGTTTCATTCACAAGTTCACTACTACATTACAAAAGTGAATTAACTATTGGTTTATTAATAATTTGTTAATTGCTGATGCATTGTCTTCACGTATATTATCTAAGCAGAACTACTCCCCTCTGTACACCATGAAAGAAAAATTCAGTTGGATTCTCTGATTACTGTCTGTTAAAAAATACAATCCAGTTGTACTTTCATATAACTCAATAGCTTTGTACAAGTTTGTCCAAATGAATTTATTACATTAAAAACCACCCATAAAGGTCATGAGAAAAAAAATAGTGTGCCATACTAAAATTATGAAAGCTAGAAGTACAAAAGTCTTATGTTTCCTGCAACCACACCCTTGACTGACAAAATACCTCGATCTTCAGAGTGTAAAGGTGTCATAGTCCTGAAAAAGGGCTTGAGGATGGATGAGCTTATTATGATGATGATTAAAAAAACCCCAACATTCTTAGTCTGGAGCTCTTTCCAGTGTCCACAGCCAATGCTTTTCTCAGTGAGTTCATGCGGATGTAGCAAAGAGTTTGTTATAGGGGAACATTTGGTTATTTGCAAGCTTTGGAATGCATGGAGAGGATGAGATGAGCATGGCATCAGTCTGTCTGTCCCACCTGATCCAGTTCCCTGTCAGTGAAAGGACTAAGTCCTTTGTAGCCACCGTAGTTTTTCGAAGTACCATTCGTAGCAGCTGGGCTTGTATCCATAGGACAAATATAGTCTGTTGATTCATCAAACTTCTTTTTCCTTAAGTTTCCAAAATGCGAAAATCCAAGTTTCTTTGGCTAAAATAAGGAGTCAACACAAGTAGTTTGAGTAAAACAAGTAAAGTTGTTCTGTAAACATTCAAAATCCTCCCCTTTTTCAATTACTGCTATACCCTGGTCATTCAAGAATTTAGATTCTGAATTAACTACGTTTGTTCTCAAATTGGAGTTCCAGTGGATGTTAAATGCATCTGCATGATGCTTCTTCTGAGGAGAGGCAGAACAGATTGCTTGGTTGTTTTCAGGACCTGATTGAAACAGATACATAGCAAAAGGCCTGATATCTAAAATTAAGGGAAATGTACCACTCCTAGAATCCACCTCTCCCTGCCCACCTTTGTTCTTTATTTTCTTTGTAATTCAGAGTGGAGAAGTCTGACACTGACATCTCATTTTTGACAGCAGTACATACCCGAACTTTGGCAGTGGTGGTCAGAGGTGTGTATGCTGCTGACTCCATGGTTTCTCTTTTTTCTTGTTGTGCCTCTGGCCCAATTAACACGTTAAAATTGGTGGTGAGGTGGCGGCGCAGGAGGGTCTTTTGAGGTGGGATGTTCAGGAGCATGGCCAGCGTGTCACCGTTGAAGCGAGGCTCCAGAATCTGGGAAAAGGGCAGGATGTTTACTTTTAATATAAATATTTGCAATACTAAACCACTACAGTGCTTAGAAGAGGATTTCTTGCTAAGTACGTGTTCACATTAGACCTTTTATAGCTCACTCATGGTACTGGGGTTTGAATGGGAAATGCCTGAAAGGAGCCAAGAAAAAATGCTGAGGGTGATCAGGCAAATATGTGTTTATATTTATCATCAAACCCATCAATATGTGTTTATATTTATCATCAAACCATACATTTGTTTGGGTTGAACAAGTTTCCTTTCAGAATTTCTTGCTCTGCTAGGAGTACAAACTTAATCTTAGTAGGATTTCTACCATTGCATTTTTGCAAAAATTCTACAGCAGTAGAATCATGGTATTTCAGAACCCTGACATTACTGAGCTGCAAATAGTTCTGAATGTTTTGAATTAAAAAATGTCATTCCTGACTGCTGTGATTTCAGGGTGGTTATTTAGCGTGGCTCAGAGTTCTGGTAAATCACTCAAAGAAACACTCAGGGATGCCTTATCAAAAAGCAACTTTTGCACAGCACAGCTGAGGTTTCCTTTTCTGTGCTGCTGTCACACACTTGTGCAGAGCTCAGCTTTGATTACAGAAAGTGTTTTAGCTGTTCCTTTTTTATTTTAGCTTTCCTTTGTAAAATGAAGATGCGTGGATCAGACAAAGAGGCTCCTTAGAAGGCCTAATCACGCTGCCACATTGCAGATGTGCTTGTTTCTTTCAGCTTGATGAACATCAGACAGAGGATGGTTTATATTACAGCCTGAATTTTCAATATTACAGTCAATTTTTTAGTAGTGAAATGGTAAATTCTTACAATCAGGCCCCCGTGCACTCCGCTGCCTCGAAGGTTGGGTGCATATTCTGCCAGATCCACTGATCTGAGCCATTCCATCACCCTGTGGTTGGACCACTGCACCACGTCAGAAGGAGAGACGTTGTTCTGTTGGAGGGACCACAAAAGGTGATGACACCACAGCCTGCACTGTCTGAGTGTGCACAGCTGGTATCTCAATTGATAAAAAAACAGCCTCCCTCCTCTTCCTCCAAGGGCACTTGTTCTTCCCTGACTGAGGGATTGTTTCTCTTCAGGCCCCTTTCAAGCAGTCTCTGCTGAGATGGCAGACCTGGTCTAATACTGATGAAACCCCATGTGTTGCATCAGGAAGTGCAACAGCAGAGATTGCAGATTACAGGGATAAAAAGGGAATGTTTGACAACAGGGCTATTGGCAGTGTTTAATGCTAAGAAAAAACTGTGCTGATCGGGTAAAACCTTACAGATTTAAAAATGAGGTCAGGCGAAGACAAATCATTCCAAATTATTCTCTTGGAAGATGAATTAACATTTTTCCCACTATGCAAGTAACTTCTGAAGAGAAATGCATGAGATTCAACTAATAAGTGGCATAACTGCTGCTTTAGGTTCAAGTCCCTAGAAACAATGATTCTGTTGTGTCACTGTACACTGCTGACTTTCTATCCCTTTTGGCTGGGACCAGGTAATTTTTGCTTGCTTAAATTAATTTATTTCAACATTCTTTTACCTCCTCAACTGGCCTCCTGCGCAGACAGTGGGGATTGAAGCCGTTGACATGCAGCACGTGAATGGCACATTTAATACTCAGGTGATGCAGCTGACTGGTGACTTTCAGGAAGAGAAGGTCATTCTGTGAAGGACAGAGACTTTTAGGTGGCACAGAGCACACACCAAAACCAATATTCTCACTAAGAAGAAAGAATTTAAATTTGCTGTGTGTTTTTATGTAACACTACAGTAACTGTGGTTTAGGGAAGATGAAAGTTTATACTTTAATGAAGGTTTGGGTTTTGTTATGGTGGAAATTTGGAGGGGGTTCTGTTGTTGGTTTGTTGGGTTTTTTTCTGACATTGCACCCAAGCAAGATCTGGCTAAAAAATGAAGACAGAAGTGTAGCCTGTTAAGGCAAATCCAGGCCTAAATTATCCAGACTTGGGCAGGAGAATGGGAAGAAAACCGTGGCTGTGTGTGGCTCATGGTGTGCTGTGGATATGGCCAGAACTGTACAAATCACTGGATTTTCTGCTGTTACTTTGCTGAATGTTGTTGCTAACTTGGTGTGGAGAACAACGAGCTCCAGAGGTTACATGTATAACAGGTCATTTTACTTTTAATTGTGGTGTGCTACATAACATGGAAAGAAGGACTTTGCAGAAGTTAGTCCCAACATGTGACATATTTTATGGACCTTAGGAACCAATTCCACGCACTAGGCAGCACAAAGGACTTATTGCTGGCACTATGTCTGTCTTGCAAAAATTCTTTAATTGCTCACATTCAAAGGAAAATTTTAAAAGTTTTTGCTAATTCAGAAGTTAAAACTGGTAAAACTGAGGATAAAGGACTGTACTTACCACAGTTAAGTACTGCAACATCCTCCCATCTACTCTGGATTCATGAAACTGGTCTTTGTACTGAGGCAAGCCAATGTCATCAAGCCACCCTGCAGATATGAGAGCAATGGGGAACCAAATCCAGATCGGTGAGAATAAAGCCCTCCTCCCCTCTTGCCTGGCCTGGCTTCTTTTGAGGCATTCAGGTGGCTCATGCTACCTGTTCCCCTTTCAGCAGCCTGAAAGCAATTCCCACCAACCAGCTTTGTCCACAGCAGCCCTGTGATATTTGATTTTACAGCACCTGATGGAGCACAACTTCTGCAGCACAATGGAGCTCTTCCCAGCCTGAGCCCACCCATGTGATTTCCTGCTGTCTGACAGGGCTCCCCATGGAAGAACATACCACAAGCTGTATGTTTGGATGTCAAGAACAACACAAAATTCCTCAATTCCTCTATGGGGAAACTTAGTGCTTTTCAAAAGGTGTTTGGTAAGTGTTTAAACATGAATCAGGCTGCCCTGTCATAGAGCTGGGAGAAATTCCTTCCCAACCAGCTCCAGGAGAGTCCAAACACTTACGTGTCACCCAGATATGATCAAGTTGTGCAGACTTCTCATCTTGTTTTGCATTTATAGCTTTAATGGCCAAAACCAATTTCTTCCTGTGCAGTGGATGCTTTATTCCCATTTCCTGGAACAAAAACACATTAACAAAAAGTTTGCCCTGCCTCTGGCTCCTTTCCTCACGTGAGGTAACTCTGAAAATTGATACTGTGGATTTCAGAAAGGTAGAGCCAATGGTTTGGAGGGGCCTGGGGGGACAGAATCAGCAGTGATTACCTTTTCCATGTCCTGAGGTGTGGCAGTTAACAGCGTGTGGCCTGATGTCACCCACTGCCGGGCAAAAATCACGTACTGGCCCAGGCCAAAGTCCTCCAGCCAGTTGCAAACTCTTTCAGTGCTCCACTGAGCAAAGGGGGCATTGTGGTCACTGAAAAGCACAAGAAACATTGGGAAAACCTTAAAGGAAAGAAGGAATGTCCACATTGGAAAGCTCAGGGTGTGCCAGAGGCAGCACAGCAGCAGATCTGTTGGTGTGCTGTGTTCTGGGGCGTCCTGGGAATTTGGCAGCCCAGCCACAACCTGTGAAGAGCTGCAGGGCAGATAAGAATTTCCTATCTTCTGTTTGAAAAGAGGGAACAGGGGATTGCTGAATCCTCATCGTTATGCAGATGAGGAGGTAATTATTATCCTTGTTGTTTAACAAGGTGAAATTTCTGACACTCCACCAAGCAGCTGCAACTTGCAGCTGGAGGAGCGCAGGCAGGGGATGACTTTGCTACCAGGGAAATCCTTTCCAGCTGTTGTGGAATTCCACATGCACCAAAATGCTCGGGCAAAGTCCCCAAGAGGAGGGATTGGCTGTTGGGCACATTTAACAGCAGCAGGCTGTGCCAGGGAGAGGAAGAGGAGGAGGAGCTGTTACCTCTTCTGGCCTTTGGTGTCCTTGGATCGGGATAAGCGAGGTCCAGCTGTTGCCCGCAGACCTCCCCTCCGGAACTCCGCCAGCCCCAGGTCGTCTGCAGGGAAGTTACCTGACTGAGTTCTTCGAATTCTTGCAAGACAAGAGTGCCACGACAGGACTGTTAGCTGCTGACAGAGGATTTGTTTGCTCTGCATGGAAACTACAGTGACAACTGACAGCTCGGTGGATCTCCCTGGAAACAGCAATTGCCAAATTCCAGAGGCAGCTGAAGGAGTTCTAGGAAATTCAGCCTGGACCTAGCTCTGGAGGAAAATAAAGGAGCTCCGCAGAGCAGCTGTAACACTTTGATCCAATCAATAACACAGACTTGGAAATGGCTGTTGTTGCTGAAGCACATCAAGTGGACACAGTGCAACTGTGCCCTGCTTTCTGCTCCTTCTGTTTTCCCCTTTTTTTTTTACCTAGTGCCTTTCGTAATGAGAAAAATGCTACAATTTAATTTTTCGTGGCTAATAAAACTGCTGGCATGCCAAATAAATAGCATTAAGATGACAGCAGGGCCTTATTTCTTTCACCAGCATGATGCTGTGAACACTCCCAACATTTTTTCCACCCTCCTGTGTACAAAAGGACACAGCTGTGGCAATCCCAGAGCTGCTTTTGCTCCCCAAATTTTAGTTTATTCTTGCTACAGATAATTGTAGATTTTGCTGGAAATCATTCTCAGCTGAAATGCTCTGACAGTGAATAATAATAATAATAAAAAAAGACCTTACTTTCCCCAGATTTTCTTGATTCCTTTTGGACTCTTTCTGTTTTCTGGAGCCCATGGAGATTGTGGACCTGAATCCATCCCCGAAGAGAGAGGTGAAAGGTCATCTGAGACCACTGTACCATCCATGTTCTCTGTTTCCCCTGGGTTAAGAACAGTATTATAGTCACATTTTATACTCATTATTGATAAGGTTCTTGTCTGGGAGGCTGATGTTTAAATGCAGGACATGACACAAAGGAAAGATACCTATAAAATCATTCTTTTTTTATAAAAACCAAACATGCTCAGAAGGTGAAAAAACATGTGGACATTTGATTAAAATTAAAAAAAAAAGAAAATACAGCATTGGGTAAAACAATTCTGTCATTTCAGTCTTTTCTATTTAACTACATTATTTAAATTAATTCAAGATCTTCTTGCCTGCTCTTAATATCTCAACTCCTCCATCAAAATCAGTGGGAATTTTTCTAAATTCAGTGAAAACAGAATGAAACCAGGAATAAGTGCCGTAAAAAGAAACCCCATGTGAATGCCACACAGCAGGAGCTATTACTTCGTTTCAGTACTGCATGTAAGGAGTTCAGTCTAGAGGGCCCAGCTGGGATTAGTATTTCCCAGGGAGAGGGAAAGGAAAAAAAAAACCAAAGTAAGCAGCAAACTGAGTGTTAAAGTTGCATCTTGTTTGTATACAGTACCTAGCACGGGTGCACTGACACTCCTGCCACGATCTTCAGTCATCCCAAGAAGCAGAAAGCCAGATGGAGAAGCAAAGAAGATACAAAACACCAGCAAAATAAAGTTACAGAAGGGCAAAGTAGTTAAGCTAAGCATTTAGAGCAGAAACAAAAAGCAAAAGAAGCAGTTATATATGGAAGTGAATATGCATTGGTGTGCACAAGCCCCAAGAACTCTGTACAGATAATCTTAAACAGGTAGGGATGGAAATGAATCTGTTTGGGCTTTCCTAACTCTTCTTGGAAAGTTTCAGCTCTTTAAGCAAAGTCTACAGAGCTCTACGAAGCTGCAGAGTATCTGAAATGAAGCAGTGGCTAAGATTACATCCAAAAATTGCTCTGAAATAGAGAATTGGAGGTGGAATGAATTCACTGCACGTGCAAGAAACAAACCAACCCGCAGAAAAAAATTCTCTTAACTAGGTGTATTTAAGAAGCCATTGCTCGTTTCTAGAAAAACATTTTCCTTTTCAAGCTCACCTACCCTTGGATAATCCTGCAGTTAAAGACACTTCAGCATGGCTCATGCATTGCCTGCAAAGTTGCCATCACAGAAAAGCTCTTTCAAAACCCCGAAACTACCACAACCTATTGCAACCTTGAAACTGCAGTGTGCCAGCAGCTTTAGGGACCACGAGGCCTTAAAATTAACCAACCACCACCAAAGAAAAAAACACTACAGCCAAACAAAAAAAAGCTCTACTGTAACTTTTAAAGTGCAGGAAGACTTCAGAATCACAAGGGTTAGTCTTGTGCCCAAGCTCCCAAGCCCTTCAGTCCTAAAAATACCTGGTCCTGCGCCTCACTCTTAACACCTTTCTGTCAACAAATCCGTGCTTAAGGTGCTGCCGAAAAGAAATTAATTCAGGATTCTACAGGGCTGTGGTTGTGGAATGGAAATATATTTGTAGTTCCAAAATCCACGGATGTTTTTCTGCACGTAGTAAATTAAATTTTCACTAGTGGGTCCCCCACAGCTAAGCAACCAACAGTGCTGATTTTTACCCAAAATTTTTATGTTTTTGATGTTTTTTGTACTATGAAGTTTCAAGTGGTATTGTCAGGTGCAACAGAAAAAAACCCTCAAAATTAAACCCATCCCTCATTCTGCCATGAGCTATGGGACTATTTCTGGTATCTGTGAATAAAAAAGAAAAAAAAGTAGCAGGACATTCCCTATGTGAACCACGTGAACATCACAGTGCATTGTTCTGCACAGCAGATTCCATCCCACGCTATCCCAGCCCCTCAAACAGTTTGGATTTTCCCTCTGGGAGAGGCACAGGTACATACTCAGGCCAGGGACGCCGTTGTCATCGTTGTCACTGGTGCCACATCCCTCTGGGGAGCTGTACATTCCCTGCTCTCCGTTCTGCAGGGCTCGGGGCAGCTTTCCTGGCAGCGTCTGGTACTTGCTGCCTTTCCCCACTGGCTTACTCTGTAAGAGGGAAAGATAAAATAAATACAAAATTCAAACTGCTCACAGCATCTGCAATCTGCTACACAATGTTCTTAAAGCTGAGAAAAGGATGGTACAAAAGGACTCCACTCCCTGCACGTTCCTGCTTACAGACAACTCAATTTAAACCCATCCATCAGCTGACAGTGTCCTAGCTAAGACACAACCTTGCCTTCCCTCATCTGCTTCTCCCACTTCATCCACCCTGCATTGCTTTAAAATGTATGTTAAATATTACCTGGTTTTGCTGTAAGAATTTTTCTAGCTGTCTCCCTTTCCTCCAGGACCCTGTCACTATTTAATTGTTTGATCTTTCCAAGGTCAACTTTGATAGCATTAAAAATGTGTTTAGTTATGTCTCAGATAATTTTCTTCTCCCCCGTTTTCCACCTGACTTTCTCTGTTTCTGCCTCACAATTGTTTCTCACTGGAATTCAACCCAAAATTATCTGTACACCTCAAACTTCCACAAATGTATTTCCTACCACCATTAATAACAGTAAAAGAATCAAAGCCAAAGTTAGGGTACAGAAATTTAACTTTTGTAAGGACAAAAATCTCTTTGCATAGACAGAATTGTAAATGTGATTTTTTAAATTTTTTTTTTTTTAAGAATTACAGCTAAATATAATTGCTAGTTCTATCACAGAACCTAATTTTCCTCGCATTCAAGTGATATCTACTTGGGCACCTTGCTCCTTTTATAAGGGTAGATGAAATGTTCCCATAAATCTGATGGTTTTGAGCCTAGTAAGTTAATTTTCCAGGCAGAGCACGTTTCACAGGAGTACTTTTGCCTACAGTTTTGGAAATGGCCTGTTGGGATTTCTTCAACACTGAATCCAGAGGAAAAGATGGACAAACCAACACTGTGGGTGAAAGCTGCAGGACAGGGATGCTTTCTGAGACAAGAAGTGAACCTGCAGCTCCAGCTGCCATGATTAGGGGGAGTGGTGTACATGCAATATGTGTTTTGGAATACACTCCCACTGGGAAATGTTTCAGTATCAGAATGGAGGTTTCACAGGAAAACTTTGCACTGGAAATAAGCAAACCATATTTAGTACAAAGGAAAGTACAGTGTGCTCCTATTCAGTAACCCCACTCCAACAAAATTTTTTCAAAACATCGTCTGTGACAGGATGATAGAGTTAAAATTCAATGAGATAACCACTGCTTTATCTGTTCTTATTGCAAGGCCTAGAGGATTCTTTGGATACTGCTCAGGTCCTCAACTCCTGCTTCTTTTTGGCAACTGCAGGGGTACATCCTGACTTGTACCAAAAATATCATAAGAGTAGGGCAATTGTGTCTTACATCAGCAGTGTGTATTCTGAGACTGACTGACCTCAGCTTCATGTAACAAGCTTCTAGATAAAAAGTAAAAACCCAAAACATTTCCCTCTCAAATCTTTACCCCCTGTGTTGTTTGTCAGCACTGGAACTATGCAAACATTTTGAAGAGAAAAGGAATATAAAATGCAAACCAGCCATACCATCACAGCACACCACACCACACCACAGAATTGTTAGGGAAGTTGCAGTTAATATACCTCTTGTTCTACAACAGGCTGTGCTGGTTTTCCATCTACATACTATGGAGTTTCAGGGAGGGCAATTTCAAAGTTTTGTGGAAAAAAGCAACAGACAAATGTTAGTATTAACATACACACATGGAACATCAAATGTAGACTTATTGCTATAGAGATGGTGCTTAATGTATGGACAATATTTTACAAGGACCTCTTAATTTCATCTCAATCCAATATTTAATACTAACTGTGTTTGTTCATTCCCCACTCTACAAAACTCCTGTTTAAGTTCTGTTGTGATCAAAGGAATTTTGCTATTTTCAGGTTTCTGGGTGGTCCCTTTAGAGCTGCTTTGAGCTGGGAACACAACAGCTGTTTAACAGACCAATATGAAAACAACTGACATAAAATAATACACACAATCCTGTATGGATCCAGCTGAAACCATAAAGAGCTCTGACAGAAACCAAGCAATAAAAATTCCACCATAGTTAGGTCAGGGACACCGATGTGGTTTATTATTTTATTATTATTATTATTATTGCTGGAAGCAGGGGGACTTTGAGATTTGAGCAAGGCAGAATAACGCCAGCACAAATGTGTAGGTCCAGCCTTATCACAGCACATCACAGAGACAAATTCAGATTTTTGGTTTAAGACAAGAAAATAACTAAAAGTTATGACAAGGAAACCTTTATCAGTTCTCCATGGAATGAAATGTGAGTTCTGATTTGTCACGTGTGTGACTACAATCAATGAATGCAGCACAAATTTCACAAAATTCATTCTACTCGGCCACTACCACCGCCAGCAATTCAAGAAATATATGAAAGTATTTAAGAAAATTTAAAAAAAATTAAGAACTGGAGCCTAATTTGGGCACAGGAAAAAACAACAGTTTCACAAAGCAGAATTACAAAAGTGTAGAAAAATGTCAGTGTACATAATGACAAAACAAGACTGTGGACCACAATGTAACAAGACTTTGCAAACTGGGAAGATTTATTCTGGGGTGGAATTAAAGCCCTTGAAATGCTCCTGCTGCTTCAACTAAGGCAGCATCGCTGCCAACTTCAGGAATGTCTTTTGCATCAGAAAGCTCAGGGAAAACACTGCTACATGCACACACCCAAAAAGGAATCCTATGTGGAAATAACCAGTCCCAACATTTAGCTACTTTCAGGATTAGCTGCCTTAATGTTTTTGGTGATTTGGAAGTAAAATGTATTTTTTAAAAACCTATAAACAAAATAATACTGCAGCTTAACAAAATGACTCCTCATTATTTCTTGGATTTCACTTAAATATTTTTCTCTCAGGGCAAAAACTGAATTTGAAGGTGTGTCCACATGGGTGTGTCAACCAGCTTAGAAATGGGGGGAAAAAGAATCTGAGCTGTTTTAGGGCTCTTTCCCCACACACAGAGTTAGTGGTGGTTAAAGTTACTGTATGCATAACAAAAATAATATTTACACTTGATCTTTTGTCTTTTAGTTGTGACATTAAACACCAGAAGCTGTGATTACAAATAAACCAACCTTTTCCAAGGATTCACTCTGCAAGTCTTCTAAACTACTGGACTTTTTTTTCTGTGGAACCCTTAAAAAAGGCACAGGCAAAGAAGCAGCAGTCAATACAACACAGTTTGTTTGCACCTCACCAGTGTCTCATGCATAAGTCACATAATGTCTGCATAAAACATAGCTCAGAATTAAGATATTTATTTATTTTATTGTGCTTTTAGTCTGAAGATCATGGCATTGAGAACAGCAATAGATGAAGGCAGAAAGAGCAACAAGGCATCCTCTGAGCAGCAGTGAAAGGCAGCCAGGCCCGGTGGGCAGCTGTAGCCTTGTTCCTCAAGATGATTTTAGAAACTCTTAACAAGCACAGCAATAACTCTCTGTGAGCAATGTGCAACCTTTAGGGATTTTAGAAAGGGAAATTGTTTCACATTTTGATGAAAGTTACTTATTCTTACCTATTTGTGACTTCCAAAGATTCTTCCTGCTGAGAGGTTAAATTACTTGAAGGTACTGGAATGCTTCCACTTTAAATAGAAATAAATTTATATATAAATATATAAAAATATTACATATAGACAGAAATATATAAACATATTTTATATAAATAAATATAAACAAAAATACATATAGCATAACATAATAGAATATATAGTATATATATTAATATATATTATATATTTATAATATTAATATATTCATTCTGTAAAAATATATATTATATAAATATATATGTAAAAATGCTGAATTATTCCTATAATATAAACCTTAAACATCTAAGCATTGCCAACCTCCATGACAACCACAGCTTTCACAAGTGCCCCAAACTGCAGCAAAGCCAAGAACAGTCAAGAGAATTTAGACAATTTTTAGACAATTATTTAGACAGTTAAACAGTCTAAATAATACAATTTAGCACCACAGGAGAAAGAAAGGTCTTGCCTGATTTCCATGGCTTTGTGTGGCACTGGAGGGAGCACAACTGGTGACAATTCTCCTGCAGAGGCCTGGGGAAGACACAAGAGTTTCATTCCTGTAGCTCTGGTATCTTCTGCTGAATCTACTGTGCCCATACCAATAAATACAAAAATTCTGCCAGGGCTGAACCCTCACCCACATTACTACAGAGAAACCAACAGCAAAAAATCATCTGTGCAGCAGAACCTGCTTGTAGGACATCTGTACCTCTGTTTTCAGTAATTCCCCTTGAGAGTTATTCAGAAGATTCCACTTCCTTAAAGTTGCCTCAAGTTCCTCTTCACAGCCACCAGAGACAGGAGAGCCTGAAAGCATTAGAGAGTAGAAAGGGAGACAAACAGGCAAAGTTTGCTCTCTGCAGTATCACCTCAACAATGCAGAGCATCATGGCTTGCTCCTTGCTTCTTTTTATTTATTTACTTAATGAATGTTCAGAGAGAGATTTACTCTCATTCTCTATTTTGTGTGTTAATTACATTTACTCTCATTCCCTATTTTGTGTGTCAAATACATTCACTCTCATTCCAAAGTTTTGTGTGTTAAACACAAGTTTCCATTCTGCCACACAAGGCCTAAAAATATTGTTATTGCTTGTTAATGTGATGGTGTGCATGGAACAGAACTGTCCTTTCAGAAGGTCAAGTATCCCAGATTCAATTCAGTGCTGAAAATTAGGGTGGCAACTTAAAATGAGATTGTCCTAAAGCCCACTCCACTTCCTACACTGTATAGGAGAAATGGGACACATTTTTTTTTTTCCCCCTCAGATTTTGAAGTTAAATACACAGAACTGTGTGCAGCAAAGCAATGTGGGGTTTTCAGTTTTGCCTTCCAAACAAAATTTGTCTTGTCAGCTGTCAGGGTTTTCCTCAGTGGAAGGGAAATTAGTTCTCCCTCTCTAGGATCATTTTATGCTGTGAAACATGGCTGGTGGTCACAGGTCATAATGGTCACAGGAAACACCACATAAACTAAAAATAAAAGCAGGAAATTATTCCCAAGCCATTTTACCATGAGCTGCAATCATGATGTCCTTGACCCTCCTGTACTGGCTTAGCAGTAGTGTCAGCTCCTCTATCCGACGGTCCTGTGGAAAACATGAAGTAAATTAAATTACATTTTAAATCCTTCATTTTTAACTGCAGAAACACTGTACTACATCTCTATGATTTTAATGAAAACAGGCTCAGTCCTTCACATGCTTTGTAAGGAATGTTATTTGCCTTTGTACACAATATTTGCTGGACAATGTGAAATTATAGTTGTAAGGAAACCAGAGTTTCCTTACAGTTTGACATTACAGCTTTTTTTGAGAAATAAATGTTATGAGCCACATTAATGCTCTCCAGAACTAATGTTTTCTGTCTAGATTCTCTACTTGCTAAAGGAACTTTTTAGGGATGCATATTATTGTCTATGTGATCATATATGTGTGTGCCACCATCCAGAAAAATCCCATGGCTTGATTAGTCACCACAAAAATGACAGTCTCCTGAAGAATGCATCCCCTTTCTCATTTAGTCCTTACAGAAAGTGTGTTATTTGGAACATTTCAGAGATTCAAAACCATAATTTTATTCTTAACACATAGAACAAGGATTATTTTCTCACCTTTTCTTCATTTGCGGCCAATAATGTCTCCATTCCTATCTTCAACCTCTGAACTTCTTGGTCTGAAAATGTTTTAAAACGTTGTAAGAGAAATAAGACTCGTTTTATTTACTGTAAATAGATGTTTTGTGATAGTTTCCCTATGTTCTTACTAATAACCAAAATTATGTCAGTGGTGTGGCCAGTGCACCACTAAACTACATTTAGTGCAGATTTTTTCAGAAGCTGAACTATAAAAAGTACTGCACAACACAAACATCCTGGTTTTGCTTACAAAAGACTACATAACACTATTTTAAACTATGAAAGTCAAGCAATGGAAAAGAAAAGAAACACTGAAGCTTGTTTTGCAAAAAAGATGAGAGTGTGTTTGTTGTCATATACTTAAGGAAATATATTCCATCTGAGAAGTAGCTGAAGTACATCCATGAACTTGGGAATGAAAAATAATAAAAAACTGGTTTGATAGAAGGAAATTCTGTAAAATGTAATTTACTTAAATGTTTCAGTATGGGCAACTTGGTTTAAATCTACGTCAGGAGCTAATGGAGAATTTCCTCACACACAATTTAGCGATAGAGGCTATCCAGTAATGTTAAAATCAAGTCAATTAAAACAGCCTCTCTGAAACTGATGAGGTTGCCAATCGCATCCTAACTTTGCTGAATCAAGTCTCTCATTTTTCTCTACACAATAGTCCCAGCAAACCTTCCTGAGTAAACCAAGTGTGATGGAGACAGAACCTGAAATAGTTCCTGTCTTGTAACTCCCACCTCCAGCTATTCATGCTCTGACATCACACCAGACACAACTGTTCCCAAAAAACCATTAAAACAGATATGGCAGCAGGCAGGAAGGGAGAGAGGGGAAAGAAAATCAACATTGCCAAAGAGCATCTGTGAAAAAAGGTTTTACGAATGAAGGTTGAACACACAATGTCATAGCTAAACTATTTGAAAAAGCTGCAATTAGTTTTTATAGCAGGGATTCTGGAAAGTGCACACTTTGCAATGATTAAGATTAAAACATGTACATGAACCTCACAGGTGCTTTCTCAAAGAAGAGACACAGGACATGCACAGGCACAGCCAAATCAAAAACTAAAGCCAGCAGGCAGTGGGCAAGCAACTGGGAGACTTTTAGAAAAATCACAGTCCTACTAATTTCTCTTTATAAATGTTAGACTTCAAAAAGGACTGGCGTCAAGATAGATTTAGGTGCACTAAAGCAAATTTTACTTACAGTATTCATTAACATCATCAAGTATGGGAACATTTATTCAGACTTTTTTTTTTTAATTTAATCCAGTGATTTAAAAAATAAAAAAGCCTAAATCCTCCCCTCCAAAGAGAAAGGCTTTCAATTAAAGCTGTTTTTTCTGTTGTTAAATGGAGTTTACATATGTGCAAATAAAAGGGGGCAATTGTTAAGTTTTGGCTCTGTTAACCTTGACAACGTTCCTTTGAAGTCCAACAGTTTGATTTGTGAACCTCTGACCTTTATTTCTGCAGTGAAATCTCACTGAGCGGGGAAAGGAGCTGTCTGCTTGCTGCAGGCAGTGAAAGCAGTGTCTCGTGTGTGTTACAATTAGACAGCCAAATCTAAACAAACATGGAATTATTGCTGCAGGAGGCATCTGAGTTAACATTGGTGTGAAAGGAACAGTGAGATAAAGCCAAAAGGGAATTGCAAGGCTTACGTTTTTCTTTTAGCCTTCTCCTATAAACTTCCTCTACGATGGGAAGTGGTGAGAGTCAAGTATGTAGAAAAAGCACACATTAGATCAATTTTGCAATTTAATTAGGATATGCATTCTAGCATACTACAAGTACATTTCAACTTTATTTGAGAAAACCACCTAACATTCTGATCAAATCAGTAATTTTTGTTTGTTTGTTTGTCCTCAGAAGGATTGTTACTGTTTCCATTCAAATACAGTCCAAGTGTTTTCCTTGAACGTAGCCCACAGATTTTGTAGAGGGTTTGATTCTTCTGCCACTGGAATCAAGGACAGTTTCACCACACTGCTAGAACCTGAACGCTTCTGAGCTCTAGATTTACTGTCATACCACTATCTTTCTTTTGAAATACCCTAAATTATTTGGGAATCTTGCAGAAAACACATATTTCTATTAGTAGAAGGGTTCCTCTACCAAGCACTGCTGTTAGACAAACTAATTTTCTGGTTAGACATGCAGCTCTCTACATGCACAAGCTCTGCAGCTGGGTGAGATCACCACAAGCAGATGTTAAGTCACTCTGTCGGAATGAACCAGAGGAGGTTCTCAGGGAGCCCTGGGAAGGGGGAAGCACAGCACATGGAAATTCACATCCCAGCCAGGGCAGTCTTGGGAAGCCTCAGTTAACACCCACAGAAGCTGTTAGAGCAGCAAAGCTGATGCCCTGTGCTAAACAGCACACAAACACTCCTGCGTGGCTGAGTGCTGGGGCTGCAGAGGGAAAAGGTTTCTAATTCCATATTATCCTGGCCCAGCAGTTGGCAGGGGCCCCAGGGAGTGAATATTTCAGAGAGCTGGGGCACCACTGGTGGAGACCAAAGGCTAAACAAACTGGTTTGTTTGCCATTGACCTGTGTCAACCGAGACAAACAGAAACCTGCAATATCACAGAGCCCTAAACCAGCCCAGGCTGGCAGGGATACTGAAGGTGCAGACTTTCATGGGACAGGGAGCCTGAATGAGACACAGCCATGAAGAAAGGATGCAATGACTCTTTTAGGATGTTTGGACATTGAAACATTAGGCTTAGCTACTACTGTGATCTGTTTTTTTTTCCCTTGTAAACCAGAAGCTGTAAAGATCTTTCAAAGAAATTTTCAAGGTATACCTGAAAAATAAATTCCCATTGAACTACATTGAGTTTTACAATTACAAATAAAACATCAACAGAAAAAGTTCCAGGGTCCTTGAGGATACTGATTTCAATTTGTGCTGCCTCTAGACTGGATTGGAATTTCACACAATAAAGTCCTCTACTCTACCAGAACACAGAACAAATTGACATTGCTTTTCCTCCCATAATAAATTTTAACTCAATTCGTGCATTTCTTTGCAATCCAGTGTCCAAGCTGCTACCAAAGCAAACTTAAAGTAGGGTTCTGAGTTTTTAATTTTGTTTCCCCTCTTCTTACCTCTTTCTGCCACTTCAGTGTATGAGGAGGTCCTGGAGAGCTGACTTTGCAAACGTTCTATCTCTGCATCTTTGAGAGCCAGCTGCTCCTGGAGCTGGGCTATCTCAGCCTGCAAAAGAGCACAGCAAAGTCAGAATATCTTCCCTGCCCCTTGTCTGTGAGTCTTTCCCAGGAATGAGGAGATGTCTGCGTGAGGCTGTGATTGAGGTCAGTTACCAGCTCAGGATATTTCACAAACACTAGGACAACTATACATATTTATGCTGCTATTGCTATTAGAGAAGCTCATTTTCCCCCAAGCAATTAGCTCTTGGAGAAGGCAGACTAACATTTCCAAGGATTTATGTAGGTAAGGAAACTCTGGAAAGCTCTCAATGCTACAATGTTGGTCACATAATAATAAAAATAATAATAATGACTATTACAGGGAACTCAAACTTTGCATGAAGACCTCTAAAAGATATCAAAGGATTTTTAAACAGATACTGGTGGTTTTTATTTAATTTATTTTATTATTTATTTTAATTTTTAATCCTAGTTACTAGTTATCAGTATAACTGAGAATCTACTAATACTGAGCCTTCTCTGCAAGATAACAAAACTGTTTTTCCTCAAAACAGCAAACAGAGTTGAAGGAAAGCATGGCCTGGAAAACCACCACACACATGCAACAGAATACCATATTCATTTACATTTACTGGAGATTTAGGGCTGCCACCCGATTTGGATAGAAAATCCCACATGAAAAAGCTCAACAAGACAGAGGGAGAAGAATTCTGTGATTGTTCAGCCTGAAATGCTGTGATTCTAATCTGGTTTTTGTATTGATGAGAAAAACTGCTAGCAGCATATTTTAGTAAGTCAGCAGTTTGATAAGGTTTTCTTCAGAGGTCTCAAAATAATTGTGTGTCAACAATCTACATTTCCCCTGTAAAGGCACACAAAGCCTCCTTGCAGATGAAGGACAAAAGAAAAAAAAAAGGGGGTGGGGAAAAAGGGAAGAAAAAAAATCAAAGAAAAAGGACAAAAAACCCCCCATGAATGTGACCAGTTTCTCAAAATAAAATAAAGCAGGAAAGATGCAAACCACCAAAGGACATTATCCAAACAGGGAGAAACACGGATTAGTTAACACACAAACTTATTTTCACCAGGAAGCAAGCAGTTGGATTGAAGGATAACATCACTGCTCTGCCTAAAATTCCATGTGGAATAGAAGAATCTTCCTTGCTGCATCTCTGAAGGGCTCCTACACTTCCCACTGACTAATGTGCTTTTTATATCCAGCCATGGATTTATTCCAATTTCTCGTCTAAGAAGCTGGAACAACAGGAAGACAAAAGCCTGCAGACCTCTTAATACCAGATCTGGATTTGCCTCCCCTGGTTTACTCAACCTCAGAGCTCTTTCAAAGGCTCTCTTTTCCCTTAATATCTAATTCCTGTCGTCTCTGATTATTTTTCTGCTTCCTTGTACTTTTCTTCCTTTCCAGTCCTGCACCTTCTCTCCCTCAGTGGGTCTTATGATTCTTCTTTCCTATTTTCCTTCTGCTCCTACTTTTTTCCATAATTTCTGTCTTGGCAGCTGGCCACACATTGCTTGAGAAAATATTTTCCCAAAGGCTGTTCATCTCCACCACGTCAGAGAAAACATTTTCATGGATTGAAGAACTATTATCTTAATGAGAAAAAAGACATGACAGCAACATTCTGTTACTCATCCAAGAAGTCTCAAAAGAAAGAAATGCTAATACAAATAATAGCTGTTTGTCATGTCTGGATCAAGCTATCAAGCATTAAATAGAAAATCCAGTTTAATAATTTGAAATGTTTCTCCAAGATTCAACCACAAGTCAAGCGTCAGCCATTCATATCAACAGGAATTATTACACAAATGAAAGGAGATGTGATTACAGCACAAGAAGGAAAAATTGTATGGTGCTTTTTATTCCAGTGGAAAAAGGCTAAAAATTCAAACTAGAAATAACAATGAGACTGTTCCACTAGAAAAATTAATTGCTGGGGAAAACGATTAAATGTTTGATATGTCAAGTTTCTCCAGATTATGATCCAACAGCTATGCAGGATTTAAGGTCAACAAAAGTGTAAGGCAGCCGTGCAGTGTGATATACACAAAGTCAAAGCAGATGATCTAATGGTGTATTTTGGGCTTAATGTCTGTGAAAACAAATTCCATAGTAAGCAAACACCCAACAAACTTTGCATGCCTCTTCAGGAAAGTATATCCCACAGAGGCTTGTCACCATTACACAAATCAAGGCCACGAAGCCTTCAAAGAGGCCTTTACTCTGAGCAGCTCTTTGCAAGTCAAAATGCCTTTTGTGGTTTCCTAAAATAAGAATTGCAAGAAATACCAGACTGAAAACTGCATAGAGGGAGCAAAAGGCACAAAGAAAGCTACACCACCTTCAAACCAAGATATTTATTCCAAAGATGGTTAAAGAAAACTTCATAGGTACCCTGCACAAGGGAAACGTCAGAAAAGTAGATATTGATGAGAAATGGAGCATATTCCCTCCCAACTGATAGATGCCTGTCATTAGAAAATGCCAGGGATTGTGCTTACTTTAGTTGCTTTCAATTTCCACTCATACTGATTTCTTTCGTTTTCCAGTTCTTCCACTTTAATTTTGAGGTGTCTGAGTTCCTGTAACAAACCCTGCAGAGGAAGAAGGAAATTAAAGGCAAGGTTTTTCTGGCAGATATTAATTTTTCCCAGTCCTGAGTTACAGATCATGCATGAAGCACACAGAATTCAACATTGAACTGCCACACTAGAAACTGTGACCTGCTCTAAGAAGCTGTCCCTTAAACGTCCCTTCTCCCAGTCCTTGACAGAACTGTATCTCACTCACTAAAGGGCAGTATTATTAAAACCTTGATGGAGCTCTGACAAGACAAAATGTCTTAAAATGAACTGAGGAAAGGAACAGTTTGGAGGAGTAGCCCAATTTTGGACTCCTGTGCAGTACATACATTAAGGACCACACTAACATCTTGGACTACATTAAGATTTATTTGGAATGACTTCTAGATTTGACTCTCAGATTATTTCTCCAACCTCAAGCCTGTAATTCCAATAGTCCATTAAGGAGCTCTGCACAAAACCAAGCCCAGAAACAACAGCACTATTTTCAAAATATGTGTAACACACAGAATGGTTATTTTTATAGTATAAGCCTATGAGAGAAATTACTGAAAAACTCCCTCACAATACAAGAAGATTACTTATGAGTTCTGGGCATGCAAATTTTAACCAAAGAAATGTGGCAACAATCTGATTTGAAATCAAGTATTAAAATGTTTTTTTTTTCTAGGCATACTAGCATCATTCTACCTTCAGTGATATGAAATCATTTATGCAAAGTAGCTTTTGTTTTGCCATGTGACACATTTTTCATCAAATACAACCAGGATCTGTTATGTAAATTCTGGTACCTGCTAATGGCAGGGAATAAACAAAACTGTGATGGATTTGCTATTTTAAAAGTACCAGCAGATGATTTTTATTATGGCTCTTTTAATTAGAAAAAGAAAGAGTATGTGTCAGAGAATCTTAGCTCAGGTTATTTGATACCTGTGTTAAGCTTTTAAGATATCCAGGAATCAATAATCTGTGTTCAGAGGACTGGTTAGGCCACACCATTAAGCACAGCTGGGGTGGCATCATCATGAGGAAAAGCAACAAACTACAAACCATGCCAGCATGCTGCACAAAATCAGACAAATCTCAACCCCTAAACCCAAAAACCCCACAGCACACCAGCACTGCAGACTTACAAGTGAAATGGAAACTGTGAAAAATCTGAAAGGGGTTTTACAGATTTCTGTGCTTTAGCAGACAGCCATCAATGGTGACCAAATTTGTCCCAGTAATTGGGGCGGAGAGCCTGGGGTGAGATTTTTTTTTTTCTGGTCATTTTTTATGGCATTCTCACTCTTTGCTAATGAAAGCCACAAAGATTAATGCCAAAACATTCCCAAGGCAGCTCTGGTTAGTGGAATTTAGTTTCTGCAAGAGGGAGAAGAGGCAATACAGAGGCTTCTGCCAAGGGGAGCTTCTCGTACTTCACACCGAGAGCAATTCTTCTGGCCCAGGGGCTCTACTGATCTTGCACCACACTGAGGACCATTAGGGGTCAAGTCTGCTTTCCTATCTTGAGACTTTCTTTCTTGGATCCTACTATTAATTTCCAGCTGCAGTCTACACATCTGCTCCTGTAGGTCACTGATCAGGTTCACTACTGACTGAAAACATGGGAGGAAAGGGAGAAAAAAAAGACAAAAAGAAAAATACAGGTGAGAAAAAAAAATGATGCAAAGAATATGTTTCTACAGTTGCAGGACAAAGAACTATGTGAAGCACATCAAAGGCAAACTTAAAAAAGGCAGATTATGTGTTTCCTTTCTGATAAAGTAGACGTAAATGAGTATAAACCTGGAATATTGCACAAAGCCACAGTTTACATGGAACAGAATCTACATTCCAGACTAATTCATGATTCTGACTCTGAAGTTAAGATCAGAAACTTTTTTTGGAAAGTTTCACAGTCATGTGAGGGATCATTTGGAACATATTATAATATGCTGGCTCAGAGGTACACTTTTGCTGAAATGGGACTTGATTGCATTCATTTACCCTTCCAAATCATCCAGTAGGAAGAAACTGCAAAGTGCTCAGCTGGGGCCATAGCCTGCTCTTTCATAATTTATACACAGAATTCACCAGCAAAGTAATTCTGTTTCCAGGTCTAGCACGAGGCAGAAAAGTAACTCCATTACCTCTCTCTGTATCTGGGCAGGATCTTGAAGTGGAGGAGGAGTTAAGCAACAGATGCAGGAGAATTCAGGAAAATAACACAGAAGAAAAAGTAATTATGTGAAAGTGCACCAGTTTGCTGGTCAGCTTCTTGGATTTGTGTGTATCAGCGATACACACACACACAAAATCCAGCTTAGAAAGCAAACCAAAGTCAAGTATGAAAATCTATTATGATATTTCACCTAAATTCCCCAACTCTGTAGCAAATAGCACTGAGTATTTTTTTTCAGGTATCACGAGTCTGAAGTGCCTTTCTCTTAGTTTTCATGGGCACTAATAACATAAGTTTTGTGGTTTCTCAATCTTCTCAGGTGGAACAAATTTGAGGAGCTTAATCCATCTTCCAAAGGAGAGAAAAAGATTTCACTGGATGGAACAACAGATGATGTGGCAAATAATATTTTTATTATTTTCTTCTTTAGAGTTGCCAACAATCCTCCTGTAACCTCAACTCTGCAGTAAAACCAGGAGTCTTAGAGCTAGGGAACAGCAAGGACAGGGCAGTAACAGCATCCACAGTCAACTTTAAACATACACAAAGATTCACCTAACTCATACAAAAGAGTTCCACACATTTGAGTATTTCCTAGCTCACTGCTGAGGATGAAATTCAGAAAAGCCATTACATACATTTTACTTTATACACATTATGCTCAATCAGGATCACAATGTCTGATGCTCATCCTCTTTCACCCAGCAAACCTTTAATGGACATAAATAAAGATTAAGTTTGGTTTTTTTTTTTTTTTTTACCATCCTCTCCACAATCAGGTACCTCCCAGAGCAGCACCAGCTGGGGATGGGGACTGGCAGGACACACACATCCAAATCCCTTGTTTTGTTTTAGCACCAAGGCTTGGTCTCTGCCCCTCTTTGGCAAGAGCTCTGTCAGCCTACACCAGGCTCTGGATGGAGAGGGGCAGCTCCAACAGGATGCACGGATTTCTGGGCACAAACTGCCAGCTGCTCTGCCTGTGGTGCCATGGGAGCACCCAGAAACACTTCTGCTGCTGCCTTGCAATTCTCTCTTTTACCCTAGCATTAAAAAAGGGGAAGGGGAAGCATCCACAGACCCCACAGGGCCAACCTGACAGTACGGAGATGGCAGAAACCTGTTGCCACATTTCTCTCCACAGAGAAAAGCAAGACACAATTCTTCCCAAAGATTTCTGAGATTCACATTCTCTGAACCTCAGAGAAAGAGAAAACACAATTCTTATCACTCACTGTGCCTGTGTTGTACCAAAGTAGAATGCAATATAGAGATTGTTTATCCAAAGTGAGGATGTTTTGTTTCCTCAGGGCCAACTCTGTGTGTGTGTCAGCTGAGAGCCACAAGATTCAGCACAGAGTGAGCAGTTGTGTGCAGAGTCAGAGTGAATGCTTAACAGATTCAGTTTAGATAAAATGTATATTAATTAACCTTCTAATATCCATAGAATCCTCCTCATCATTCTCTCCCTTTTGTCGGAGTCGCCTTTGATATACAATAGAAACCCTTACCCCAGGGGAGCTCCAGCTGTGACCTTGCCATTGTTTCCAGTTTCAAGGCAGAACAGGCCTTTTTGAGGTTCTTTCCTAGCATGAACATTCATCAACACTAACTACACCTTGATTCAGATGAGACAGCACACCAGACTCCCCAGAGGGAGTCAGTGCCTCACTGACTCAGGTTTCTTTGGAATTGCAAGTAGCTTTGCACTAGATATTTAATTCAGAAGCTGCAAGAGCCACAGAATACTTGCCAGCAGCTTACAGCCAAACCCACAGACTTATCCCATGCTACAAAAGGAAGAAGCAGGACAGACAGAAAGTCTCTTTTGTCCACATTCAGGTAGAGCAGACATCTGGGCAGCCATAAATCTTATGACAATGCTCCTTCCTCAAACCTTGCTACATTATTAAAAACACATTTTCAAAATTTCTGAGGCTTCTCAGGTAAGAGAAAAGCCACACCAACTCCTTCAGGTGAGAGTCCAGAAACCTTCATAGCATTACTATGTCAAAAGTAGGACTTTATTCCCCAGAAAAAGAATTAAAGTGACAAAGCCAGGAGTGAGACAGTCCATGTACAAGCAGCTATTCTCCTGGCCCATCTGTAATATATATAAATAAATGGCACTTTATATTTAGAATGTACTTTGAAGGGCCAGAGACAAGTGGCATTCAGTGTGAAATCAATACCTGTGAGAGGAGGCTAGAGATGCTTGATGAACTCTTTGCTGCTCACTAAAACCAAACCTAAATGACAGCTGTGCAAGATAAAGTGAAACCAATCTTACACATTAAAACTCACACACATTTAGAAGGATGTCTTATTTGCTTTCTTTCCTCCCAGCCCAACCAGAAAAACAATTCTATAGATAAATTCCAAGTGACTGGAAACAGCTGCTGTGAAATAAGCCGACACAAAATCAGAAGAGAGAGAAAACATGGTTCAGCTGAATGATCCTGCAAGGCCACATTTAATTTAAATCTTTTAAAGCCCCATTATTATATTTAGAAATAGCAGGGTCACCCATGAAGTATCTGAACAAGCTATTTAAAATGGTTTAACTACTGGATGCCAAAACCAAGAGCAAACTACAGGTAGACTGTTTGTTTTTGTCAAAGTGGTTTCTTCATTAGAAAGATGTAGTTGGGCAGTGGAGACAAAGAGTTCAGGAAAATACTCAAAATATTACCAAATTTAAGCAGCTATAATCTAATAATGTAAAGGACACTAATGAATTTCATTCTGATGTTTGAAATGGTGTTTGTATTGAAAAATTAGTATCATTTACAGGAAAAGGAGCAGAAATAGGGTTAAAGCATTAGAATTCAACTAAGCATCTAATTTGATTGAAAGCAACTCATGATAAATGGGATTAATGCTTATTCAGGAGAATCTGAAATAAATACACAAATAACTCAATAAGCAAACCAAAAATGCTGTTTGTTTCCCACACCTTTCCTTACTCTGCACACACAAAGGTTTGCAACTTTCAACATGCCAGAAACCTAATCACACTTTGGGGTAGTAAATAATTCAGCCCACACTCAACACAAGGATTCTCAACTTTTCCATCAGATTAGAATCCCTTTTTCCATCTCGGCAGGAACGTGTCCTATCACTTTGCACCACCACCACCAAGGCATCCAGGCTGCTCAAGCTCAACTTTCCCACCCAAGGGGGCACACACCTCCCTGCAGCAGCAGCAGAATTGCACAGCTCACAGGACCAGACCTCCCAGGCGCTCAAAAATCCTGACCATAAAAACGCACCCAAAATCTTTGCTGCTTTCCAAGAGCCAGGCTGGCCCTGCAATAATTTAGGCATCCTCAGCCCTGTATTCCACATTCATGGGAGGCACTGGGAGGCTGCCATCTGTAGCCATCAGGTGCTGCTCAGACCTACTCAGATTTTCAGGTAGCTTGAGAGTGCTCAGGCCCTCTCTGTACACAAGGCACTGGCAATTATGTCTGAAAGAGCACCAGGAGGGCCACAGGTGGTAAAAACAGCAGCTGGTGCCTCTCTGGCTTGCAAGCTCTGCCAGAAATTCCTCTCTTTATGTTATCTTTGAATCTCTACAGAAAACTTCAGAGAATAAATAAGTTGAAAGCAAACACACCCCAAACGAGCTACGTCACTGCAGGCAAAGTACTGATGCATAGTTATCAAGTTATCACCTATTCCACTAGCAGAGTTGTGGAGAGCAAACAGTTCCTAATGCTGCCTGGATTTCAAATCCTCCTAAATCAATATGGAACAAAGTTTGGGTGGATTTTTTTTTTCCCCTTTTCCTCACAATCAGCAATGTAAAAATCTCAGACTCAGCAATCCTTCCTTTCCAGGCAGTCCTCTCCTGCTAGCTGGTCCCCTTACAGGACCACTGAGTAGAGAAACACATTTGTGTGAATTTCTCCCTTCCACAATTGCTTTCTTTCCCACCTCCCACCTGCTGCTCACCACCATGATATGGATGTTGCTCAGATGAATTCCCTGTTTCATGCTCCCTTTCTTAACCAATACAGCAAAACCCAAAGCTCCTTTGATGTCCAGGGCTCTCCACATCTGAAAGGGAGTAAGGGCTGAAATTGCCTCCAGCCCATGGTATTTTTTGTGCTATTTATTATGTAGCCACAAGGGGAAAGACACATTTGAGGCAAATGCCATCCCAAATGCCACAAATACATTAAAATCCCCGATCTCAGTACTTGTGGCACCTCTGGCACTACTGAGCTGACAGTCTTTTCTGCCACAAAAATGATGGAAGAGCTCTGGAAGGCCTGGCACAGCCGTGTCAGTGCAGCTCCCAGGAAAGGAAAGGGTTAAGTGAACACCCACTGCAATAAATGCTTCTGGAAGGAACTTTGCCTTGATGAAAGCCAAACAGCAACCTCTGAAGTATAATGAGAGAGAGGAAAAGAAACCGCATCCCGAAAATGCATAATCCTGAATTCATAGGGTCGGTGGTACAGGCTGTGCTGCAGGCATGGGAAATCCCAATCCCTGCCGATTTCAGCCCAAAAGCTCAGGTGTGTGACAACACACCACAGACATGGAAAAAAATTCAAACGACTAATGAAAGAAACTCACCTCAGCTTTGTTCTGTTTCTCTTCATATTCACTCTGCTCCTTTTCCATACCAACCAGCTTAATCTTCAGGTCTGAAACTTCAGCCATCAGATCTAATTTCTGAGTCTCGAGTGATGTGCGACTTAGCAGCTCCTGAAAGCAAAGCAGAAAGATTTCCCCAGTTATTTATGTGAGCACTGACAGACTGCCATGTGTTTTATTGGCAGGCCCATATTAAACCCTCAGTTTGAACCTCAGTGTGTTTCTCAAGTGCTGCAGTTATTTTCATCTAAATGTTCTGCGTTAATCACCAAACCAGCGTGTCCCACTCCTTATTTCAAGCAAGTGTGTGGCAAAGTTAATCCCTGGGCTAGACATGAGATCAAAAACAATACTGAGGCTGAACAAACCCAAACCTCCATAATGGCACATTACAAAAGAGCTGGCGTCTTCCTAAAACACTCATCAGCCAAAGTTATGCTTCAGGATTACCCTGGAGACCTTTTTGTCACGTGTTACCCAATAAAGGATGTATTGCAGAATGAGCACCTTAACCCAAAGTGAGTAGCAGAGGCAAGAAACACCTCTACACCAATAAATAGCAACTCACACCATGTAGCACCTGATGGCTTTTGAGGGCTGGGCACTGTGGAGGGAACTGCAGTGAAAGAAATGTCCCAGCTGGAGTCTAAAAGGCAGTGTCCAAACTAAGAAACACTGTAAAGGAGAAATAACTGCCCGTGGCTTTTGCTCGTGTGCCCCAAGTTTGTTTTGCAGATTGCAGAGTACACATGCTTTGGATGGAGTCATATCAGTGTGTTTGGAGAACGGTCAACATTCACACCTTCACTGAATGTTTCACTTCTCAGGAAAGCCAAGGCAAGAAACCACCCAAAATTTAACAGAGCGTATTACATACATCAAATGCCTCTGCCACCTCTGTTTTCAAAAATAAAAAAGTCCCATCAGGAGTTTAAGCCTTATTGAAAAATTCATACTTCATTTTCCAAGTGCCAAATTGATTTTTAACGAAGAATGTAGGCTTCCAAATGGTTAAAAGATTTTATGATAATTCATAAATCCCATTAATGTGTTGATCACATGAATCACACTGAGGAATCACAGCAGACTGTGCTTTGAGTTACATGGCAGTGATTGAACTGAAGTTGCCACAGTTAATCTGGATCTATGCTGATGTTATTGAGGGATCAGAAATCACCACATCCAGCAGCCTTTTCTCATCTCTTCTCTGCCCCAAGCTGCACAGTACGTTGTAGACCATGGCTTGGAGAAGCCACAAAGGTTATTTCAAAGATTACAGAGTCAAGGTTCATTTCAAATTCTGCTCTACATGTAAGTTATTTTAGTCTGGTGGGGGATATTGCACAAATTAAAAATAGTACTAAACTTGCATCTGTATTGCAAAACCAATTATCTAAGCCACCCACTATTCCCAATGCCATGCCCATTCCTGCTGACATTGGCAATGATATTTGTGGATGGATGGGAAAATAAACAGAAATCCATCCTCGTGGTTTGGGTTTTTTTCTTTTTTGTCTTCTCCAAATGAAATAACTCAAGCCCTAATCAGGAAAAGATATTGCACGGGCTTTTTTTAATTGAAAACCTCTAAGAGGCAGTCACTTAATGAAATCCCAGGAGGAGCTGTTTTCTACACAGGTGATTACAAATTACAATTATAATTACAAATAACTCCTCTGTCTTCCACAAAAGCATGAATTTGCAGGAGTTTCAGAGGCACATCTCAGTCCAGACTGGAACAGGCTTAGCACAGCTGCTAAGACAGCAGACTGCTGCAGGTTAAGGCAGAGTTAAAAATGGGGGCTTTGATATGAAATAAAGCCACTGAACATCAGAAAGAAGAGCAGGATGAGGCAACTCTGGCCCCATGGACAGACTCTATCCACTCTTGAGCTAAAACAACACTTAGAAATTTTTTGGACACTGACATGGTGTTCCATGATATGGGAGGAATATTTCTTAATAAGGCAAAGAGCCACAGCTTCCCCCTAGGGATTTTAAACAAAAGATCTATCCTTTGAGTGCACCATCTGGCATTACTTCTTATTTTTCCTACAGACCCCTAAATTACCCTTAGTTATGCAGTGGAGAGCAATCCACACTCGCTCCTCTCATCCCAAGTTCAGGAGCTCTGTGTGAACGTGGAGGCATTACCTGCTCCAAGCGAGCACTAAGGCAGCTGCTTGGGTTCGCTTTGCTTTTAATCAGCTCAGACACAATTTTACAATTTGCTCTGAAGCTGGGGAATCAGATTCTCAGCTGGAGTAAACTGGCATAAATCTCGTGACTTAAAATAGGCAAAGCAGCTAACTAGCCCTAGTTTGTTTTCAATGGAGCTCCACTGATTTAAAACAGCTGACAATTGCTCTTGCATGTAGAGGACCTAACTTGTGCTTTGAAAGCAAGTGCCGTTTAAAGTAAATGTCTCCTCTTGAAACGGGAACATCTGGAAGCAATTATTTTCATCTTCAAGCAGATGCTCACAGTGAACAGCTCATTAAGAATGTGAACCATTTTGTTACAGAGAAATTATAGTGTATTTCAGCGGTATGATGCAACTTGAATTCAGCCAGAATAAATATGCAATTGTAAGAAAAGAAAATACAAATTTATGTTATTGGTTTGAAAGCAAAAAGAAAAAGTAATATAAGACAGGCAAAATGGCAATTTAGGCTGTAGCAGCTTCAGGAGGATCTTAGCTGAAAAATAGAACAGCCATAGAACATATCCTGGGGAGTCTTCTTTAGAAACAAGATATTTGTGTTTAGTTTTAAAATGTACTATACATTATACTATGTAAGTGTAATTTTCCTTCTTAAAGATCTTTTTCTAAACTCAACTTTTAACTTTAAAAATTGAGAAGGCATGCAGAAGTGGTGATATATGTGTACCAGATGGATCAAAGAGCAGCAAACTATTTCCAAACACGACACACTTTTTAGAACTCACACTGTATATTTCTAAAGTACTTAATCAATTTCTCCAATATTCCTGATGAAGCTGTAGTCCATGCTGTATATCTCATTCTCACATTTAGTTGTCTTGGAAATACACAATTCTTATAAAACAGTTTATAAAATATAACATGACAAAAATAGCTTGAAAAGAGGACACTATAATTTTTTAGGCTCTCAGCTGCAAGCACAGAAAATTCCAGGATATTTAGCTCTCCACAAAACAGAGGAAACAATCATGCCATACACTGATTGAGAAACCATAAGTAAGATTTTAGTCAAGTGAGGAGGGGAAAAAACAAACCCCAAAGATCTCATTTTGCACTTGCGCACTGTACAAAATACAACATTTAAAAAATCCCTTACTTTTCACCCTTATTAAAAACCTTGAGAGAGACAGACAGACAGACCAAGCTACCTACCTGGGAAGCAAAATGCAGCCAGAAGCCCCCCTAATGAGGGCTGCACTTCTCAAGAGCTGTGTGTCAGCTGTGGCAGAAATAAGATATTTGCTTAGCTGGAAGCACAGCTGAGAGCGATGTACGTGTGCAATCACCATGAAATGGTGCAAGGCAGCAGCAGGCAGGGAATTACAGCCCTCCAATTCATCATTTGCCCATTATATGGTTAAGGCAGGGAAAGGACAGAGCTTCCTATAGCCCTGCCAACTTGACCAGCCCTTGGATCTGATCTCCCTTGGATCCTGCCCATGTTAACTCCAAAAGAGCAAAGTGGAGTGCTCACCTGGAGAGATAAAGCTGCACAGCTTGAGAGCACGCTCTGAAAACCTCAGAGCTCAACCAGAGCAGCACAGAGCACACTTCAAAATCTGAAACACTAAGCCAGCTGCTGGCAAGAAGCTTCTGCATGCTATAAACAAGTGCTGAAATTCATCTAAGATCAGATAACTCAGGCAACTGAAAGTTGAAGGAATGGTCTTTGCCAGCCAGCAAAGTTCCTGAGGAGCAAACAGATACACACCAGATTTATACCCTGCAACCAAGGCAGGGTTCTGGCTGCCCTGAGCATGAGACAGCTGCAAAACCAGAGCAGGTACACACTGAATAGTGCTGGATTCAAGTTCCTACTCCGACACAGCTCCTCCCTGCATGCTTTTAATCCAGTTTTTTAAAAAGGTTCTCCACTGTCTGGCACACCTTCCTCTGGCCCTTGCACCCAGACAAAAGTGGGCCATGAACTGACACGAGAACAGAGATCCACTCCTGTTTACACCCAAGCATTTCAGATTTTATGTGTATTGTTTTATAAGGCACAAAGAATCCTAAAACCAAATCCTTCGTGCTTTTCAAAAGAATTTACTTGATTGAAGACACAATCGCATTCACACAACAAAACTCTCCAACAAGAGTCCCCTAGATTGTGTCAGGAATTATTTGGAGGGCAAAAGGACATTGTCAGACCACATCTAGGATTTGGTTCAGGAAAGACTCTGCTACCCAGACCAGAACTGTCCTTGGTTAAGCAAACTCCTGTCCTTATGCCAGAGAGCTCCAGTGGAAATTGCTGTCTGTTAAACAAATAAAATGCAGCTCTGGAACAGCAAAGAGGCAACAAACTAGATTTACTCCTGACAATTACCAACAAATGCACGCAAAGGCACCGTGGAGGTGAAATCTGTGTGTGCAGAAGTTCACTTTTCAGATGGACATGACACAGCTGTCAGATTCCACAGCACTGATGTGTTTGCATTAGGCATGGCTGGTACTCTCTGTTACGGGGCAGTTTAGGCAACTTTATAGAGCAAAAATTACTTCTGTTTCCAACTCTACAGCACGTTGATAGATTTCCCCAAGGCTCTCTCTCTTCTCCAAAAAAAAAAAAAAAATTTCTTAAAATTGACTGGAAGAAAGTACTTAGTAATGTCACAAATTAACTTAGAACATCACACACACACATCATTGCTCTCTCAAATTAGCTGTAACTTGACAATTTAAAGCAGTTGATATACTGGCAATGGGCTGTCACAGCATAAATTGTTTTCCCAGGATAATTCTAGGAAGTTTTTTTTTTTTTTTAATTTTACTTCTAGACATCTCCTTTACAATGTGGCAAGGGGAAAGGCAGGTAGCTGTTCACACAGGCCAGCCTTTCCATATCCTTCACACATTCAGTAGCAGCACAGACACCTCACTGGAAGGTAATTCCACGAAATTAAACTTGTGTCTTGCTGCCAGCCATGTTCCAGAACATTTTCTGTTACCATTTACTGTGAAAGATGACCTTGTTTCTTGGCCCAAACCTGAATTATACCTCAGGACTGAATTAAGGTTTTGCCATTGACTTTCATGAGTTTTGAAAGGCCTGATTCGTTTTCTTGAAGGAAGAAAAGCCAGACACCTTCAAGGTGGAAAACCACTTTTCTTCATTACGACCTGTGGTGGAAAAAGTGTCCTTAGAAAAGTGAAACATTGGGTTTGACGCTTTAAGCATCACATTATCTGTACCTGTGCACACCAGGGCATCTCTGCCTCTCTCACACAGGATCCTCTCATTGCTCAAACGCTGCTCAGCTGGATTTTCCTTGGCTGTGCTTCCACGAACTGTGAGATCAAAGCACATCTCTCCATTGCCCTTCTGCCACACCTTGACCTTTCCTGTGAGCTGTTTGACTCAGCCATCACATAAACAGCCCCTTCCTTCCAAACCCCAGGTCAGTCTTCTCCCAGTAGGGGAGGAGAAGGTTTGCTGAGCATGACAGGCTCAAATCAGTGGCAGAAGCAACATGGTCAGGAGGAGGGAAAAGGATGAAAGGAGAATCTTTCTTCCCTTCTCCTCTGCTGCTGCTACTCCACATTGAACATGCCTACCCCAAAATGCTGAACAGCCCCTTTCTGTTATTTGTATAACTTTTATTCCAGTTGCTGTTTCAGAAGTGGTTCCACGATCACTTTGTAGCAGGGTTCAAAACAACGGTGCATAAATCATAAGCCAGAAGGATTTTCTGCCAGTAACCCCACCCTGACAAGTCTCTGCTAGCACAGATTCAGCAAAAACTACTTTGCAGGGTGGCATTAGATACCCTTTCTGCTGCAGAACTTCCAGATACCATCTCTAGGTTATCTTAAAGTTTATAGTTTTTTTTATTGAAGCTTTTTTTTTTTTTTTTTTGCACAGAATTAATCATGAGTCAACTCTTCTTACAGTTCTTTAAATTAAAAAGACAGGGCTTTATCTTTATTGTTCCATTTTCCACTTAGAGGAAGCAGCTGACTTAAGTTCACAAAGGAAAAATCAGTGGAGTTCAAATATATTGTAAATAAGGAAGCAGAACCATGAAATAAATCTGAATTTAGACTCCACTGCTTCTCAAGAGGGTAACAGAAAGCATTCTGAAAAGCATGACACCAGCAGCAGCAGCTGGCTGAGAAGATCTGAACCCAAATCTCCCCAAAACTTGACTGATTCATCTACTGAAACCCCTGAAACCACACACTCACTCTATTTTGACAAATTATCCACAGAAACATCCACTGGCCGCATATGTGACATGAATGTCATGATCAGCACATGATCAGGTCATTCTCTTCTGCCCAAATCTCAGCTCATCCCCCACAGAGGATAATCTTTTCAACCAAAGAAGGAATGGAGAAGTGAATGGAGAAGAGAACCTTCAAAATAAATGATATGAAATGGGATTCTCTGCTGAGACAATGAATGTACAACTCTGACTGCTGAGAGATCAGACCTGGGTTTCCCAAATCCCACTGTCTACTGGGACAAACAACAACAACTACAGCTGCTCAAAGTTATCCCAAAATTTAGATTTAAGGCTTATTTTAGACATATCTGGAGATTCTCTGACTTTTTTAGCTTTGGTACAGCCTTCTGCAGTTCATCACTTTGGGATCAGCTTTGTAAGCAATTTGTGCACGTGCCTAAGGCCCGACAAGCAGATGCAAACATTTTCACTGAAATGGCAATGTTCCTGCCACATTATATTCTAATTTCAGATCCCTCAGTGTTCTGGCAAATAAGGCTTTAAGTTCACAGTTTCCTCAAAAGACTATCTGGACAAAACATTTTAAATCAGAGAAAGAACAAGCAGTTTTAGCAGAAGTCACAGAACGATGATCTAGCTTTAGACAGGAACAGGGAGCTTCTGCACTCTGTTGGGAATGCCTTCTGGGAGACTGAAAACAGATTTTCCTAACTTAAATAATCACTGTTCTTTGAGTTCTAGAAAACTACATGCACTCACTGTTTGCATTTTTAAAGCTGTCCCCTCAAAATACAACCTTGCCCAGCTGGAAGCATTTTGGACTGTGTGAGATGGAAGGTTTTTTCAAGAAGCTCAGAGAATTATAATTTAAAATGTTTAGGATACAGCTTTATGTTATAGAAAATGCTGCTGTTTACATACATATGCACAAGGATCCTTATCATCATTTAAAGCTATGATCAGTTCATAAAAGGCTTGTGTATCTCACATGGACTAAACCAGCAAATTTATAGCACAAAATATTTGTGTGGGGAGAAAAACTAAGCTCATAGAGAACAGTATCTATCCCAAAAATTTCTGGCACAGATTTTTGAGGCTTATTTACAGTTTCAAATCTATTTTTGGTATCTATGTACTGCATTAACAATAGGTAATTTACATCTGCAACAACAGAAAATTGTGCAGGGAAAGAACTTTGGCATCAACAGACCTGCAAGTTCTGTAAGGTATTTATAATTTGCTTTGCTCTGCTCCCTCAACATAGAACATCAATGAGCACAAATTAAATCACATAGCCTGAAACTGCTGATTCAAATAAAGAAAAAGTATCTTTATATACTGATTTTCTCATCTCAAACTAAGGAGAAAGCTCCAAAGTTAAGCAAAAATGGTTATAGAACAGAACTTGATACAGTAATTCATTCCACATTGCTGCTTGTTCAACTTCAAAGCCATAGGAAAACAGAAGGCATTTAAATAAAACCTCTTAATTCTATAACTCCTACATGTATTAGATACATTTAACCTGTCTAACCAGTTACTCAGCCATGTCCAAATAAGCACAGCTCAAATAAGACACAATAGTTTCATTTTACATGCTGCCACGTACAGCATTATGCAACCAGCCAGTAAAACTTTTCTGCAACAGGAAAACAAAGAAACATTTATTGGGGGGGGAGTGCAAAGCAGGAGGAGAACAATAAAAAAAGCGTTTTTTTCCTTCCCTGTTTTATCCTGCTCCCAAAGGCAAACATGCAGACAAGCTGACCATGTGTGCTCACCCCACCTCTGGAGAAGGTCTGCAATCCAGATTTTTACCTGTTGGAGCATTTCTTCTGTAGCATTCAGCTTCAACTGATGCCCCTCAAGACAGATTTCTAAGTCCCGGATTTTCTCTCCTTGAGCTTCCACCTGGTCTGTGAGAACACTCACCTGCAATTTGAGAGGAGAAGCACAGTGCTACTGAACTGACTGGAAATAAGTTTCAATTACCTTATGCATATAACATCCAAATGCACGTTTTGACAAGAAGTTCCCTTTTAAAGCCCTCAAATGCTTTAATATTCTTGTGCACTGCAGCAACCTGCTCTACCAAGAGAGAAGTTTTGCAGTCTTACCTCTATTTCACTCCAACCCCGCCCTCTCATCTCCCCTCCCCTGCAACTGTTTTGTTTTGATATAAAAAAAGAAAGGGCATTTCAAGGAGAGTTGGAATGCTACCTATAGGTAGCCTGGGTCCCTTCATGCAAAAGTCTGGAGAATTGGAAAGGAGCAAACAAGAACAGAGGACACTGGAAATGTTTTATGTGGTTTTGGAGCATGCATCGCCATTTCGGGTTCTGCTGGCATTTCGCTCCCTAAAACAGATAAGTAGGAAAACCCTTCCTTCCCAACCCAACCAATTACTTTACTTACAAGAACAAAACTTTATTGATAGCTTACCTATCAATAAAGAGTTCTGAAGCTATAAAGAATGCAATGAGTGAAGGCAAGTATAAGCTGTGGCAAAGTTCTATTCCAACAAAGAATCCCAGGCTTTGGCAAGCCAAAACATGAAAGCAAAAGCAGGGAGATACAGACAATGAACCCTAGGAAAAGAAACAATAAGCAATCCTGGTAAAGAACTGTGGGAATGGTGGTACAGAGGAGTGAGTGTGCAATAAAAAAAGCGCAGCAGCTGAACCCAAATCTTGCAAAGCAGAAAAAACTGCACCCAAGTATAATGTTAGAAAGAGATGGAAAAAACCCCAGTGATAATTCTTATGTTAAGGAGACCATGCACTGTATGTTCATTGTGACGATTTATTTATAAAAAAGCCTTGATTATTCTAGAAAAGTATTATCTAAAACAAACAAACAAAGGAGCCTAAGGCATTTAAAAACTCTTATTTTGAAGAAAATGCATTAACAAAAACTTATAAATGCTCTCACATCTCACCCTGCAACACCTTTATTAATAAAACAAAACAAAAATGTACAGTATGTGGAAGTGAAACTTTTAAGATATATCCACTACACAGCATGTCTAAAACCCAATGAACAATTGAGTTCACTCCAGGGAAGCTGCAAAGGGAGATGTCTGTCTTTCTTTTGCCTGCTGACACAATGCCAAGCATGCCTGGGAAAAAAAATCACAGAAAAAAGAAAGAAAAGGAAAAGACTATTTTTTTCCCCATTAAAGTAGTTGTCTGTAGCTTAGAGTCCAGCTGAACTCAGGATGAGAGGTGATAGGAAGGCGTGGGTGGAGGCAGATGGCAGGGGGACACATCCAAGCTGGGGCAGGAGAACTCCCTCCAAGGAAATCTTTTGCTTGTCTACTTTGTTTTGTTCCCATTTAATGAAGGACGATACACAAAAATCCCCATGTGAGGTCAGAAGGCATGAAGAGACAAACTGAATTCTCTGCTTCAGTGTGATGCAAGTTCCAGAGAAAGGAAACCAGCTTTATTTAGAGCTTCAGGTTAGGTTTAAATACCATTGCAACCTGGAAAGAAAGCTCTGGATGTTAAATGTGAGCTGCAAAGGAGTTTAGTGAAAGCTTAGCAGCTTTGGAAGCATGTGTTGGGTGTTCCAGCAGCTGGGCTGAGAGTCACATCCGCCACTTGGAGCTCATGTTTTCCCCTCTGTCCAGGATCACATCTGCCAGGCTCTTCAAGGAGCCCCTAGGCTGCATCCAGAACAAAATCCCAGTTTATGCTAAGCTGGCAATTCCATCTTGCCTTAGGAGTGCAACACCTGCAAACTCAGCCTGCAGGCAATATATTTTCTGTAAAAGTGAGGGGCATTGGGCACTTAGCTAAAAATGGAGCGTTAGGAAGGTTTAAAAGTCTGAAACCAGGCTGGAGTGCTCCCAGCCTCATATTCCCTCCAGATCACAGCTATGGGCCAGTCCCTGGTGCAATTCAGCATGAGCCACAGAACAGAGGTGCTCTGTTCCCTTTCCCTTCTCATCCAGAGGTGCTCTGTTCCTTTTCCCTTCTCATCCCTCCTGCCAAAGGTCACAGCCAGCAGCCAGATCTGCACCAGCAGAGTCCCTCAGGCCATGGAACCTCAGCTTGGGGCTTGCCTGTGCTCCTCATGTTTGACTGCCTGGGCAGAAGAGCTGGTGTAAACCAGGTCCCAAACCCAGCTCCACCTTGGCAGCTCTGTTGTTGTTGTTGATGCTCACCTTCCAGACTGAGGTTTTAGTCTATCTTATTTGCCTGGGGTTGTTGCAGTCCCACAGCAGTGGGAAAGGAAAATGCATAAATATTGACTAAGCCTTTGAGATTGATGGGGGTGGAAATCATGGGAGTAAAATGCAAGAGAGACATTTTCTAGTTCTGATTTTACTCTATTCCTTCTAAGAAAAACTCTAGGCAGGTCCCAAAAGGTGTCATAAACCCCTGTGTTTGTGCATTTGGCTGGCTGCTTCCCTGGGTACCTGTCTGTGTGGATAAAGAAATGGTTCCTGAAAATCTGCAGGACAAAGAGAAGAAAAGCAGAGCCTGGGACAGTCTGCAGGGACCTGTCTGCACTGGGCCTGTCAGACCCACAGAAGCTGATGCACAGATCACAGGACTGCACAGAAATGTGGGGAACAAAGGAGACCCTCCCAGGTGCACCAGTCCCACCCTCAGCTCTGGATGGAACACCTGGATGTGGCCCCCTCTTTCTCTCTCCACTCATGAGCTGCTCATGCATTCAAAACATGAATGTGCAGTTTGAGAAGCTGTTTGCTTTTACTAATGGAATCAAGCTTTTAGTGTTAACAACCACTTGATTAATAAAAGGTGTTCTAATAAATATCAGTTGTAAAGGGAATTTGTAGCTCACATTTAAATTCCAGCCAGAAGATTGTTTTTCAGTCAGGTGGTTTTATTTTTTTTCCCCTAAATTTGGTAATAGCAACTTAGTTTAACAGTAATGGAGAAAAAAAAAATCCAACCAAGCCAAAGCTTGTGTCTCAAAACATTTATTGTTTATTTAACAGCAGCAGGGAGATTTCTGCTCAGTAAATGAACACAAGTGTGAGCAGAACATACAGGACAAGACATGTTTACAGAAACTTGTGACTGAAGGCAGGGAGAACACCTACCCAACACACTTCAACTTTGTTTGATATAAATATATGTGCTTATAATATGCATTTGAAAGCATGAAGGGAAAGGATCTGCAAAGACCATTTAAATTATCTCCAGCTTCAGGTTTTTAAAAAGCATGGAATGTACAGTTTAGTACCAGCAAAAATACACAGAAAAATAATTTCTTTTTTGAAGTTGTGCAACATATGTTTTCTCCAGGAGAAGAACTTACATGGGACACGGGATCACTTTGAAAAAAGGCTTGGTAAACTGAGAAACAGGAAACCTGGAAGAGCTTAGGCATGCATTTTACTGTCAAATTTTCTCTATCCCTGTTTCCCTCCCCTTTAAGCTTTTAGAAGATGTAAACAATTTTGGTACAGCATATAAACAGGAAAAATACCAGTTCCACCTACCTACCTTTTAATGATCTTCTGGTTCATTAAAAAAATGGTGGCATACAGAACCTAGAAAATCGGCACAACCTAGCAAACCTAGAAGGAGAACCACCATCCAAGCACCAGCCTGGGACTGAATTCTTTTTAATCCCTTTGCCACTCCCCTCCCACTTTTACTGCTGTTACACCCCTCTCCTCTAACAAGTTACCCCACCATGGAATCATTTAGAGGGATTATACAGATTACAAATTAATTCCTAGTTAAATATCAGCTACATTTGGCGAGCTGCTAACATTTGTTTAACAGAAAATACTCTGCCACTTCAGCTTTTATGTGCTGGATATCAACTATGCAGACAAAATTCTTCTCTCTTTTGGACATACCTGCAGGATGAGGGACTCTTTATCACCTTCTAATCGTGCCAACCTTTCTTGATAAGTTTCATTATTGGATGAATGATGGTTCACCTGTGACTGGGAGGGGAAAAAAAGTGCTGTGAGAATTTTTACAGTTAAAATTTCAAGCAACAGTTAATAAAAGTTTTGTATATTGAGCAGTTTTTACCAGACAAAAGAATATGAAAAAAATGTGTGTATAGAGCAGAACTGATTATTTCATATATATTAAGCCTGTAATTACTGTACATTAAAAAATAATGTACATTAAGACTGTACCTTTCTTAAGCTGTATTCTGAATACTCTCTCATCTCCAGCATTCAAGAGTGGTAAATGAATAGACTGATATTTTCTAGAAAATTATAATTGCAATGGAAAATACCATCTTACCAAAACAAAACCCTTTTAATTTGAAATATCTACTCTCCACAGTAATGAATCTTGTATTTAATTTCGAGTGGTAAAAATTGCTATAGGCGTACTATTCCTAGAAATTACTGAAAGAAAATTACAAGTTTTTTTGTTAGCAACTAAAAATTTATTTAAATAATCAAATTCTTATCAGGAACTACTCTAGCCACCCAATTACTTCGGGACTTCTAAAAGGCTCTAGGGAGCAAAACCTTTTAAAATATGGCCTGTCCTTAACTATTATGTCCCATTCCCTATGAATTTTATTACTTCACATAGAAACGCCACCATTAGGAAAAAAAAATATGTGGATTTCTTTAAGTTTAGAAGAGTCTCCTCAGTTCATCCTGCACACTGAAACATTGTGGGAAAAGGAGCTGCTTGCTCAGAGCATCAAAAGTAACCTGAGCCCCCAGAGGTTGATTTCCCAGCTCCACTGCAGGCACTGCATTTCTGCCAGGGAACACAACACTCAGCCTGGATTTTCAGCTCACACAGGAATCCAAGGAGCTCCCTTCCACTGCAGCTGACTGCTCTTTTATAGTTACTTGCACAATGGCACCAGTAGAATTATAATCCTCCTTCCCCAGATGCCCTTTCTTTTTCAACTCAACATTTGTGAACAGATTTTTTAAAAAAAATTAAATATATTTATAGCTTCTTAATCTATACTGAGGCCAACAGGCCCAAACCTAAAACAAATGCTGAAAATAAACATGGTGCTATTTGAGTTAACTCAAATCAAGAAACCAATTTTTTATCCAATCAAAAGGCACTTTTAAAGCCATAAAGTGGTGAATTAGATATAAGTGTGGCACTAGATACAAGTGTGGCATTTTTGTTAGCTGAGAGAAACTGAGCACGCTTGTCTCTGATTATTTTGAAAAAAATTGAGAGAATTACAATGGCACCAGCAAACAGGGGCTGAAAGATGCCTGAAGAGATCTTCTGGTTCACTATTCTGTCCTAGGGCCAATGGATATTTGCAATATTCTTGTTTTGCCTTCTTAAAAAAAAGTGCTGTGAGAATTTTTACAGTTAAAGTTTCAAGCAACAGTTAATAAAAGTTTTGTATATTAAGCAGTTCTTATAAGATAAAAAATATGAAAAAATGTGTGTATAGGCATTAAAATGTGTGTAAAGACCCCCAGAGATGGAACTCACAGCTTCATCTACTTCTTCCCTACCCATCATGAGAGCATTTTTCTTCATGTTTCATCTGAATCATCTCTTCAATTTCATGGTTATCATACCACCATAAATTAAAAAATAGGTCCTTCCATTCACTTCAGAGACTTTTTACATATTTGAAGATTATCTCTACATCTCTAATTAGCAGGTCCCTCTTCATGCTGTGAAAGAAAATACATGTTTTTCTGTCTTTTCCTCAGACATTAATTTTTCAAAATTTGTTTTGTTGCTTTTTTTTGGTTCCTCTTCACCAACTATTTCCCAACTTCTTCTGAAATTAAAGGTTTAAGAGGAGACACAGGACTCCAGCTGAAACTGGCTTGAGTGGTGAAACCTTTTCACAGACTCCTGGGCCATATTTATTTCCATATTAAACATACAGTAAAATTCATATATTTTCAGCCTAGGACCTATAACTTCCAGATCCTTTTCAAATGCTTTTATTTAGCTGCCAGCCCATTCTTCATTCTACTTTTACTCTTTGTTTCTGCTTAAATGTATAACTTTGAGCAAGTCAGCACTGACTTGCATTTTATTATTTACACTCTTTTCCTGTGCATCTGGCTCTTATGTTTTAACCACGTCCTTTAGCATAGCTGCAAGGCCTTTAACTAGAATCACCTCTAAATTCAATAATCTTGGTCTTTTGTGCCTGTTTAAGGGGCCAACAGGGACACTGAAAACAGAATGTGCAGGTGCTCATTCCACACCTCACTTACCAGCCCTCATCATCAAAAGATGAACGTGTTAACTCTACTCAAAATATACTTTTATCACAAGTTTTGGACCAAGTTTTAGGGATCAAAACCTCACAGAAATGGCTCTAAATATGCAGGTGTGAGGTCAGCCAGAAAGGCCTCAGATAAGCACAGGAAGGTACAGTAGACAGAAAAATGGCCTGCTAAATAAAAGTGTCTGATTGATGTACAGCAGTTGTTTGAGCCTCGGTAATTCTTTGTGGCACGTATAAAGAGAAGATAAAACAGTGTAACATGAACCAAGGCCATCTGCGGATGGCTGGGGAGCATTCTGCAGTTGTGAAAGTCAGGACTGAAAGGAAACCGAGCAAGATGTCACATGTATCAGCAGAAATTGAATACAGGACCCACAGCACAAAAGACACGAGACCACAGCTTGCTCTAAGAACTTCCAAGCAATAAATGAACACTGGTCATGTGGTTGCACAGGTCCAAAAGGCTGAATTCGCAGGATTTCCTATAAAGTTGTTACTTCAGAAGATCCAGCACTAAAGACCAAAAATTGTTACCTGGGCTAGACAAATTTTAAGCCAAATATGTTAACTATGCCTCTTCCAATGAAAGAACAAGAGAGATTGCACAAAACACGTAAAAAAGTTTATGATAACAAAGTAGAAGGGGAGATATGCTAAGGCACGGTAGCTGAAAATATGCTGATGGCAGTAGCACTGCAGATAAAAAATCAACTGCACGCCATGAATACTTTGCCTACAGGAATCATAGAATTCTTAAGACTGGAAAAGAGTTTTAAGATTATTGAGCCCGAGCAGCACCACCATCATTTTCACCATAAAACAATGTCCTCAAGTACCACATCTACACATTTTTTAAACTCTTCTAGGACTGTGTCTCCAACATTTCCCTGGGCAGTCTGTTCCCCGTGTTTTACAACCCTCTTTGTGATGAAATTTTTCCTAGCATCCAATCTGCACCTCTCATGGCACAACTTCAGCCATTTCTCTCATCCCGTCACCGGCTGCCTGGGAGGAGAGGCCGATCCTCACCTGGCTCCACCCTCCTGTCAGGCGGCTCTAGGGAGTGATAAAGTCACCCCTGAGCCTCCTTTGCTCCAGGCTGAACATCCCCAGCTCCCTCAACTGCTTCTCACAGGGCTTTTACCCTCCAGACCTCCCAGCTCCATTGCCTTTCTCTGGATCCACTCCAGCCCCTCAATGTCCTCCCAGAACTGAGGGCCCAGGCCTGGACACAGCACTTGAGGCCTGACCAGCGCCCAGCACAGGGGACAGCCACTGCCCTGCTCCTGCTGGGGACAATATTTCTGTGCCATTGGCCTGCTGGGGACAATATTCCAGGTGCCATTGGCCTGCTTGGCCCCCCAGGCACAGCTGGCTCATGTTCAGTCACTCTCCAGTACCCCCAGGTCCTTTTCCCTGTCCACTGTCCAGCCATTCTGTCCCCAGCCTGTAGTGCTCCACAGGGTTGTTGTGAGCCAAGGACAGCATCCAGAACCTGGTCTTGTTGAATCTCACACCATTGGCCTTGGTCCATCTCTCCAGCCTGTCCAGATCCCTCTGCAGGGCCTTCCTGCCCTCCAGCAGATCAACACTCCCACCCAGCTGGGTGTTGTCCTTGTCCTTACTGTGTGTGCACTCCATCTCCTCATCTAGGTCATCAATAAAGGCACCAAACAGGGCTGGGTCCAGCACTGATCCCTGGGGAACACCCCTGGTGACAGTCCCCAGCTGGATGTGGCACTATCCACCACCACTCCGTGCCAGGACATCCAGCCAGGTTTTACCCACTGAAGAGTGACCTGTCCCAGCCATGGGAAGGCAGGAGCTGCAAAGAATTTCTTGGAGCACCTGCATTACAGTCTCCTCAGCCATTTTGGATAGAGTTTACTGCCCATCAGATGGCAAGAGATATTAACCTAAAAAGTTTCCTGGAAGAATTCCAAATCAGCTGTAACTCCCATTTCTAGAGAAAGAAAAGAAAAAGAAAACTTTCTTTTTTTTTTTTTTTTGGGGGGGGGGGGTCAAAATGCATTCCATCACCTGCTTTAGCTTCTTCGTTTTTATTTTCCAAATCTTCTCTTTGGAATATGCTCACTGATTTAATACGAAAATAATATTGGAAAGTTGCTGGGAAGGTCTAAGTATCACTTACATGATCTGGTCATTACTGAGTCCTCTTCCAAGAAAAGGGCTTGAATTTTCCTTCTCACGTGACACACAAAAAAATTCAGACTTTGGAGAGCAATTCAATAGCTTTGATTTAAAATGGGGATAATCGGCGAAAGTATCATAGGATCTGGCAAGAAATGTTGGTCATTTGATGTTTTCCTCAGGTGTGCCTTTTCAGCACTAAGAATCTCCAACACAGCTAATTTTAACCCTAACCCCTCCAACTTCTGAAGCTGGTCAGCAAGCTCAGACCTAGAAATTTGTCACAAACACCACGGATCTCACCCTGGGCTGTGGAGAGGGGAGGAGCTGGGAAAAGAAACCTGGCAGTCAGTTAAAGTGGTGATTTGTGAGTTTTTTCAACAAGTCACCCGCCTCTGTGAGGAGACAGATTCTGTCATAACCCTCCTCTCTTCCTCAGCCACATGAACCACCTTCAGCTCCACTGATACTTGCATCAGATGCCTGTGGTAATGATAATACTTGTATTGATGGGGAAGATTAGGGACATGCTTGATGTGCTGCTTTTTGTTGTAGTTTAGAAGCTGAAAACAAGGAGGATGGCCAGCAGAGTCCAGGCAGTCAGCTTTACCACAAAGCAGCACCCAGACCTCAGCACTGCATTCCAACACCAGGAAACACACACTGCATTCTCTCCCCAGACTATTTGGAGTTGACAATATTTACAAGTGCATGGTCTTTCCACCTCTGTAGCACTCTTTTTGGTCACTAGAATTCTGGTCTGAGTCACAAGGAGTTGTATTGTGATGAGTGATGAGTGAGCAGCTTACACAGTAAACATTTTTATTTGCATCTGACTGTCGAAGCAAAAATTTAATCTCTTGGCATATAAGTGCTACCTCAGACACACACCCATCTCAATGTATGTGCATTCCCTCAGTTACCTCAGAGGAGGAGGAGAGGGCTGGAACACAATCTCTGGATCTATAACTCTTGCCTTTCATCTGAAGGCAATTAGTAAATCAACAGCAGGATTTTTTTATTTGCCATTGTTACTGGTTGCTTAAATGAAAGTAGCAGTCGCTTGAAAAAAGCTGACAGTGCATACTCTGAAACTAAGCAAAGACAGAGCTAGGTAAATTTGGTAGTTCTTACACCAAATGATTTTTTAAACAAATATTTTTATTTTATCTGGATAATTTTTCTAAAACTAATACTTATTTTTAATAATACTTTTTTTTCCTCCAGACACTTACATGTCTTAAAAGAATATATCCTTATGGAAGCCACAAGATTCACCTTCAGCATCTTGAATTTAATGGCCACATCATGGGTTTGATCACTCTACCTCTTGCTGGTACAGGTTAAGAATCTCATCCAGAAAAGAAGAAAGGCATAAAACCAATGTACACCAATTTCAGGCCAGCCATCAGCTCTGTGCCACACAGTTTGCAGTGAATATTAGCATTTATGTAAATCATTTTGGCCTATAAATACATGTCTATGCACCAAAATATAGGTTGTACTGTTTTTATCTGGAATGGTATCTTCTAATTAAGGGTGGGTGGAGACATAAGAATAAAGCAACAGAATGACACAAAATTGTATGTGAACCCTCTAACCCAAGTCCATTGGGAGAACAAAAGAATATTTGTTAAAAACGAGACACTTCCAGGTAGTGGGGGTATCTCAAGTCCCTTAGTTTGCAAATGAAACTTTAACAGATCCACACTCAGGCCCTGTGGAGGAACCCAGTATTAATTACCTGCAAAACCCTTCCCCCAGACTGCCCAGCACTGCTCTGTGACTGTGCTGCTGGCCAATTTAAAAGCACTCTGTTTATACACAATGAATTTGTGAATTTAAAAGCACGATGTTTATACACAAGGAACTCCCCCTGCCCTCCCTCCTTGGCTCTGTCCACATGCTCTCAGGTTTTCCTGCCCCCACTTTGTCCATCCCTCTGGCCACTCTTGGCCCAGCATTTCCACAGGTCATGTGGGCACCAGTAAAGTCCAGTGGAAATAACTGGAGTGTGGTGACACATTATTTCAGTTTGATCTAAATAATATTTTTTCTCCTGCTGCTGTTGCAAGATTCCACTGTACACATTATGTTACAAGAATTCTGCTTAAAACCAGACCCTCCATTATAAGCATCTGAAAATAGCAGTTGTATCTGTTGTTTTGCCTGCCTGGATCTTGTGATTTTGGTTTTTGTTTGCTGCCCTGACCCAGTCCAAGCCACAGATACCACACAAATCCAGCCTAGCCAACCCCTGCAACATCAAAACCCATCTGGGTCTCTGAAGTGATTTCTGCTAATGATGAAATTTGAGCCAGCTCTGGCATACTTCACCAAGGCTTTATGGAAGTCTGCTGCAGTTATTCTCTGTTAAATGCCACATGTTACTCTGAAAGCAACTCACAATTTTATTATCAGCCAAAAAGCAACAGGTTATGATTGCAGGAACTGAAATCTTTATGTGCTGTAACAGTCAGTGCCAGACCCTGTGAGACATTGGGATTCTTGGACGGGAGGATTGATCAAGCCGCTTAGATTGTTTCAACTTTTTTGGTTTCTAAATCACTTGTCAAAGGAATTTGGGAGCAGACTGCTTAAACTCCTCCTGGGAACAATGCAAGATCACTCTCAGTCCTCCACCCTTCCCCACCATGTGCTCACCCCTTTAAAGAGCTTGCAAGGAAAAGCAGCAGTATTGATATTCTCCTTTATGTACCTGACATAAAGGGAATTACATGCAGCAACAGCAGGAGCATCGCGAATTCCTGTAAAACCTTGTGCTCCATTTGAACACCATGTCCTTTCTGAGCACAGCCCTCAAGCTGATGGCAGCAGACCTCATTAACTTTTTTGTTAGCAAACATGTCTGCACAGAAATGAAATTTCTGGAAGCAGGAGTGGCAGACACGACGTGTCCATAACCTCATTTAAATAGCAAATTAATATGTGAGCTCAAAATACATGTATTTAAAGAAGTAATTAGCTTTAACTGCACAGAGCACAGGTTAAACTAAGAGTATAATGTTACCAGCAGCTACTTCCTGTATCCACTCACTTCCCATTTAATCCCCTCCACAGACACGCTCCAGAAATGTGAAAGTTTCCAGAATCTGATGCAAATATCTGGTAAATTGACTTCAGGATTCACAAGCTCTTATTAAAGACTGACACATCATTGATATTTTACACTTATTCAAGAAACTACCCAAAATAAATGCTCCTAGTCACATTTCACATTAGAATTGACAGATATTTTGTGTTTATACAGCTAGTAAAAACCCAAGAGAGCATTTGTATTCATGTGTGCATACATATAGACAGGCAAGAATTTGTAGGAAAAGTACACACAGGTTAAAACAGATTTTTAAAGAATAAGGAGAGAATGTGCTTCTTTCATGACACACAAATACATATTCTAATTTAAAAGCCAGCCTATTCTGAGGGATCTAGTCATATCCCATTCATGGATTTTTCTAACACTGGAAAATAAACACTGAGATCATAAAAGAACCTAAAAGCTGACAAAAACAAAGTGATTTTTTCAACGTGATGAGAGAACTGCCCAAACCTACTTTTAAAAAAAGGAAGACAAAGACAATTTCATGCAGTTAATCTATGTCTGGGCAGTTCATCAACAAAATTAACGAAATTAACAGCCTTGCCTTTAAAAAAACCCCCATCTTTTTAGCACAGTAACAGGCACAGATGAAAACCACCACCATTTTTACCCGAGACAAAGGCATCCCGAGAGGTCTCACACAGTTACCCCGATGAAGAATCACTTAAGTGGAGATCTGGTGCAGAAAACTTTTCCCTTTAAAGCACAGCATGGTAAACAAGAGCCTCTCCTCTCTTTTGCTATATGTTGTTACCATGCAGGATTTGTTTTGTTGCACTGCAATCCCCGGAAGGCACCAGCACTTGCCAGAATCTATTGCCATTTGCTCAAAGTTTGATCCTAGAGTTTCATTTTTAAAGACAAAGGCAGCTGATTTTCTCCCCCCTCCCTAAGCCTCCTCCTCCTACACCAAGGCACGTCTTTAATTCACCTCTCATGAAGAAACTCACACCATTTAAAGTCTGAGGCACTGAATGAGTTTCTTTCCGCCAAGCAGAGAATTCTCACTGAGATTTTGCTAAATGTGCATTTAGAAAGAGCAAACAAAGCCCAGCAAATCACTTACCCTCTTTAGCCACGTGAAGTGCTTGTAAATATCAATCTCACCATCCATGCTTTGGGCCCATCTCAGCAGTCACATTCCCAGGTTAAAAGAAACTTTTGGAAGCAAGCGCTCTGCTTTGTTCTACAGGATGTAGCTGTGATTTCTTCCCCTTTCAACCCTCAACTTCTGAAATTTTCAGTGCCTGGTCATATTTGAAGCAGAATCCCCTGCCCCTGTCCCACAAGGCTTATCCCAAAGGCTTCTCACAGATGTATATATAACACACAACTGTATAAACTTCAGGCTCCCCCCCCAAACATCTGGTTTTTTTAAACAGCAGATCGGTTTGCAGCAAGAACAATGCAAGCCTAAAAACTTTAAAAAGATAACTTGCTAAATGATCTTTAAAAAAGGATCTTTCAAGAACAGCATCAATCTGAAGGAACTGTTCCCCTTTAATGCTGAATAACAAGCTAAAAATTATGAAGCTGTCACTGAGAAACTATTCTCAAGTAGTGCTTTCTCTGGCTTTCTGTTTCAAGAGTGGCTGGAACTCATTACCAAAGACCCCCTATTTCCTGTCTCTGTTCTGCTCCCTGTTTATCGTAACACTACTCAGCCTTCTCAATTTATTTCAGGCTCAGACTAAACCTAAAAATAAGTTCTGCTCTTTGAATTACTTGCCTGTCCTCTCAAAAGACATTATAAAAGGGGAGGAATTCAAGGACGGTCCTGTGAATAAGATAATGATCCCATAAATACTGCTATTGCCAAAGAGACAATTTTCCATCCTAACAGAAGATGATGATACCCTTCCAAGATATTTGTCTGCTCCTGCTGAAGCTGAAATCTCACAGCATGGCAACTTTTCAAACTTGCAACACCAAGATAAATATGTGTGCAACGCAACACTCTGGCAAGAAGGGAAGTTTAAAGTGTTGCCTGTTACTGCGGTGTCCTCTAGTGCCTCCACACAGCAGTTATCCATAACTTCTAATTTTTCTCAGTAAGCTCCAGTTTCCAGTGTTGTTTCTCCCCCTAGTTCAAAGCGGCTTTGGCCTTAAACCAGGCAGCTGATTGTTACACACACAAGGACAGCTGCTTGGGCAATGCCTCTTCAGACCCAAAGGCAGCTGCCCCCACGGAACCTTTGTGATCATCTCAGAGCGTTTGCTTATCTCCTCACTGCCTTCAGATCCTACAGCCAGACTGACCCCTGGGCTTAGGGAGCCCTCAACCAGCAGCTGGGAAGATCCAGTGTTAAAGCTGCCTGTGGTACTAATGGTATTACACAAAGCACTCAAAGTCTGAAGCTGTAGAAAGCCTTTCCTACAGGGACCAGTCTCACTCAGGCACCCACCCACATTCCAGACTGGGGAAGCCACAGATATGTGACAAAATTTCTTCAAGGGGATGTGGGTTTTTAATATTTCAACCATTCTTGGTCCTTTTGACCTGATGGAGCTCTTTTGAGAACCTCCTACAACAAAAGGTAAGAGGAAAGGATATAAACCTGGACTTTCAGTTCCCTTCATGTATTTATTATCTGTTCTTACCTAAAGTCACATGACAAGAAAAACATGACAATTTTTTCTGTCTCTGCTGCAAGGTTTCTAAAGATGCTGGGATATCTAAAATCACCAGTAAATGTGAGGACAAAAGACCTGCCTGTTTCCAAAAGCAATGCTACAACACAGATCTGAGTTGGTTTGCCCTGAGCATAGAATATACTTATTTCATGCTGTCTGAAAGTGGATGAGAGCAGTTATTCTTGAACAGCTAATACTACCTGGAAAAAATCTTAATGCATCATCAACAGTGCATTAAAAAAAAAAAAATTACTTAATACAGTACATTTCCCTGTGCATGACAGCTGACATGTCATGGCTGACAAGCTGAAGACTGAATAGGGGTTGTCTTGACATTAAACAAGAGTGCCCAACAGTATAAAGCATTTTTTTCCCCCCAAAAGCCTTGTTATCTAATTATGGAGATTAGAAAATACATCCAACTTTATCTCACAGCTTGCATATCCCATAATACCACCACTATGGTACCTTAAAGTTCCACATTTCATCCATTTCAAAGCATCGGTTCCAAGACTTCCATTTCAGTCTTATTCAGGGAAGAAGGAAATGCCTCTCTTAAAACACTCCACCTCACTTTATCAGCTAATGATTGTGGTTTTAATTTTTAAAACTACAGAAAAACTGTGTTTCTGAACTACCTAGTGCCCCAGTGTGGCATCTGCATTTAGGGTAGTATCCTTTTCCCCTTTGAAAAATATTAAAAATGACAGCATACCTTACTTCTACCTTGTCACTTGTGCTGGAGATCATGAGAAGGAGCCTTGGTTTCTGTTAGTCATTCTTCCTGATTAAAAGGTGAGTGTCTGAATTTTCTGCATCTTATCAGCCAGAATGTTGACAGCATACATTCCAGACAGTCACATGCTCTCTGGGAGCCTGTCACCTGCATTCTGAACTTTACATCCTGCTTGAGCTTTGGCCTGAAACTCTCAGAAACCAACTGAATGCAAATCTATCGCCTCAGATTTGATTAGAATCCTTTTCCATTTCACTGGGAAAAAGCAGGTTAGCTTCTCTGGGCAGTGGGAAAATAATGAAAACCTGATGCACTCTCAGCATTGCTTTATCAGGCTACCACTGTATGTTTTTCTTATTTTCAGGAAATTCATGTCTGTGTGTAGCTCTTCACTGAGCACCAGTTTCTGGTTCAGTGAAGAGCTAAAAAACAAAGAAGCAAAAGCTCCCCCACTTCCACTGCAGAACCGCCACCCTCAAGTGTTAGCCCAGAGAGAGGCTGATCCAGCTTTTGCTCTCTTGCCCCCATCACATTGTCTGTTTTCTCCAGGGCTGTCCCCAAAAGTAAAAGAACACACACATTATGGCAATCCAAATGCAATGTAGGGCAGTAAAATACTTCAAGTTATCAAAGTTTACATGCTCCATAGGCTGTATGATAACCCATCAGGGTTTATTTGCCAGTTCTGTACTTCCATAGAAAACTACTGACTGCTGCCAGACTTGATTGGACTAAAAACTCCATTTGCAGGACACCAAAGGTGCCAGCCCAAGAACTTTTAGCAATTTTACATTTTTGTGCTGTAAAGTAAAAAACAAAGCCCACTCAGCTAAGTGAGCCATTGCTTTTAGCCAGCATGTCAAACACTTCAAACAAGGCTTGCAGCCTCTTTTAAATAGCAAACAAACATGCTGCAAGAGCTTTGAAACGGAGAGCAAAAACTCTTTAAATGATCAGCTACACTTCTCATGTTCCTCCATTCCACTGTGAAGAGACAAGAGAACACCCAGAAATCCTCTTACAGCTGTGGAGGGAAAGGCACTGTCTGGTGTTTTCCCTCTTCCACCAACACTGAGCTGAAGAAGCACAGAGCTGTTTGCTTTTCCACCACTTTTCCCCCTTTCTCCCACCCAGCTAGGGCCCTACAGACACAAAAAATTACATTTAGTAGCACTGTTTTAGCAATTTTACATTTTATTTGTGATAAAATGTAGGTTTTGGTGCAGCACAAATGCAAATGGTCAATCTTGTTCTTCTGTTGTCTCTGAATCTCCTGGGAAATTAAAGGGCAAAGGAGTAGGAGGAGTCAGAGCAGTCCTCCAGGTCTTCCTTTTAATCAATAACTTCTAGATTGTTCTGGTTTCAGATTTCAAATCCCATCAGCCCCTGAAAACACTAAAAGAACTTACACTTGCTCTCTTAGGCCAAGAAATGAAGTGTCCGGGTTTGCATCCTCCCTGCCTCGTCAGGGGAGCCCAGTGAGGATGGCCATGCTACAAACATTTACTAATTCCCAAGAATTATTATATTAATTGTTAATATTGGATTCAATATTATTAAATTAATAATATTAATACTATTAAATTAATTATTATTATGCAAGAAATGAATTCATAGCAATATTAATTAACAAAATATTATTTAGGTGGTATTATTATTATTATTATTATTATTATTATTATTATTATTATTATTATTATTATTATTATTATTTAATAATTATGATCAACTTTTCCTTCATCTCTTCCTCTGCGTATGTGGTTTTTTTTTAAATTTTCTTTTTCCCCCCAGTCCTAGTGTCTGGGCTGCTTTGGAAACAAAGGGATTATGACCAGATTTTAAATGGGAAAATGTTTTCAGTGTGCCAATTCACATGTGTTATTCTCGTGGTTCAGAAAAATGTGAGGGCTTCAGAGTGAAAAAAAGAGAGAGAAAATATGGGAATACTTGTGTATAGAGAAACTCAGGCCATTTGTGTAGAAGACAACGGAGGAAGAAATCCCTTTTTCATGGCAAAAATGGCTTCAGGAATCTAGATGAAGTATTTCCAGCAAGAAAATTTGTCTTAGAGTATCAATTGTGACTGACTGATAATGTCTACGTGACAGAGAAAGGAGAAACTCTTGGAACAAAATTAAATAAATACACTGCATTCTGTAGATGAGCATGCTTGCTTTGCTTATGCTTGTGATAATTAAAAAAAATAAATAGTGTCCTGGGAAACAGACAAGAAATAACATTTTGCAGATGCACAAACAAATAATCCTTTCCCAGCATAAGACACACTCAATCCTAAGCCCTTAATTTGTTGACGAAAATCAAGAATCAGCCTTGACTCAGGGTTAGACAGGCTTGGATGGCCATTGGTTACCCCTCACCCCTGTTCCATGCTGGTGACTCCTGCAGGAGATGCTGCCATCCCTGCAGCCATTCCCAGGTCACCCAGCACTGCCCTGTCCCCTCTGGTCACTGCTGGAGCAGCTCCTGTCTGGCACAGAGGATGGACTGCAGGTTCTGAGATAAGTTACTGCCTGTTAACTCACCCACAGACATTTGCACGTTCTTGGCAGTTTCACACATTCCTCACCATATGCTGAAATGCTTTGTCCAGCCCAAGCTCTAAAAGAGCTGTGCCTTTTTTTTTTTTTTTAACATAAGAAACCTGATTTCTCTGTTTTCACACAAAATCTAAAAAATATTTCCTACTTAACAGAGCATCAACATCACTACGAGCACTTCCCCAGTTATTTGCAGAGTACACTGGTATGTAAAGAAAATAATTAAAGATCTTTATTGTCATCTTACCACGCAACACATTACAATAAGTCAGGTTTAGTTTCCTGTCTCAAATGCTTCAAAGCACTGCTGAAACTACTAAACCTGCAATACATGAGGATGTGAGACACTTGAAACAGGATAATTACCAAATATTTGCATACACACCAATACAATACCAGGTAACAGTTTGCCTCCCCTCTCTATGATGCACATCAGATTTTTCTTTTCTAAATTTCAGAATGGAAAGAATAGTAAAAAAATGCCCCAAAATAGATTAAACTGCAGATACGCCTCTAAAAGTCCTTATTTCTGATAAGGAATAGACAAATATTCTTTTCTCTTTTTTTTTTAAGCATTTCATTAGTGAGGAAAATTAAGCCTGTTGTTTCCAACTTCTGGAAAAGAACAGGATGCCAACATGTTTAAAAAAATTGTCCAAAATGAGTGGGTTTTTTTCCTGTTTTTGAATGGTCACAAAAGCTGAAAAAATATTTAGTTTCATGTTATTCGCATACCAATCCAAAAGAGAATGAAATAACTTTGTTGTGGATACAATATTGCTATCTTTGTCATAACTAATAAAACTTAGCAAGTTTCAATTGGTCAGCCTATCCATCCAAATTGTGTGAAATGTAAAGAGGGTTTATATAGAGAAATACTTCAAAGTTAAGCCCTTCTTCCATTATACAAATAATGCCTCCAATTCAATACAGGGACTTTTCAAAATGAAATTTTGTCTTCAGTTTCTCTACGTAACCTCTACACCTTTTCTGTCAACCCCATTGTTTAAGGAAACAATTCCCTCTTACCAATCCCTCTGTTAATTACTTTATGGGAAACATTTTCCAATGTTTCCTGTAGCCCCACTTGAAAAATGCATTTATACACCAATGTTTGTTAAATGAATACAGTGTATAACATTTAAATCAGTGAAAAGTATGCAGCTGGAGATTGTAGTGAGGGATCAGAAGGTGAGATGGAAAAGGGACTCCATGAATAGCATCAGACACAAAAGGAAAGATGAATTAATGGGATATTCAGTCACTTAGTGCAAAGCAAGGCACTGAAGCCAAGAGCTGAATGAGACTTGTACAAATGGAGCTGAATAAAGTGTATTTTTGAAGGATAACTTGCAATTCTGTACAAAATCCTGGCTTCATACAGAGTATTTCACTGACAGCATCAAGGTGTGGATAGGCCACAAAGCTGAGGATTGCACTTGAGGGCAAACTTCATAGATGTCAGTAGAGTACCTTGAAATCTTGGAAAACTAACATAAAATGCAGTTATTTTATAATATTTATGATATTCCTGTTAGAGCAGGAATATCACCTGTCTTCCATGAGTACTCTCAGCCTCAGGCCATAACTCAATCCTGTTTAAGCACTTCTGCTCACTGTAGTTTAGGGTGGCTCTGTTAAACATTACTGATCCTTACAAGGGTGAAAGAAAATGACATTTTAAGAAAGAGATCTTAATCAGTCCTATCCACTGCAAAACTCTTTTAAACTTCTATCAGCTCTTCACGTAGAGGAGAGTTTACTTCTTCTGAGAGCTGCTGCAGTGAGCAGTCAGTCAGAGGTGATGGGGTTGGTTCCCAGACAAAGCAACCACAGAACTTTGGAAAAATCAGTTCTGGTTTAGAAAGGTTCCATGCAAGCTCTGTACACCAGCAGTTCCACTGTCTCCAAGGCATTCTCTGGTTTTCCTAAATGGCTGAACCCATGAAGGGCACCTCTCTGCTGGCTCTGGTGTCCTGTGAATTGCTCTGAAACACCTGGGGAGCCCCTGAGAGGAGCAGATTTTCCAGTTCAGGCCTTCCTTGCATCATCAGTTCACCGAGAGGGAGGACTGGGATATTCAGCTTTCAGCTCCGAGTCCTTCTCAGAAAACAGAACCCATCTCATGTTTCAAGCTGGCAAAAATAAACACGAATGCTTATGGAATGACTGCTTTTCTACACTGTCCCAGGCAGGCTCTGCTGCTCCCTTTTCAATCCAACATGTGTTGATATCCCTTGGCAGTGGGGAGATGCAGCTATAAATATCTCCATCAGGACTCCCAGCAGTTGAGTTCTGCAGTCAGATCTCCCAGCAGATAAATGACTTTAACTGGTGTTGCTCGGAATACATTCCCTTCCCACTCAGCTGTTGCTGAAAAATGCTATTGATACTTTTATTAAAGCCTGTTTTCAAGCGCCTGGAAGTGCCCTGAATTCAGTCATTTTCTGCCTCTCCTCTGGATGGGCGATCCTGTGAAATGAATCTTGGACAAAAGTGAAATAGAGAGGCCAGTGATTAGGTTTCAGCAGAGCACTTTACCACATGCTTAAAATAAAACTTTGAAGTGACTTCCAAACTCCACAAGCTCCATCGAGTCAGAATTCTGAACTGGGCTTTACTGTTTTCACTCAAGTCTTTGTTAAGATACTGGGGAAAAATATTCCTTGATTTTAACCCACAGTGGAAACAATCTCTTTTGAGCATTAATTATGAGATATTAGCAACCAAGACTGTAAAGAATTTATCCTGTTTCTTGCTAAAAAGTCTCTGGTTTTACCACTAAAGAACAGATCCTCAAAAGAAACAAAGCACAGCACATATCATAAGGCAAACAACAATTTTATTAAAAATTGCCTCTACTACATGTCCCTCTACTATTTCTTCTGCTCTTCTCTCCATTTCCCCAAATTGAGAATATTTAGAATATTTTCAGAGTCAGGCTTCCAAAAAAACTTTGAATAATCAGGAAAATACTAAAGAGTTTTCAAGAATTGGCATTTTAAGGCTCATTCTATAAAGCTACACGATGGAGTGGTTTGCTTTAAGTATAGATGTTCCACTAGGAGGAAGATGATGTTTTGCAATCCTCAAAATGAAGCTTAAGGCCCATTGTGAGAACACAAGTGTTCCTCTTTACTCAAAAAAGGATTGCATAAAGGTGGATAGAATAAAACCCAGAATGAACAGTGTGGAAACGCATTTAGAGTTATGAAATTGTAACTAAATACATCCTCTCGTAGCTCACAAAGCCAAATTGTCACTGCAGCAGTTAATTTTTAATGCTGAAATTACTATCTGCTTTGTAGCAGGTCACATGGCCACTGGCAATACTGAAATATTTAACAAGAAACATGGATACTATCCACGAATTTGTTTTGTACAAACTCTCCCAGATAATCCCTAGGTCTTTGTGTTGTTTTTAAGGCCAAAGAATTTACAGTCATAAAGCCATGTAAAACACTTCAGACATTCTCTTCAAGGTAAAAGTTTTTAATACAACTCTTAAGTACTTAAAAGTCTATAATTAATTATGTTTTCTGCCATTTTAGGTATGCCACAAGATTTGTGCAACTATATGAAACTATAAAATCCTCATTCTATGAGACACAGAATCTTTCTAAATTCAGTAATAACTCTGTGAAACCTATTTCATCTATCTCAAAGCAGGGACAGCACAGTTACTGTGTCCAGTTGTTCTGTAAACTCAGGAACCTGAATTGTTCATAGATCCCAGACCACAGAAACAGGAAAAAAAAAAAAAAAGGCCTTTTCAGAAAGAACACCTTTAGTTCAACAGATGCTGTGCCTTGATCTTAGAGGAAACACCAAATCACTCTTGGCTACATAAGAAAAAGGAATTCAGAAAGGAATTCAGCAGCTGCTCTCCAAAGAGTTAATAGGGAAGGTGATATCAGGTATGAAACATGAGGCCTAAAGTTCTCCTATTCTAGACATCTCTAAATTTTTCCACATCTTTGGTATTCACAACTAGAGCAGACTGGACAAAGAATATTAAAGTTACCATTGGTTTAAAAAAAGTAAGATAAAAATTAAATTAATCTGAAACATCACTTGGTGACATTTGATGCCTGACAAATTCCAGAGTTTGGTGCTATGGACCTGAAGGCAGGTGAGACCAGCTGTAGTATCTATAAACAGCAAAGAAACTTCCTGACTTGATCAGTAATAAACCAATGGGCTTCAGAGCTGGCCAAAGGCTAAACTCCACAGCCTTTATTTATTTATTTGGAGGTACAGTTCAGCACATTAAGTGGCAATTCATTGCAGCCAAAGCTGCAAAGCTACTTGAGTTATGAGGCCAAGGGGCAATTTTCTCCAGAGGTTATTTTCCCCATGCAGGTAGAGCTGATCTCTGGGTTCTGGATGTTACCCCAATAAAAACAGCACAAAGAATATCCAGCCACTTCCTGCCCTCTGAGCTGCAATCCCAAATCCTGCTGTGTGGCAAATAGAGCAGGGACACCCACCCTGGGCCTCAGAGAGCTCTCAGGGCTGCATTAGGTTATAAAGATTGCTAATGCAGAAGGAGCACACCAGACAACCACTGGGACTTTTATCCTGTAATTTGCTTAAACCCAAATGCTGGCAGACAAATGCTGCTGTTTGACAACATCCAGCAGGAATGAGCCACCAGTCTTCCTTCTGACTTCCCTTTCTGTGGTTTCCCAGCAAAGCAACACAGGGCAGTGGCAAAACACACATTCAAATAATTTTCATTAGGCACATTGTTTGTATTCTTGATTAGCCATGGCAGCTGAAATGATTTTTGATACAATTTTCAACCCCAACACTGAAGTGAAGAACAACACACTTTTCTTGAAAGAAGCATACTTATTTGCTTTTAAAAACATGGAATGGCTTTCTGTATCTTTAGTTTCTAACCGGTGCCCAATCAGGATAAGTTGGGAATATTTTTGGTGTCCATTTGAGTAAAATGTTAGAAACAGAGCAATTGCTGTAGTCTCTGAAGCTATTCAGTGACATGCTAGAGCTGCTCTCCAGCTGCAAAGGAAGGTGCATGGACCCCAAATATAAACAGATGTGGAATTAATCACTCACAAAAGAAAATCCCTCTCCGTTTACAGCTGTTGTTTAACCTGTAACAGCTCAAAACAATAAAATCTCAAAGGAATTATTTCACCATGATTGTTTGCTGCATCCATTTCACATAGAATGTTGGTTGCAATTCAAATACTGCTCCTGATATTAAGCAATCTTTTATGTAACTTTTCAGTTGAATACAACAATTAAAATACACTCCAGTTATTAGCCTACACTTCAGGCCGAATGCTTAGAAGAGACAGTGGAGAATGTGCCAATCTGAGTGGGTTTTATTAATGATACTCCAGCATTTCATAGAGTAATGATCACCAGACTGCCTTTGAGGCTCCCAGTGTGAATGGATTCACTGAGATGCAGAGATCTCACCCTTTAGAACTCACTACCTCAGCTATCCTGGCATATGACACATATTAAGTGTCATGTTTCATAGCTCTGGGCTGGAATGAAGGAAATTTCAGTGTGGGACACAACTATGAAATACATCTTTCATTTCATTTAATGAGCTGAATTTTATCAGTTTTCTTCCACAGAAATGATATGCATGCTTGCAAATTTTATTTGCATTTAAAAAAAAATCAAGAAAGGTCTTCAAATACATAAGATTACTATCCATTTTCAAATAACAGTCACAGCAGCTGTGCACTACCCTCCCTCGATGCAGAACAGTGCAGAATATTTAAAAACCAGTTATCTCTCCATGCTGCACTAGAGATACTCCAAACAACACCTTCCCTGTTCTCTTGGTTCTGAATCCAGACTGCCCAATTGCTTTGTCAAATGGATACTACTCTTGATACAGGTCCAATTTTACTGTGAACAACACTGAAAATCTGGCTTTTATGCACTAAACTCATCTCTTAGCTATCATAAAGACTAGAAAAATCATTAAAATTTCTGCCGAGGCAAGCATTCGGTAAGAGCTGGCCTAAGGATATTTAAATCCAAAATCTAACGCTGTAAATGCAAATTAAACATTGCCTACACCTTTAGCTTTCAAAACTGTGACCAAATTCTCATTCCTTTCTCTCACGTGGGCCCAGACAGGATTTTCCAGCCACAGACCTGCACTCTGTGAAGAATGCCAAGGAGCCAGCAGCTGACAAGCTCAAACAAACAAAACAAACTGGGGTTACAGCCAGCACTGGCAGCCCCAGCAGATCATAAACACCAAACCAGGGGCCACAGGCAAGGTTCCATGAAAGTCACACACGCTGACAAAGCCAGAAGGAAAACCATTAATCCAGGAAACTTTCTGGAGCTGGGGAAGCCACAGGTAGGTTTTAATCATGAGGATCCCACCAGTCCCTGGCAGTGGCAGGTTTGGAGAAGGGCAATCTTGTGTTTCTCTTCCTTTACACCCAGTGAGTCTCTTCGTTTGAGGTCTGTCTCAGGATCTGCTCCTCACCTGGTAAACCTCAGCCTTTTCCAGTGTAGTCAGAGGTTCATTCCCCATCTATCCCAAGAGGAATGTCTCCCCTTCAGAATCAGAGGCTTTCCTGCATTTCCTGCATCCTAAGGCTGTAGGTCCTAGGACAAAGATGATACTTGGTCTCTCATTTAATGAATGCTTAATTTTACTCATAGCTCTTGGGAAAATTTAAATAATACTAACCAGGTTTTCTGCTTTTATTCCTGAGGATCCCACCAGTCCCTGGCAGTGGCAGGTTTGGAGAAGGGCAATCTTGTGTTTCTCTTCCTTTACACCCAGTGAGTCTCTTCTTTTGAGGTCTACCTCTTCACCTGGCAAACCTCAGCCTTTTCCAGTGTAGTCAGAGGTTTATTCCCCATCTATCCTGACAGGAATGTCTCCCCTTCAGAATCAAAGGCTTTCCTGCATTTACCCCCCTGCCTGGTGTACAGGATGCTTTGGAGATTTGTAATACTGATAACAAAGGCAATGCAGCAAGGAGAAAATGAGGATCATCCAGTCTGGATCTGTCCCTTCAACAGACAATGCCACTCTATTCTAAACCGACAGTTTACAAGTTAGTAGTTTTGTAAATAGTTATAAATTTGTTATCTCCAGCAAAAAGTGAAATAAAGCAAACAAAATTAAAAAAAAAAAAAAAAAACCTACAGAAATGACAACTTTTTTTTGTACTTCATTTTTACTATCTGTTCTCTCCCCAAAGGACAAAGTAAGGACAAAGTAAGGTCTTTTATCAACTTCTACTCCTATATCTGAATTGCTTTAGAAATCAGTACATAAAGCAGTGATAGCCTCAGCTGTTATTGCTCACCACCCCCTGCAGTTCTCTAAGTATGCAGATTTCAGTTTTTATGGAAACTATTTAAGCATGGAAATACTCGACCCAACCCTGTTTTGCAGGCAAAATGGAAAAGCTCAAATAACAACTCACCAGGTTCTCCTCAAACCACTCCCTCAGACACAGTGCTGTGGCCCCTGGGATTTGGTTTCTCAGAGCTTCTTTCTCCTGAGGGTCCTCCAGCATCTCCAGGGCCATCTTCAGATCTTCCAGGAGGTGCAAAATTTGAAATGTGCCCAGGTACACTGATGGAGCAGGTGACACAATATCATAGCCACCATTAGCATACTCTGTGGCTGACTTTGTGCCTAAAGAAAAACAAAGCGAGGAGAGACAATAATGTCATATAATTGCTTTGGAGGTGGCAAATTAATTTTATACCTACCTTTGTAGGTACTGCACAGTACAATAGTTGGACTTAAGACTGACAAGTTTCACTCCAGGCTGAAAACCTTCATTTAAGGCTTAGAAATACCTGAATTAGGCTCTAGAGAAATCATGAAATCTGGAGGACCAAATGCAAGAGGTTTGTACATGCATATCAAAAAAGATTTCTGACCTAGATCACGTTTGCAATGCCCAAATTATACATCCCAAAGCTTATCCCAAATCACCTGTAGTTTTCCACAGTTGCCATGAGATGTCACTAATTTCTCAGCTACGCCACTGAAAGTCCCCACACTGCACACTGCAAAGTAATGAATGACTGATGCAGCTCTCTGACAAGAAACTGGGATCAAAACAGATCATGTTACCATATCTAGAAAAACATAAATGACCATGAGCTGGTTTAGAACTCCCCTACAGAGAACAACACCCAAAAAGTTAGCAATAAAAATAGCAAATGAAACTTTTCTAGCTTTATAAATTACAAAAAGCTCTTTAAATTGCATTGTCTCTCTCCTTCCAGTCCTCCAACACCAATATTACTTTTCTCAACAATATTAGGCACAAAAACCATAACTCAATTATGGAAGTATTATAAACAATACAAATTCTAATATCTCCAAAACTTATTTTCTTAGTACCCTGGGTGTTTCAATGAGAAGCACACTAAAATAAGCTCTCTTTCTCAGTCCTGAATTTCAGACCTTAATTTAATTTAAGATGCCTCTGTGTCTTTAAGAAGCAGTCAGGTAGAAAGTTTCTATTTGCTCTACTTTTAAAACTTTTTATTTACAATTCATTGCCTCGTGTATATAATAGATTGTACACATGTCATCACTTATGTCTCTCTGGCATAAAAAAATCACAATTTCCTTCTTATTTGATGTAATGGGAGATTTTTTTGGGTTTTTGATCATTCACATTGTACTGGCTCCACATAGCATTTAGTATTCATTAGAAGACTACGTAATTGATGCACACAAGGGGATTTTAATAATCTCCTTGCTATTATTCTTTTTAATCCTGTATTTAACATTGTTTATGTGTTAGTAACGAAGGGAACAAAAATCTTTGACTAGGACCTTCTAAATTTATTTTTCCCCTGAGCAGATGTATCTAATGTGATGTAAAAATGTATAAGGAATTCAGATTTTCTTCTTCAATGCACAGTACCTCACATTTATCAGTGTTAGTTTGCCTGCTGTGAGCATTTATCTACCATGATCAGGGCATTGCAAACTGTGTTTGAACTCAGTGTTTCATTTTATCTGTAGCCTGATACACATCTCATGAACACACCAACACTGGAGGTCCTAGGACACAGAAATAACTAAAGTAGCTTTTAATCAAACTGCTAATTGATTAAAATATTAACTGCTAATATTATTCCCCATGTCGACCAGTTTTTGAACAAAGTCAATACTTGGTCTCTCATTTAATGAATGCTTAATTTTACTCACAGTTTTTGGGAAAATTAAAATAATATTAACCAGGTTTTATCCAAAAACTCTTTCAATCACCCAAAGTAGTCTGTCATATCTTTGCAAAAAATTGTGTGGCTTGAATTCTACCATACAGTCCATGTGGGTTTTTTTTTTTTTTTTGACTATTTTAAATAATGAAAAGCCCTTCCTGGAAATATTTCAAGGCTGTGTAGTAGGATTTTTCTTTTTTTTATTTTTGTAAAGCAACAGTTATTTTCACTACTGGAGCATTTCATATTACCTTAATCTCCTTTCTGACTCAGGATATTCTGTTTGATCCTGTTGACCTCTGCTGCTTATGAGTTTATTTTAATACCTCAAGTGCAAGATCTCATCTTAATTTCTGGCCAAGACCATGTGCAAGATAAAGTTTCTTCAATATCCGGTGCTCCAAGGCTGCCACAGGAGACAACCTCGCCCTGTAAACCAGCCTTGGCTTCCTGAATTTCTTCCTTTTCAGGGGAGGATCAGCTGTCTGCTCTGCAGGACTTGTGTTCTCTAACCCCTAAATGACATTTTCTTATGTATTTCTCTGCTCTCAGCTACTCAGGCCAGCTTGTTTCTGTATCTCCTAATGCAGGTTAATATTAAACTATTAAACTAAAAATAGCAGATTTCCAAATTGAGTAAGGGGCCATTTGGATCACATAACAAATGCCATCTTTTCATTCAGCCAGAGAGGTTTGTTACATTCTGAGAGATGCACACACAAACTGATACATGACCCTGACTTCTTCAGTAGCATTGATTCCTTGGTTTTTGTGCCATTTCTCACTCTTTTGGGAAACTCCATGCCAGTGTTTCCTTTTTGCTTAGCAAGCACTTTTCACCCTAGAGAATCAGACAGGATTCAAAGCTATTTCATAATCAGCTGTGATGGCTACCCCTTCAATGAACTGGCAATTCAGAATATTTGTGCAATGGGAGAAATTGAAAGGAGCATTCTGCTATAGATTTTTTCAACTTAGTTTTATGAATATTTTTCATTTATAGACAAGAGAAAAAACTAAACAAAACTTCACCCAATCTAAAGAAAACCACATAAACTTGCAGACCCACAACAAATACTTCAGGTGTGAAAAAAAAGCCAAGCTAAATACGATTTCAAACAGTTGCTCAGGAGTTCAGTTGATTGTACTGGGCAGATAGTTTATATAGTCAAATAAACACCTCCATCAAATGTACCACTGTGACTTCCTCCAGGACAGCATTGGTAACACCTTTGTTCACCAGCCCAAGTGTGTATCACTGTGTATCCCCTCTTGCCTCAATCCTTGCATCACCATAACTACAACACTCCTGGCAGCATCTGCTTTCCACAGCAAACAATCCCGGGTGATGCAGGAAAATTCCGCTGATATTATATAATGTCAGTGATATTATATTAATTACCATAATTATATATTAATATTATATATTGTGTGATATTAGTGATTTTATATTAATTATATTATATTAATTGTATTATATTAATATATATAATTGTATAACGTCAGTGATATTCACACACTTCATCATGCCTTCACTTGATTTGCCTGTACCAAAATACCAGGGAAAACAACATGCACACACATATGGACTGCCATGTTTAAGAAACTGATTTTATAAAGGATAAAATTTCTAAAGTGCTGGAGCACAGGCAGAGCCAGCCAGGAATTCTGTGATTTCCTGAGACTGGGCCTGCTCCACGGGCAACCTTGAGTTATCCCAAGCTCTTCAAGTGACAGTTCAGACTGGCAGAATTCTCTGCATCCTCACATTTTGCAAAATGCTGAATTACTTTAAAACTGGTTTGCTATGGATTGCTAACATGGTCCCTTTTATTCTCCTAGCTGCAATGGAAAATGGAGAACTCCTTTGAATGCAACAAATAATGCACTTGGCACTAGGGACAGAAATGCAGAAATACAGAGCCCAGCCCAGCATTTTAATTCAGAAAACTTCCTCATTTACAGCTAACATTCAAATGAATCACAGGCTTGCTTCTCTTACTTGCTTTCCATGTAGTTTCATATTAAGTAGGATTGCACTGCTCACCAAAAGAACACACCCTGGAAAACAGAAGTGTGTAGGAGTAAATAAATTTATTTCTTTGCCTTGCTTTGAACCTTGACATCATTGTGCTGCAAAGTACATGAAGTTTTAGCAGCAGACAGTAAGAATTTGGATGTTCTTGCAGATTAATGAAAATAAAAAGAAAAAGAGATGCCACACAACATTATTTGTCACCAGCATTCTCCACCATTAACAGCTCTCTGTATCTGTGTAGCTTTATTATAAACAACTGAAGAGGGGAAGAATGCAGTTCAAACATCAGAATTTTATCAATACTCAGGAAAAATTATTAAAATTTTGAACTCTTGCAGAAGGACTAATTTTTTTCTTGAGCAAGTCACAGTCTTCCTGTACCTCACTTCTTTTTCCAGGGGTAAACAGGACACAGGGGAATCTTTTGTCATGAAGTTTATATAATACCCAACACCATGGTTTCCTAGTGTACTCCTGGAACACAATTACTCATCATGAATGTTCACTTTAGAAGAGCAGGAAAAAAAAAAAAAAGAAAGAAAAGGAGAAAAAGTGTTGAAACTGAGACATTCCAAGCAGCTCCCTCCTGGCCTCCCCAAACAGTCAGTGAAAGAAGGAGGTTAAAGGAAGCTGCACGTTATATGTACGCAGAAAGAATAAAATAAGTCATAAAACAAGCAAAACAACTTTTAAGTTACTCATTTCTCCCACCCTGACCGTGCAAGCACATTTTTTTCTCTCAGAGTTCCTTGCAATTAGCAGAATGGCTTCAAAGAAACATTCCTTTTGGGCAAATACATAACCAATTCAGAAAACAGCACTGCCAGTAGCTTCCAAAAATAAGTTACTAGGCACAAGTAGAGAAAGAGGTAAAAGCCCTGCCAGGTTGAAAACCCCTCTCCTCAGCCCATGTTGTGTGCATTCATCCATCACACAGCTTCCACCTCTCCTAGCAGTGGATGCTGTGTCTGATCTCTCACTTTCCCTTGCATCTTAACTTCTGATCCCCTGCATTCATCCTTTTCATCTCAATTTTTTCATTCTCAAACTGGCTGAGTTTGAAAAAAAAAAATTCCAGGTAATGTGTAACTCAACCATCAGTGGTTAAAAAGAGATTTTCCTAAGAATTCTGGCTCCTTTAGATCACAAATCAGCAAAAAACAACAAAAGCCCCCCATCAAACACCAAAACCTACATCTATGCTGGATAAGGATGGCTTTCTATAAAGCTGAAAATATTCATGAGCAACAATATTGACATCTGACCAACAGTGGTTAGAATAAAGTTATAAACATACCTTTCCTGTGGCCTTTCAGTCAATCATTACACTGCTAGAGAACACATTTTTACCTGAATTTTTACTCAGTGAGCATCTAGGTTGTCCAAGTTCTTCCTCTCTCCTTTCAAGACAACACAGTGCAATTTTCTTTGAAGCACAGTTCTCTTTTCCTCATGAAGACAGCCTTGAAAATGTGAATTTATGTAAACTAGCAGTAAGGGCTGGACAGGACATATTTCACCCTCCTGGTTCCTAAGCCTCCTGCAGAAGGAGTGAAGAGGGAGCTCACACAGCCCTTTCTTCCCATACTGTGATGCAGAATACATCACAAACTGTGTGTTTTGAATCACAGCTCGTATTAACTTCTCCTCAAATCTCTGCTTTTAGATCTTTAACTACAGGGAAAAGTAACTATTAAGCTGGATTAGCAGGAAGCCCTAGGAAAAAATTTCCAAGCCTAAAAACATTAATGACCACATTCAGATGAGAGCTTCACGCAGCTCAGATGATTTTCAGCTGAGCTCTGCCTACAATCACACACAGGATCTTTCGGACAATTTCCAGGAACTGTCTATAATTTCTTTTGCAAATCATAGGTGTAATTACTCAGACTTCTTTCCTACACGCTTCTAGACGCTGAGCTGTGATGTGCAGCGCTTTTAGGGACTGCACACACAGCTACAACAAAGAAAGTCTCTCCTACCCAGAAGCACAAGCTAAGCAGCCTGGTGAAAAAAAAGGAGGATGGATTATGCAGCTGTCATGGAGGTTTGCACAGGAAAAACAGGATCAACACATTTATTAAAGAATAAGAAATACTTGTAAGAATTTTCTTTTTTTTTTTTTAATTACACATAAAAAAGGAGTGTATTTAGGGCCAGTGAAACCATTAGTCTAAGTAAAACAGTGTTTTTAGCACAAAATCTGTAATTGTTTTTAATAAGCAGTAGTAAGATAATTCAGTTTGTGAGGAAGTGAAGGAAACTTGTTTCATTAAGATCACACAGCTTTCACTTTTAAAAAGACTCTCGAATCAATTTCATTAGCTTAAAGTAAGAAGTGGACAAGATAAAATTTTGAATTTAATGATACCAAACTCCCTTAAATTTAAATCTTAGCAATCTGTTCACTTGCCTGTTAAAGAACTGACTCACTCATGTACTGAAGAATCATCCCATCATACAAACTACAAAAGGACCTTTGTGTCGCAGATTTTCAGTCCCATGGGGTTTTGGCCATCATGATTTAACTGCCTTTCTTTGCCACATGTTGTATCTGCAGCTATTTACGTTTCTGTTTCTTTCCAGTCCTTCCTCAAAACTCAGTAAAAACAGCATTGATGTGTGGAGTTTATTTGGTGTAATTGCAAATGCATTGCTGCAGTTTGGTAAGCTAGTGTAAGTGTCTAGGACACTACAACATTTCTGCTGTTTTATACTGAAAAATCCCTATCTCTTCTCAGGAATAAAAAGTTTAAAGTAGCGTATTTAAACTGGAAGTATTTTTCCATTTTGAATTAGTTTTAACTCCCATTTTCAAGAAACTTCTAATTTTGTGGCTTTGCTGGAAAAGCAGAAACACTTGCAAGGGAAGTTGAAGACCAAATAGATCAGCAAATCAGTTAGACTTGGACCTTCAAAGGACCCTACAGCAAACTTTTTTAAACACCTATTTTTTTGGATAATAATTATTTATAGGAAAGAGGCTCTCAGTGCTTTCAGCTCTGTAAGCTCTGCAGTTCTGCCCTGTTTGCAGAGGGAATCCATCAGTCCTGCAAGCAATACTGAGAGGCTCCCCTGCCCACCCTGTGCTCAGAGCCCAATGATTTTGAGAAAGTGAGAACGGGAAGCTTGTCCGGGGACAGCTGTAGTGACCTCTTGCAAAAGTGAAGCACTCAAAATTGAGGAAATTCCGAAGGTCAGGTTGCTCTGGCAACCCTGGGGAAGGGATCAGCAGCCAGTGCTGCACAGGCATAAAGCAGCATGCAAGGTGCCCTGACTTTCACGTGCTTTTAAAACAAAAATACACCTGGACATTTATGCAAAGTCTTAACCTGAAGGCTACAGCACGTGTAAAAGTCTTAATAAATAGCTGGTTATAGTAACAAATGCCTGTAATGGTTACTCAAATATGTACATTTGTTTTAGGTGTTGTTAACAAAATTAAAAGCCAGGCAACAGAGAGCTGGCATGAAAAATTATGAATTGAGTAAAAGAAAAACAATGACCTGCTCTATTTTTAAATGTTTAAAATATTTTTAATTGCTATAAATAAGTTATTGTTGATATCCAAGGAATTAACTAATCAGCTTTTCTGAAGTCAAGTATCTGAAACTAAATGTCAGCACCTTGAACAAATTTTAAGTGGTAAAAAAAAAAAACACCACAAATTATAAACCATAAATATTGTGTTCAGCTTTTTTATTTCCTCCTTTAATATCCTGGATATTTAGAGGTCACACACAATTTTTATCTTTCTTTTCCCCTCAAGCCCCCTCATCCTTGACACAAAGTTTTCTGAAACTGTTATGACAGGAATTTATGTATTCCTCTATCAAAGACCTTGTTTCAAGTAATTTTCTATGTAATTTCCTTTTTCCTATCTCTATTGCTGTAAGATCTATGCATAAACACACTGTAGTTAATGGTTAAAAAAGCCACAATATTATAACCTCACAAATGCTCACCTTACTTAATGCATAGCAGTAACAAGATACATAAATGCTCTAGGTATATTATTTCTTTTGTTCAGAAAAAAAAATAGCCAAAATCATTGATTGAAAAATAACAGAGAATAAAAAGGAAATGCACTAATCATAACTGAAGCATAGCCTTTCAACACAATTGTAATATATTTAGAAAATGCAAGAAAACTGTTGTTGCCCACTTAATCTGATCTTAGTATTGCTTAGTTTTTAAATTGTTCTGTTGTGCTCATCATTATTTTAAATAGTCAGTTCAGTGCTCCGAAGTCAAATTCCACAGATTCCTATTCTAAAGTTATATACCTTTACCATAGAAACCAAACTTTGAAAGTGTTGTGAACCTTGAATAGGACTTAAGTGATAAAAATATAAAACTGTTTGGAAGTGAACAAATTGAAAAGAACAAATAGAAGCTATTTTCTAGCTATTCTACACAGTCCCAGCTGTGCCCATCAGCTGCATGTCACCCAGCACGGACTTCAAATGAGACCCACCAGCATCTCCCCAACACACAAAAATAGGATTAAGTGCTCTCTGTCTGGTCTGCACAATTTCCATCCCTCATGAAGCAGAACAGAGGTGTCCATCCTCCCCAGTTCAAGTGCTGTGAGACTGAATGCTGTGATGACATGTGGCTATTCAGGGGTGAAGGATGAGGTCGCCAGGAAATATTGTGATTTCCTTTTATTTATCTAGGAACTCAGTGAAAACTTTGTTCCACAGAACCTAAAGCCCATCCAAAGGAGTTCAAGTGAGTGGCAGTGCTCTTTTTTTTGTGCGGAAACCAAGTTCTAATCACTTATTAGAGATGATTTAATAATCCCCACTAACAGCTCCTCCTTCAAATTCTGGCTGGTAAGTCCCATGAGGAAAATCCATTAAACTTGAACTAAAAGCCTGTTTATCTCTGAAGTACAATTTCCTCTGGAGGCCCCTTTTCCAGCAAGGCTGTGGGCAGTGCTGGGTTTCTGACACAGCAGCCAAAGCCATGAGCTGAACACCAACATTCTGCCAGCTCAGGAGAAGGGAATTCAAATATGAACACTCCTTGCTCAACTTTTTAATTGTATTTACTTTTTAATCTTTCTGTGCTAATACTGAAGCATTGATACAGACACATGTGATTACACATTTAACTTTCTCATTATTTTCCAGTGAGCAGTAATTGCAGGAGCTCTGGTTAAAAGGGAACTCAGTAATTACACTGATGACTTGGTGAATTTGAAGAGACTGTAGCAAACTATATTGTGATGGGAGTTTTTAGATTTTACAGTTAATGGTCATTAATCACAAAGGGAAATAATGGATTTACAAATTGATGATGGCGAGAAGCAGTTTGACATAAAATATTTGTAAAATAAAAACTGTATTAATTTGTTATGATATATTGCAAAGAAAAATAACCGAAATCTACAGTACTATAAAGAAACACATCTTAATAAATGGGTACAAGCTAAATAAAAGGAGAAGTAATGACTTGGTTAAAGCTCAGAGGGAAACAACGCCAAAGTCACGCACCTTAAATGAAGAATGAGTAGATGGATCTGATATATGGTGCTTTTTTTTTAGAGGAAGCCTCTGTTTGGAGTGCAAGTCACTCCAGCTAATGGCTAAGTGATGTGCATTGACAATCACATTAGCCCTTTTTGCTATTTTAGTCAAATAAGGCTAATCATTTAGCGTGCCTAATTTATATAGCTATGAGGGTGGGTTATCAGTACAGATGTACCGAGGCATAAAAGACTTGGGAACACTGACCTATCTGTCAAATTTGATCAGGCCCAGTGAAATTCAATTTGTTAATCTTGCCTCACAATCCTCCTCTCATGCAGTCTGAGCACTAATAGGTTTTGTGCTGCAGTGAGACTTGGCTGGATTAATCAGAATCATGCATGAGAGATGTTACCTCCTGGAGCAAGGGGCAGTGACAGGGACGTATTTTATGAAAAATCCTTTTGGTAGGATCTTTTCTCCTGAGAAAGTGAGAAGCTTCAGCTTCTCCATGTTTTGCTGCTTTGGAATGTGGTTTGGAGAATTGTTTCCCCAGCATGTGAATTGTTTTTACTTGATGACCAATGACAGCCGCCTGTGTCGAGGCTGTGAGCAGTCACAAGATTTTATCATCATTCCTTCTATTCCTTGCTAGCCTTCTGATGAAATCCTTTCTTCTATTAGTATAGTTTTAATATATCATTTTCTTTAATATAATATATATCATAAAATAATAAATCAGCCTTCTGAAACATGGAGTCAAGATTCTCATCTCTTCCCTCGTCCTGGGACCCCTGTGAACACCACCACAGGGTAGGACTTATAGAATTGGAAGGCTAAAAGTGCAAATCTGTAAATACTTGTGATATATATTTGCATATACCCAGTTCTTACCCTAAATGGCCATAATCCAATCTTTTATTGATAATTGAGAGAATAAAAGAAATGAGGGCTGATTAAAGAGATAGGATGCTCCCTTTTTTGCATGTGCATATACAGATATATACTCAAGCTTCAAAAGTTAAAAAATGTCAGTTAAAAAATGTTTTTTACATTTCAAAAATGTAAAAAATTTTACATTTTTGTGTAAAAAAATTTTACACAAAAATGTAAAATCTCTGGACTTCCCAATTCTCTAAAATGGGAGTAATGCTAACTTTGTGCCTAAAGATGAAGTTTCTGAGGCCAAGAGAAGCATGTGGCTCTCCCAGTACTCACTCAGGCCTCATTGCAAAAGAAAATGTCTTTTTTATCAGCTACCTAAGTTTACTTTACTTAGGTAAACTTAGGTCTTTGAATCCTGGAGATGTCCATAGAATCTGGATTCAGTGAATTGAAATAGCACAAGCTCTTAAAAAATGACTTTTTGCTGTTTTCTGTCAACTCTAAGAGCAGCCACATTTGTACAGATGATTTTTCCCATATTTGAAGCTCTACCTGGATGGGATGTTTGACAACAAACCCAGATGATTTCTGCATGAAAAATAATATTCAAATCATTTTGGCTTGGCAATTTGACCTTATCAATATGACAGCTGAACCTATTTTTAAAGTGAGCTTGGAGAATCATTATCGGGACATGATTTCCCAGTTCTCCACTGATTTGAGGCTTATCAGCTGTTGCAGATTGTGGGATTATATACAGTGTTTTAATGCTTGATAATTGTCTGATTTCATATGTGTTATTGATGGTGTATATTGTTTGAATAATTCCTAACTGCTGCCAGCTTCTTCTTTACTGCGTGCATTGTTTTGCTCTGATGTTTCTCCATGCTCGTAACCAAAGGACGTTAGAAAGTTTCAGTACAGCATCACAGTCATCCTTTCAGAGGGGTTTTCTACCTTGTATTTTCTCTCACCACCATACAGGACAGGAGACCATTCCTGTTTTCCAGTCCCTGCCCAAATTGCATACAGAAGCTTACTGGATTGAATTAGGGAGAGTCAAATTCGAATTATCATTGCGTGCCTCAGTTTCAGACAAATTGGGATAACAGCTGTATCCAAGTATAGACTCCAGCAGATCTACTTGGTCCTTCAGTCATGCCAGAATATTCAAGAAATTGTTCTGGAACACACAGAACATTGGCTAGAGGAGAATGACAACAGACTTAACCTGTCCTAAAAAGTTTTCTCTCTTCCTGGCAAAAGAAAATAATAAAGTAAGGTCAACAACCTTTCCAAACAACTGAGTTTTTCCCTAAGTATAGGAATAAATCAGTATGTTTCTTTGTTAGTACAGGTAGATATAACACTGAAATCATATGGGAAGCATTCAATTAACATCCATGAGGCTGACAGATGCACTGTCTGGGAAATATTTTGTTTCTTCTCCCGTTAGATATTTTATATAAGCCTGTCCTCAATGTTATGCTGCCTATCAGTGGACATCAGACTGAAAACTTGACACTGGAGTTTATTTATGCCTGAATCTTTTTACCTCAGTGCTTTATCACCAGCACAGAACAGCTGTGATCAGCTGATTTCCAGGGAATAGTTCTTCCAACATCTGCATTAGTGTTCTACACCAGCAAGACAGCCAAGTGATGGGGGTAAAAGTGATGTCATTTGAAAGCCTGGGAAAATTTAATTTTATTCCTTATTTATCAAGATTAAACCCTGAAATGGTATGGCACAAACAATCTGAAAAAGGAGCAGGGAAAAAAATATTAAAATCAACCAACCAACCCCTGAACCAAAAGAAAAGCTGTCTTCTGGCTTTAATTATTTCTCTGACACGAAACTTAGGAAAAAATTTTATTTTCTTAGGCTGTCATATATTGCTATTTAATCAGTTTTACCACATATTAGGAGGCTATCTCTCCATACCATGAAAAAAACCCAGCACTAAACAGCTACTGTCACAGCCAGGACTTGCCTCATGACTGATGGCTCCTGGGGAAAAAAAAAAAGTCTCTAATCTGAAAATCCATTTAAACAGAGTGACTCTTTTTTCAATCTCTTGCTTTTTCTGGAGAGTGGAACCACCAGTGCATCCATGATATTCCCCCAGTGTGTGCAGAGCTGGGTATGAATCACCACAGAAGAGAGACACTGAATTCCATTTGTGTGCAGGTGATTTCTGAGCACAGCTTCCATGGCATCCCAGTGGCTAAAAATTACAGTAATTACAGTTCTCTAGTTTATGAACTATGGTTTGAGACTTGCTTTTCTTATTCTTTTCTTATACATCTGAGGGAAGATCAATGCTTCCCTATCTATGGTGTTTTGTTAGGTGTAAAAAATAAAATCCCAGTTAACTTCTGTTGGTTAAAAGCTTGTTAGAATAAGGTTTTGCACTCAGGACAAGGAAATATATGTGTGATTTTTCCTATTCACCTAGGACTTTTTCCATCAGTGTGAAAAGTCACTCCAGTTATATCTATCCCACATTCATATTTACAGTTCTGTGTATCTGAGCAGCCTGTTAAAGCTTGCACATATAGAATAAGGTGAAGACTCATATGAGGATGCACAAAATAAACAAACCAAACCCTAGTGATTGTTTAAGCTAAAAAACTGGACAGTGATCTAGCCTGATGGTGACACTTAAAGCCCCATATCAGTCTCTGGACAGAGAGCTTTCCTAGAAGAGCAGGAAGAAGATGAAGGAGCAGCACAACTGCAGCAACAAGAGGCTGATGCCATTGACTCCATCACCAGGGAAAAAGGCTCAGCTTGGGTGTCCCTATTTACATTTATAAAGCTTTTGTGAATTCTTTCCCATTGTGCACAAGTGAGATCATGGCCCTACCCTGACACTCCTTTAGGGAGCTCCTGCTGCATGGTGTGTGAGCACAAACCCCAGGGCATAATAAAAGTTATGTATGTTTTTATTTATGCACCCATATTTTTATATCTCTCTCTCTATATAAAATATATATATCTATCTATATATATATATATATATATATAAAACAGTGCAGGTGTTCGATGCAGTTACATATTACCCAGCTAGCCAGAAGACTTGGTGAAAACTTTTAAACTCGTATTGAAATACAAAACTAACAGTTGGATGTTGCCACATGGCTGAGGATGCGTTTAAGTAAACATAAAAGCATTAAAGCAAAGTAAACCTCTCTCACTTCAATGTTCACCTGGCTGACGGGAAATTTTGGGCTTATTTTACTTGCTTTATTTTGCTTTCAGCTTTCTCCACTCGGCTGTTAGCCCCACCAGAGTGATAATAGTGAAATCTGCATGTCAGAGAACCTAATAAATTGGGAATAATTATTAAAAAGCAAACCAGACATAGTTAAATCTCAAGACAGTGTGGTGTAAAATGATGCATTGTTGTACCTGCAATGATGTCATCCATTTGCTCCAAAGCTGCTTCCAGCATATGACTGGCATCAGAAGCCATCCTCTGGGATTTCCTCAGATCTTTACTCTCTCTACTGAAAAGACAGAATAAACCATATGTATTACACTAAATAGCCCGATGGCAAAATATATGTCACTGTCACATTATGCATTAGGCTACACAAACAAAACCCATGCTATAGCTTAGTAATGCAGCCTAGTGATACAAAAATACAGCCCAATAGTAAGAAAACTAAAAAAAAAAAACTGTTCCTGTTCTTGATAGATGACTTGGGAGTTCTGATTTTTTTTTTTTAAGAGATTTTACTAAAACAGTCAAATGCGAATAAAAAAAAATCCCAAAGAATTTCAAATACTGGAAGCCCAAGATTCTCCTGCTCCTCATCCTTAACAATAGTTTCCTAGATTCAAAGTTCAGTGCATTTCAGCCTTTTCCTGTGTGGGGAAACAAGAAGATTGACTAAGGTTCAATGAAGGAATGAAGACATGGGGCAGAATAAGTCTTTCCTACAAGCAGAAATCTGTAGGAAGTCTGCTTTTTGATTTTTGCCTTAAGAGTAAAGAAAATTCTGAAATACTCAGTCTTTTCTCCATCACCATCTCTTTCATGACACCAAAAACCCCATTTTTTCTGTTCAAATAACCAAAATGCCCCAGGTATTTGGTTATTTGTAAGTTCTCTGAATTTACTGCTGCTACTGTAAAGCAGGATTAAATACATTCATGTTACCAGCTGACACTGGGGATACCAAAAAAAAAAAAAAAAGAGAAAAACCTTCCAGAATGAGTCCCTGCTTGTGAGCTGGTGCTGCTGGACTCTAAGTCAAGCAGCAGTTGCTGCTGCCAACAGATGGCATTTCAAAGGGGAGAAGAATTTATGCAGTCCATTTCACTGCCAGTGAAAAAAATCCCCTTTTGCACATCACTTCATGGCTGAAGCACGAGAGCAGCGCCCACACAGAGAGGAAACAGGGATGGCTCCTGTGCATGTGGCTCACAGGGCTCCAGCACAGCTCACTGCACCCACAGAGCCCACAAAGGCTCCACAGTATTTTGGTTTCTTCTCCATGAAGGCTGCAATTCAGTCTCTCAGCATTCAGTCTTTTTTTTTTTCACAGCGAGTTGTAAGAGCTGTGGTTTAAAACTGTTCCATTTTAGCAGCTATCACCAAAGACACCAGCCTGACAATGGACAGAGATATCCTTGAAATAACTCAGGTTGTGAGTAGCTGTAAATGTAATGGGACTGTGATCCCAATGCTGCTGAAATGCCACAAATATGGTTATCATGGGATTACTTGTGCTAAGAATTCAAGTAGTTTTGAATTGAAATAAATACTACAATGAAAATTCGTACCATCCAACCAAAATTATTTTCTTTTGAAAACTAAGAATCCTGAGACATGGGTTTTTCTCAAAGCAATGGGTTTCTTCTTCAAAGAAAGCTAATTTATTAAGAACCTCTGTGTTATCAGCATCCTGTGTTGATTCCAGTTAATGTAGATAACCCCAGGACCCAGAGAGACAGAAGCAGGAATGAGTCAGGAACTGCAACATTCCCATTTGAACTCTGCCATTTACAGCTTGTCACAGTGGCTAAGCCACGATTTAACTTCAGATCACATTGATCTGAAGAGCAATGTGAGAATGCCTCATCCTCACTGTCACCCAAGGCTCAGATTAATGGAAATGAATCAGTGGTTTTGGTCCCTCAGTTTTTTTGTCAAAATAATCTCTTAAGTACAAGCGATGCTAAATTTAACCAAAGTACATGTCACCCAAATATTTCATTTAATGGCACTGGAAATAACATAAATTGTGCTCAGAATAATCTGGAAACTCATTAAGTCAGCTGATATAAACTTAACATTTCAGAGTGCTTTCTTTCACACGTGAACTTTCCAGACGCTCCCCCCGATCCCGCTGCTTCCATTTGCTGGTTTTTGGGAGACTTCCATCCTCTGTTGCCACATCACAGGCCACCAAAGCCCTCTCAGCTGCAATGATCCTCCTTCCTTGCAGTATTTCCTCTAGTTCAAAGCAGCCACACCACGGGGAATAATCACCTCAGCGACAGGAAATCCACCTACAGGTGGCCAACAGGTGCCGGAGGGGCACCAAGGCTCCCATGCCATTCCCCCAGGAATGCATGGCCACCAGCTCTGTTGGGAAACGAGGGCAGCAGATCTCTGGCTCACAGTTAGAAGGCAGAAAAAGAGTGAAAAACGCTAAATATAGCATAGAGTTCCTAATTCTAGGTTGCACTCCATGATTTTATTTGCGATGGAAGCCACTGGAGCAGCGCCCGGCTGTTCAAATAAGAAATGCAGGACTACATTTCTTGTTAACATCTGATATAGTATTTCATCACTTGTGGTAACAAAGGCACAGAAAATGCTGATACACTGCATTACAAACTCGAAAATTCACTGATGGAAAAAAAACCTCCCATCAAAGCCTTGGCAAAACCCAGAGAGTTTTGCTGAAGAACTCCACCAGAAGTGAATCTCCAATCTCCTCCACAGCCTATTTTCTCACCTGTACCCACTGAGGCTTTGCTGCCTAACTGCATTAAGCTATAGCAAAACCTGCTGATCAAACAAGGATTTACTAATAAAAGCAATGTTCTTTGCTCCAGAGAGATAATGTAATATTACTTGCTCGACATCTTTTTCTAGACAGACCTGTTGTGTGTGCTCCAGGCAAGTCTCACTTTCCCAGACACTCCCTCCTTACAGTTTGGCTGCTCTGAGCAGCATTATGAAAAGAGCTTGTTGGATCTCCTGGGCTTTCAGCTACCATTTCTGATCTAATTGTATAGAAATATCTCCAACTATGGATTTTTAAAAAATATTATTTAATAACAAGACACTTGTAACAGCCCCTCAAACAGGATCCATCTATTTGCTGGTATTTTAATTACAATGACTTTTTACAGTTTTGATTCCTGAATGACATCAACATATGCAGAACACCATAACTTATTTACTTATGTAAATATATACATATATTTTAAAAAAATTTTTAAAATTCAGCTTTGGTCAGGACTGCACAAAAGTTACCTCTCACATTACAGTACAAGCTCCAATATTAGCAAATTCTAACCTTCAGCATTTATTAGATTAATTCATATGCCAGCAAAATACAAGAACCAGGCTACTCACCTTTTCAGATCTCTAGGAAGAAAAGAATTTACTTTTTTGCCTGAGCAGTGAAAATTCCTTGCTATTAATAGCTGAAGTTTTACTGTTAAGCAGACATAAGTCTAAATTATTATCATCCCTTCTAAGCCACATGCTCATATTAATTTAGAGCCCAGCCCACAGAGATATTGCAACCCTGTTTGTTATAATTGCCTAAGTAATGACATCTTCCAGGAAGTGCAGACAGAGCAAACTGGTCTGAATTCCTGAAATTTATTTTGCTAAGATAGTTTTTCACTGTACGTCCTCATCTGAGATTTGCATTCCAAATAAAATGAAAAATCTCTGGTAGAGCTATTGTGCTCAGAGCCAATATCCCTTGCAAATTTCTTAGCCTACATTCTCCATGTAAAACTACAACTTACTGTGTCCAAAGGAACATAATATTTAACAGCCATCTTCACTGTGAGCAAGATGTTCTTCAGAACTATGAAAAGCCTTAATTAAATTTGAATCTTTCATGGCTGGCTTGAACCAGCAGCTGCTCAGAGATAAGAATATGAACAACATGAATTCAGGCAACTCAGATGTTTTCCCAAGGTCGCTCATAATAACGAGATTATCAACTTCATCAATTACAAGGGGTGCGGTTTTTGATAGAAACTCCAGAAATCCAGACCTTGTCTGTGGCCTACAAATTCCTCTCACATTTAGCTGACACATGTAACAATTAACTACCACCACCTTTTTTTTCCTAGGATGAATAAGTACATGCTCGTAAACTCTTTAAATGCTCAGATTTGAGTATTACATTGCTTTGTTCTTAATGGCATAATGAAATTTCAAGTGCCTTGGGTGAGCTCAGAAGTCCTCCAAGCCTTCCTTCAGCTGCAAGATGACTCCTGCCCTGGAATGCAGAAATCTGCCCAACTCCCACCCTTTTTTTCCCTTTCTTTTCCCCCAGCCACCCTGTGTGCAGCATCCAGACAGGAGCACAGCCACTGAGTCATCCCTCCAACTCATGGCTCCACCAGGTACAAAAGTTATAAATTCATGTTTGGATCCTGGCCTCTTAGAACCTGCTGGAACTCTCTAATCAAGATAATCCTCAGTCCTAACTAGCAACCCAGGGAACAGGATCATCTCTGATGGTCACTGGGATGACTGCCTGAGGAATGCTCCTTGTGCAGGATCCTCTCCAGCCAGAAATCTTATTTATCTAACAGCTGGGAGAGCTGGACCTGCTCAACCTGCAGGAGAGAAGGCTTCAGGGAGACCTTCCAGCAGCTTTCCAGTGCCCAAAGGGGTTACAGGAGAGCTGGAGAGGGACATTTCACAAGGGCAGCAGTGACGGAAAGAGAGCTTAGAGCCTTAAGCTGAAGGAAGGTAGGTTTGCATTCAATATCAGGAGGAAATTCTTTACTGTGAGGGTAGTCAGGCCCTGGCACAGGGTGCCCAGAGCAGCTGTGGCTGCCCCTGGATCCCTGGGAGTGCCCAAGGGCAGTCAGGACGGGGCTCTGAGAAACCTGAGACAGTGGAAGGCATCCCTGCCCATGGCGGGAAGGGTGGAACCTGATGACTTTTGTGGTCCTTTCCAACCCAAACCATTCTATGGTTCTAGCTTGAATTTCATTTATTTCTTAATACAGACAGTACTCACTCTATTTCCCCTTCATATGCTTCACTGGAATAGGCAGAAGGGTAAAAAAACCTCTTCTTTCATTGATTACTCATTCTGTAATAAGTAAAATCAAGGCTATTTCAGAGGGTTTTTAAGAACAGCTAGACTAGGAATGAAAAAAAAAAAGTTTATTTTGAGCTGAAGTGTGAATTGCCCACAGGAAGGCAGATTGGGCAGCTCTAAAGTGAAATATCAATTAGCCAAAGGTGAACAAAGACCTGATAGCAAATCACTTCAGCTGATTTGATTTCAGTCAGAACTGCTAAAGTGTCTATTGAACATGTTGCTGGGGATCCTTATATGAGGGGATATCCTGAAGTGAAGAACCTTGACACTGTAAAAGCCGTATTTGTGTGTTACTGATGAAAGTCAGAGCAACAAGCAAAAAGCAATGATGCTTTTGCACATAATGTGCTAAATAATTTGATTGAAAATACATAGCTAAACTTACTGCACTATGAAGTGGCAAAGTCAAAGCCAAACATCTCTTTTCAAAAATAAACCCATCAAGTTTGCTAATACAAGTCTGAATTTCAGTTCTGGGGGCGGGGGACAGAAGGTGAAGGAAAAAAAAGAAATCCCCCTTTAAAAAAATGCTAGATCTGACTGATACTTGATGCTTCAAAACACAGATCACCTCACAGCAACTCCTCCACAGGGCTGATGGATATTGAGTTACAGCTCCTCCTGGTACCATAACCAAATTTCCTGACTCGTGTTTGCACAAAGTCTCATCCTTACAATTAAGAGCTGACGCTGACAGAATGGCATGTGCAAAGTGAGCTCTCTCCAGCCCCTCTCTGTAACACTTCCAGCAACTGCAGGAAGCCCTTCAGTCCTCAGTGCTGCTTTAAACTTTGTCCATGAAAGCTTAAAAAAGCCCTTCATCATTTAATTTCGTGTTGTTATCAGATAGCTGAAGTTTTCTGTGTTACACACAGTATAAAGGAAAATTGTTATAGCTTCTGACTTTGCAAATCTTAAGAGCAAAATTGCATTCATTGTTACTGTATTAAGTCCAAAAAGTCTAATTATTTTAGTTCACTTCTCTGTCATCTAATTAGTTAAAATTAAAAAAAAAAAAAAAGGCAACACAATGAATAAATAGTTTGGATATAAACTTCAGCTGAACAAAACACTACCTGATAAAATACACAGGAGGAAAGTCTCTGAACCAAAATATGAACATTTCTGCTCTTAAAATAAACACATACAAAAGTCAGATTTGGTTTTGCAATTCACATCCAGTTCAGAGAGTTTTACAACTAAGAAAAGTTAGATCCTCAAAATTTCAACATTTAAAATAAACTGTGGGGGTTTTTTAATTATTTTTCCTTCCAATCTCACTTGCCTCAAGGTCACAGCTCTGAATTTTCTTCCATGAAGGTCAACATTTCAATGAGATCTTTGAAGTTGCTTAAATCCAGCTCCAGTGCCTGAGAAACTGCTCAGACCACACCTTCCCCCCACACCCCACATCATGTAAGTAAATTCATGCTCTGGTAAATTGGAAGGTGAGGAATTATAATAAAACTAAACACAGAATTCATGCACAAATTAACTGTGCCCTAGAGTAAAGCAGAGTTCAAATCTTTGAGAGCAATGGAGAGAGATTAGGTAGGTATGATGAGCAAAATTTTCAAAGCTGGTCACTGCAAAAATCCTATAAATTTAGACAAACTAAACAGTGCTAACACAGGGCCAGAAGATCTTGTATCTCAAAGAAATGCAGGAGGTCCAATTTTCCAATCTTCTCTGTTTCTTCAGTTCCTTAGGGTGACTGTAGAAATCGGCAGCCTTGCCAGCAAGGAGCAAACACTGCTCAGGGAGCTGGCAGAGCCCAGGGAGCCCCTGGAATGCCATGGGAATCTTTCAAGGTGCAGGGCATTTCTGATTTTTAGAAAGATGCAAAAGAATGCCTCTGCAAAAGAATGCCATGATGACACAGGTGGAGGTGTGAATGCTCCCACATAAAAGCCACAGAAATAACCTTCACAGAAATAACTCACTTGGGAGGTTTAGAAGAATGGGGAGCACTAAATTCTCCTTGACATGGGCAGACACTGGGATGGGTGAGGATCAGGGAAGGAATTGGCACCAGTGGATGCAGAGGGACCCCAGTTGGGTTTTTCTGCAGCAGGGTTGATGAGCTAGAAAACTGATCTCCTGCAGCCCAGAGAGGTAATTCTCATCCACAAGATATCTCAGGTAAAAAACCCTGAGATCTGGGTTAGACTGCACAGAAAAACAGCTCAACATAGACACAAGGAAGAAAAATATTTCTTATGAATATTTATTATTTCAAAACTACCTACTCTTGGATTACTCTGATTATAAAGCTCTCTCCTGAATTTCCCTCGGCTTTACAAACCTGACATGAAGGCTCTTGTGAAGTCTAAACTCAGCTTTAGATGTAAAGACTGAGAATGTGTGCTAAAAAGTCAACTTTTTGACTTTGCAAAATTCATTTTCATGTGAGTATTTTTCCCCCTTTGAAACATTCTGTGCAGCAATTTATAAATAACACTCACTAGGCTGGTCTGATATTACCCAACCTGCATCTGTGGATACAAATATGTTGAATTCATCCTAACAGGAACTGACAGTATCAAGCACTTCTGTATAAATTGAAGCTTCAGTAGCTATTTTGAGGAAAGTGTCTGTGGGAAACAAAGAAAAGAAAAACATACTTCTGCTAGAAACAGCAAATTCATCAAAATTGAATCCGCTTGGATTAAAAGCGCTGAACAGGGAACAGCAAATGGATCACTATGAAAAGCACCACATCCCACATTACTCAGCACATCAACAAAAATATAAATTTTAACAGCTGTGCCAGTTCAATGCCTGTGCTTATAAACAAAACATTCCTATATAGATTGCTTCCTGAAGATTATTGAAAGTATCCTTGGGAAAAAAGCTATATTCAGGTTTTTCCTCTCTCTCTGCCTCAAGAATAGGTACAACTGCTGTGCCCCAATAAGTTATTTCACCTGGTGGGCCAGAGACCAGCCCACACACAGAGCAGAGCTGCACCAGTTGCTGAGTTGGCTTTGTTACTTTCTTCCTCATCTTGGGAGTTCTGCCCAAAGTCCCTGTGGCCTGTAAATTCTGCATTCTTTGTGCCCACTATCAGTGGCACATCCTTCTCCTCAAGCTTTGTTAAATTCTCCCTAAGTCTGAGATCGTTGATCACATCAAGCCCTAAACTTTGACAACTCTACAGACAACTAACTCACCATTCCAACACCTGGACACCAAAACCAAGAGGCAAAACTTCTTCACAGCAAGTAAAAACTTGGTTTAACATGACATATTTTGTTGGTTTTGCTCCTCCATTATTCAGAATGTGGGACATCTTACTCCCTGCAGAACTGGCCAACACTGAGAAACTATCTGTATCAAACCCTGTGCCACAGCTGAATTTTAAATCCCAGCCTCCTATCATAATTTCTTTCCATACTTAATGAAGTAACATGATTTTCTAATTTTGAAAAAAAAAAAAAAAAGGCATTATACAGATAGGTAATGCTGCAAGACAGACAGAAGAGTAGCTCTGGACATCCAAGAGCAACATTTAATACTTTGAAGATTCACAGAGGTGAGAGAAACAAAAAACATTCCCCCAGCTGAAGAAACATTATTACAGGTGGCAAGAAGAACGCACCACCCTTTATCCTTGTTTTTCCAGAGAATCCTGGAGGAAAAGTGAATACCAAGGTGCCTGGAGACAGGTCAGGCATGCACTGAAAGCAGCAGCTGACTTTAGAAGGAGCAGGGAGCAGCCACAATGAATGTGTGACCAGACATACAGGGCTCCTCAGACCTGTTTGATGGAGGCTGTGTTTGCTCACAGAAACACATATTTACCCAGAGAAGGCTCCTAAGGGATTCACCTCCCTGAAAACCCACCCAAGTGCTCAGCTCTCGTACCTCACACTCATCTGTGCGCACCGCTACTGTTTTGACTATCACAGTAAGTAAAACAAGAATAATATGATAATTAAACAAACAAACAAACAAATAACTGTACATCCGATTTTAAATACCTAGGGAAAAGATTTTATAGGCTTAAAAAGAGTTCTGAAGTGCTCACTGTGCTGCTTCCCCAAAGGGGACACTCCTGTGGCACAGGATACAAAAGAGACCCCCAAATTGTCCTGTAAAATATTGCACCTTTCAGTACCAGCTGTGAGAGGTTCTTACCACCCACAGAGCCCATCATGCAGTGTCTGCCAAACATTTCCAGGGATTCATTCCAAGTTCTATACAAATGTAAAATGAATATGTGTCCAGGTCAAATCATCTTAGCAAGGATAAGCCAAATCAACGTAAATTTCTCCTCGTATGTTATACATGATATGCGGGACTAAGAAAGAGATAAGAAAAAGCAAAGCCCCAGTTCCATGCATCGGGAAGCCTTTTTGAATTTGCAAAACTCTAGAAGTATGTGTCATTTCCAGATATTGACTGATTGCTCAGTAAAGCTTTCAAGCCTCCCAAGTCCCCAAAGTTTCCATATTCCAGTTCAGTCATTTTGGCTCACAGGTTCTGCTAAGACACAGAAAGCTTTTGGAAGTTTTGCAAATCAACTGAATGCAAGAGCTGAAACCTAGGAACAGACCTGTTCATAAACTCAGTGCTCTCCTGGGTTTTATATACATATTTACAGCTGAAGTTCAGGACGCTGTCAGCATCATCCATCACTGGGGTATATTTAAAGGAAACCTTTTATTCTCTGAATTCCCACTATTTTTAGGGCATGAAAAATCCACAAGTTAAATCATTATAACGAACACACACAGGATTTCTCTAGATTCCTCCCCAGATAAATATTTTGGTAAGTATTTAACAACTTGAACACGAACAATGACACAAAAGGATTTGCCAAAAAAATCAAACTCTAGCTAAAACTCTACTGCATGTTACTTCCAGTCCCAAGAACTCTTTCATATGGTTGAAATAAATAGAAAAAATCCAAATGCTAGAGTATAACTGTGGCCAAAACAATATATTGTTATACATTTAGTCAAATTTTACTGCCTCTGAAATAGGCACCTTTGTACTGACAGAGCAGAAAAAATGGAAAAGAATTCTTACGTTACTTTAGAGGGCCCGAAGGGCATCATAGCAAGGCCTGAAGTCATAAAATGCACTGTCAAAACCAGGAATGACACCTGGGGGCATGCTGATTGCCAGGCTTTTACACATCCTGCCTTGCTCCAGAGTTAGCAAGGCAGGACGTGTAAAATATTTCATATTAGGACTTGGAGCAGATTTTTAGAACTATTTGAAAGTCCTACTTCTTATATTTGGTCTGTGAATACACCAGTGGAGTTCCCCGAGGTAATAAATTAATCACAAATTTTAATGCTTGATAACAATGCCTTTATTTGACCTGTTTATTAATACAGCCACAAAATGAAATTATTTCAGGCTAATGACTTGCAAAGCCCTTTAATCCCTAACAGCTACCAGCTGATTTGCCTGCATGAAAAGTTTGTCAGAAGTTTCTTGCATTTGGGGCCACTTGCATCAAGATCAAAATAAAATACAGACAAAAGACTAAAGTATTGAAATGACCATCTGTTGGATAGCATTATCTTTTGCTTCAATTTCAGGAGAGAAAAGGGAATAAGAATTGACTATCAGTTTCTTCAGTTTATTTAATTTTCCAGAAAATGGATCAAAGTCTGCTTCCATATTAGTAATTGTGGCATCTTTGTACTCTTCTATTAAATTTGCAAGGAAAATTTGGTTTGCTATTATATCAGAGAGATTTAGTCCCCTTTGTTTCAGTTGTTTTCAAACCTCCAAGTGGAAATATTCAAGACAGTTTCATTAATTCCAAAATAATACAGATCCTGTCCATTCCTACTTGAAAAGAAGAACATGGTCATATTGGCAAACACCAAAATACAGTTCTGTCATGAAGACTTTTTTTTCCCTCTATTACTGTTTATTGATAAGGGGTAGTTTTGCTTCAATACTGTGCTGTAAACATGTAACAGTTCTGTTTACTCATTAGTTAAGAAAAGCAAATAAAATTAATTTACACTGAAATGATATTTATGAACATTCTGCTTGGTGTGGCACTTTTATCAGTCTCTACTAATTTGCAAGCTCTCCTAAGTACCCAAATCTGGGTTTCCAAAGAAAGTGAGCAGCTGCTACTCCCATTTGCAATTAGTCCTGGATAATCAGAAGCTTTGATTAAATAAAAACTACAAATGGCTGGTGAATCCCAGCTACATTTTAGAGTTTGAATTCCTTTTATAACAAACCATTTAGTCTGAACACAAACTCCTCTCCTCATGCTCAAAAAAAGTAAAAAAAGCAGGTTTCTAAAATCTGCCTTTTGCCAGTTAAATGAGAACCAGCTGTGCTTCACAATCTGTGGAGGAAACTGAAGATGCCACCAAGTTTCCTAATTAAAATGAAGAAGGCAATAAAGACAAAACAGATTTGGACCACAATTCTTGAAATAGTTTTCTAATCTTTGCCTCATTTACAATTTTTATGAAATGTTGCCCACACTAGGCATAGTATGGGTGACTATTGAGGGTTATTCAAGGGTTATTCAGTATTTTTCACAACACAGCAGCACCATGCCCTGCAAAGCAGGCCAGAGCAGACCTTCTTGCACAAAAGCTTCTTAGAATAACTTTCTTTTAGTGACAAAAGTTCTAATTTGATTTTCATTTTATACATACAACGTCTGGCAGAGCAGACTGAGAATTGTACTTTACAGTTTCAGGTAACATTTCTACTTTGCATACATTCACCTTTCTAAATTGAAGAATGTTTTAATTCAATAAATAGTTAACTAATCATTTAAAATGCCTGTGACTCAAATTTTCAGGTTTAATATAATCTGTACTAAAATACTTTGTTCATATACTTGTGTTTTATTTACAGAAGATTACTTCAAGAAAAGAAACTATTGACTTCACTAATTTTTTCTTTTCTTCAGAAATAATGAACACTCTCTAAGAAAATAACATATCCTACTTTCATAAGTTGTTTGTGCTTGTTTCTTTCCTATCCACCTAAAACAGGTTGTCTCCCCAAGGTGTTTGCTAGAGATTTTTATTTTTTTGTCTGGAGTGAGACATCAGAATTCTTCTGTTTGGGAGCTGATTGGATTATGTTCATTAGTTTATGATCATCCCAGAAACACACTCATAAATCTTACTGCAATGCCATTAGAATAAGATGTTCTGATTATGCTTTATTAAAGCAGATGCCCATCTGCCCTGTAGAGGAATAAAAACATGATTCACTACATTCAAGAGACACTTGGCAAACATCTTCTCCTGTCCACATAAGATTTCTGAAATAAACTTTGGGTCGAAAATAGTGCCAAGTGGAAATAATTTGGTTTTTTTTTTAATTTGTAGGAGCAGTACATAAAGAAGAAAGGAGGCAACCCCAGCAAAGTCACCTCTGAATGCAGAGACCAGCCAGACTTGTTTTCAGAAGAGGATAAGGTAAAACAGGAGTTCCCATACTCTAAGTGATGGAAATCCAGATTAAAATGCAACAGCTTAGATTTATCTTCACTAATTACTTTAACTGGCACTCAATCTGTTGATCTTAAAGACTATGAAGACCTAAGCAGCAAGTGAATCATTCCCTATGAATATTCATACACTTTCTGTTGCTCTAATGGAAACAACACTCACAGTCAGCATTGGATAAGCAAGATTTGGAACAGAGGCATCCTTTGGACCTGTCTTTTTCTTGACTTTGAGTGTTCAGTCTGATTTCAGCCCTCCAAACCAATGCAAGGTTTCATTGAAGGAGAATCAGCTGACCTGTTTTCTCCAAACTCACATCTGCTCCAGGAAACCACCATCAGCTTATCACCATTTCCTTGGGTGATATGCCAATGGCTTCTCATACAATCACCAGTTCATACTTGCAACTTTTTGGAAGTCAGATCCATTATTTACTATTCCTGGAATTACACTGTCTGGTCACATCAGGTTTCTTATCTTTACCCCTCTCTAAAGTGCTCTATTTTAACCTGTATTCAATCCTCAACTTTTATCCTCAGTTACTTCAGATGTAACCTGGAAAATTTGACTAAACAGAGAAACACAGAATGTCTTTCATATATCACATACACAGAGTTGAGAAAACCACTAATGGTTCCTCATTTGTTGATGATCTGACAGAGCAATAAAACCCCATTTCAGGCATTTGAAGATACCACATTTTCCTTTTTGATCTGTATGAAAATATACAGCTCTTTCCCCTCAACAGGTTTCAGTCACAGGTTTTGCAGAAATACTAGTGAACCACAAAATTGTCATAAAATCTTGCTGTACAGGTTATCAAATTAGAGTTCAAAATCCTGGTTGTGCTTAAAATCCTCTAAACCATGACACTGGAACTTGGCAGGTGCACATTATAAACACAAATTGACCTAGACTGGCATCTAGTGCCACCAGGATTGACTTTTTATGTTTGCTTCAGAAAGAAATTATCTTGGTAATTTTACTGCTTTGTTCTTTGCATCAATGAATTACCAGATAAGACCAAAGTGCTATTGAGAAGTGGTTTTATAGAAAATAAACATGTGAAGATGGAAACAAAAAAGGTAACTGTAATGTTACTAGGTCAGAGAGAGACTTGAAATAAAAATATCACACTAAAACACATAGGCAGAGGCATCTAGCTACAAGAAAAAAGCACCTTTATTTTGTTGCAGCTAAAAGAAGAACTAAATGTTGTAAAGGTGAAGAAAGAAGAAGGGAAGAAATTCAACCTGCCACAGGTTATCAAAGACATCACCTCAGAGCTGGTGCCTAGACAAAGGTAAAGGACAGATTGAGCAAAGGGGGACTCAGTTTCTTCAGCTTCAAAGCAACAGGTGAGTTGATAGCACTGAACAGACAAAAGCAAACTGGGGATAATTTAAAGAGCTTAATTTACTGCTCAATCTTTCCAATTCTCAGAGTATTGACTGAAGCAAAGTTATTTCATACATATCTACAGAACTCTGGTAACTTATCAAGTGTCCCTCCAGGGACATCCACTGCTGCTAAACCCTCCTGAGTAGCTTTAGGAGATTTTCAAGGTTATATCTAGAGAGGGTGAAATGATCTCTGGGAATGGGGTGGCAAACAGGAATGAGAAACATCTCCAGAGACTGGAGTGATGCAACTTCACAGATAGAAAAGTGACTTCTTGACAGTCCTAATCTACTGCCCTAAACAATGTCATCTTCTGCTGCATTGCTATTTCCACACCCTTGGGTACTTCTGGAAAACAGAAAAGCCTTTCTTCGTACTGCATTCAATGATTTTGCACCTACGCTGAGCGATCATTATCATAAAACACATTTCCTTATTTATCATTCCCTGCTTTGACAAACTAAATCATCACATTATAAACTTCTAAAGCAAGGAGGAGGGTTCCTCCTATTGCTGTAAATGCCTTTTCTGGGGAAGGGAGCAGGAGGAAGGTGGATTTTTTTTTTGCTAATAAGCAGAGTCCTGTTGAGGCTCTGCTTTACCTGTGTGAGCACAGTCCTTTGCTAATCTTACCAGGTCAAGGCTGCCTGAGCTCAAACAAATCCTTAGCTGCAGGGAAAACCAACTGAGTTTCTGATTGGCCTCTGAGTAGCCTCATAAGAGTGAAAGCAGTGTCTGGGGATGAGTGCCTTGTAGGGGTTTGTGGGAGTTTGTTTGTTTGTTTTGAGGAGAGAAACCAGAAGGCAAAGAGGAAACAAGCGAGGTAAATGAGGGCTGGAAGCAGAGCTGCACATGGAATAACAAAGATGGGAGTGTTGTTCCCTGGCTCAGTGGCTCTTGTTCTGTTTTCACTTTCTCCTCTTTTGCCCTCACAGGACATTGTCCCTCTGCCTTTCCTGCCTGTTTGCTGACACAATCAGCGTGTTGAGGAAGGTGATTAAGGTCTCCATTCTACTCTTGTCCATCTGTCCTCCTCCCATGCTCTATTCCAACTCTCTCTGCCACATGGAGCCACATTTTGCTGCCTCAGAGGCTGCATGGTCTGTCTGGAGAAGCCCTGACCCAGTGTAACAAGCTGGAAATGACAGGAAAATGAGAGGATGGATCCAAGAGCCCAGGGAGTACTTCTGTGGTCTGTGCCTACACCTACACATTCTCCCTTTGCTAGACACACACACTCCCTGATCCCTTTTCCACACTGCTGATACCACATGAAGAAAGATGAAGTGGTATCAGATACAGGAGGAGTGAGGGGAAGATAACTCTCATTACCTCACCTTTACCTATTCCTTCCCTACCTCCTTCCTGTGTTCCCTGTTTATCTGCACGTGGATAGGGCTGAAACAGGGATGGCAGCAGCAGAAGGTGCCCTCTGCACCATCCCTCTAATCCCTCTGCTTCCTGGGACAGGAGATGAAAGCAGCCAGGGAAGCTGGAATCAGGGAACAACACTCCCAGCCCAATTCCCACCACGTTCCAGCCACACAGATCAACCCAGTCTCTGCCCCCTTCCTTTAATTTGGGCTTCCCATAGGGCAGAGTCCCAGATGGGTGACAGATAAGCTGCTATATGTTTTGTCAAGGCGTTTGATTACTACCTGGCTCAGGTAAATAAAGCATTTAAGCTTTCAAAAGCAATGCTAACATTAGTTCAGAAGAGTTACAGGCAAGTCATGTGTCTGCAACAGAAAAAAACTTCAGCAGTCAGTGGTGAGACCAGTCTTGAGTTATCCCTCAGCTTAAGTCTTGTTACTGGGGACTTGAAATTACTTTGTAGATTATAATTTATATTATTATTACATTTTTTTTCCTCATATTCTGGTACCAAGCTATACCTGTCCTCAAGACAAAGCTGGGTTCTTTTGAATTCTCCATCTCTTTAACTTATTCTGGATTCCTCCAGGTTCAAGAGGCGTTTACAATTGTTCTCAACTGGAATCACAAGCAGGTAGATGGAAAACCCATATAATTTAAAAAGCAACAACCCATATTTGCTTATGGTTGTCCCAGTCTGACCCTGCACTTTCCTGGTATACCGAGTTTTACTCCAAGTATTTCTCCATTAGAAAGATGGAGAGAAACTTAAAGATTCAGTGGTTTTAAAGTTCATACAGCAGATGCAAGTAAAAATCAGGAACACAGGCAAAGTCAATAAATAAACATGGAAAGTTGGAATTCTGCTTTCTTTGCTCTCCCACCTGCTCTTTCCACATCTCCATAGAAGTTTGAGAATGAATTCTTTAATGCACTTGTTCATATATTCCCTTTTTTAAAAAAACAACAAAATAACCCCAGAGAAGCACCTCTCAGTGAATCCCCTCCTTCCCCAACCTTAAAATTAAAAATCTGAAATCGCAAAAGACCTTTTTTGGCCGTGGAAGTACAAAGCGTGGTACACACAAATCTTCAAAAGCCAGCATTGCGCTACACCCACACACAGCCACAGCTGCCAAAATGATCCTCAGCATCTTCTGCTGCCCCATGCAAAGCTGAGCAAAGGACGATGCACGAATGAGTGTGGTTCCTTATCCGTCTTGCAAATGTTAGGAGGAGGTGTTTTTATCAGAGCAGCGCTAACCTCGAGCGCTAACCCATGGGACTGGGGATCACTTGACATCCCCTTACCTTCTATCTCCGCGCTGTTTGAACAGCCAGCTTCATCTTCCAGCTACTCTGTCCTGAATACCCTTTAAACAACCTCCTTTTCACCGCTGTGACACCCCCCACACGGCTTTTTTATAGTGAATTGTCAAAGCCTGGGGAGGGGAGGAAGGGGGGGCTCCCACCTTACAGAGCTCGGCTGCAGCTGGGTGTCATCACCGACAGCGCTCGCTGAACCCCCTGCCCTACGCCAGCAAAGCGCTTTATTTACCGACCTGCCCGTCCAACTGGAGTTTGGGAGAATCAATATTTACCTTGTAGGAGCCGCGTCTGTTTGAAAGCCCCGCTCCTTTTGGATGAGATGGGATGGAGCGGGGAGAGCGACAGGAGCGGCTGCGGCCGCAGCGCCGAGAGCGGCCCCGCTCGGACACCCCGGGCCCGATGACCTGGTCCTGGTCCTGATTCTGGTCCTGTCCTGATTCTGCTCCTGGTCCTGCTCCTGATCGTGCCCGGCGGTGCCTCCGCCGTGCCGGGATACCCGGGATACCCGGGACAGCCGGGACCGCTCTCCGCCGCCTCCCGCACCGAGCGCTCGGGCGGCTGCAGCCGGGCCCTCTCGGGCAGCCCGATCCCTTTCCAGCCCGGATCCCGATCCCTTTCCAGCCCGGATCCCGATCCCTTTCCAGCCCCGATCCCGCTCCCGGCGCCAGCCCCGGCTCGGCCGCGCTCGGGGCCGCCCCCGAGTGACGGCGCCCGGCGCTCCGGCCCCCCCGCGCGGGCAGGTGCTCCAGGGAATTCCTGCGCTCAGGGAATTCTCTGCACGGCGTTTCTCCCCCGCTTCGTTATTGCTGGAATCGAAAGTATGCTGTTTTATGTCCATTTTTCTTTTTTCTTTTCTTTTTTTTTTTTTGGTGAGTTTTCCTGCGCCCCCGGGGGTATTTCCAGGTTAACACGGACATCGCGGTATTGACTGAGGAAAACACTGACTGCTCCAAAGATTGAAAAATCAGGTGTTTCTCTACTTAAAGCACCTCTCAGCGACTTTAATTCTCTCAGTGAAATAACAGCATAGGTAGTTTGTATTGTTATAACTATTTCATGTCAGCCCCCTGTTGACTCCGGCTTAAAAACCAGCTTCTAATGCTGTGTTTATGACTGAAAAAAAAATCTCCAGTGCAGGAAGACTCCAAGTACACAAACGTTAAACAAAAACACATTCATGAAGTGTAGCTTTTCTTCTGTCTCTAGAGATTCCAGGATCACTCGTAGAATATGAAAAGTGCTGTGAGTTTTGGTCATTGGGAGTTCCCTGGTGATCATTGGGGCGCCTGGATGAGCAAAATTCTGATGAAGGGTTTCTGTTGAACCAAAGGGGTTGCCTGTGCTGCACTGGCACAGCTCTTTCACAGCAGCTGAGTTCTTCTGGGGATGTCAAGTTTTCTGTGGAGCTGGCTAAACAGAAGTAACTGCTTAGCAGGAAGTGAGATAAAGAGATTCCAGACATGTATACAATGCAATTAATGCACACTTTTCACTCTTTGTGGAGTGGTTGTATTTCGCCCACTACAGTTTGCTGTCTTTTTTCCTGGCATGATGGTATCTTTCATGTTTAGCATGTCTAAAATACACGTTTTTTAAAAGGTAATTTTGTCACTCATAACACTTCTCCTCAGTTTTAGAATCTCTTTTTGCCTAGAATAACCTCCCAGTGTATTTGGGTTGTTAAAACTTGTTCCCTGCTACCAGCTGAGACACTCTCTGACCTTGGGAAGAATTACATGTTATTTCAGTTTTGCTTTAAACGTACACAAAACACCAAGGCTATGAATCACATACCAGATATTCCAGATAGAGGATTGGACCTCGCATAGAGAGCAGACATGCCCAAGGTGGGGGAGAGAGAGAAAATGGGAAGTGAAGTAGAATGCCTTTGAAACGTCTCTGAACATGCCAAAGAATAATTTAACCTGGCAAGGATCCATGGGCTGTGTATTAATTTGGCTTTTGAATGTTTCTTGTCTTTTGTCTCAGCGTTGAGGTAGTCCTCTTAAATATGTCACGTAGAGGAGTGGTGAAAATGACACAGAGGTTGATAACATTTGCATCTTTCATAACACTGATACCAAAAATTATTGGTCAGCACTGCTTGGTGAGTATTGGGAAAGAGTCAGTGGAATTTAGAACAATCTGGGCAAAACTTGGTTGAAAACAGACCAGTTTCCCCTCCTTTTCCCCAGCTCACTGGAGGTCTAGGACAGGTGTCTGTACAGCTTTGCCCATGACAGAAGCAGCACCTGGGAGCCTCACTGATGCAGGGTTCCTCCTGTGCTGTTTGTTCCTGCCCTGGAATTGCCAGGCCCCTGCTGGTACATGCTGCTCTCCAGTTTCTCTGGGAAAAGCAGCGTCAGGCAGGGCCTGGGAAGGCGAGCACGGCCTTGCCCCGGTGCAGGGGAAGGGCCTGGAATGGGGAGGCAATTACTGCCACTCCCTTGGGAAGAGCCGGCAGGAGCAGGGGGAGGCTGAGCACAGAGCACAAGCCCCTGTCTGTTCATGGCTCATGATTTTGCAGCTCTGCTTCTTTACTGTTCCACACAATATTGCTGCACCGCCAGAAAGCGGAGAGAATCTTAATTCTGGGCTCCCTTTAGCTTGTTGGTCCGGCCTATCCTGTTTGTTATCATTGTAACAGGTGAGTCAGTTCTGCACCTCTCTGAGTGCAGTGGCTTCCAGGAGCCCTCCCTCAGCTGTGCTGCTGGCCTCTTGGCTCATTACCATTCCAGAAGTGCCCCTTCAGTGAGAGTGGTGTCTTTGCTGCAGTGGTGCAGACCCATGACTGTCACAAAGCTGGCATTGTGCTGAGTCTTTGCCTCTCTTATGTAACAATGGGGTTTATTCAGGGAGAGCAGAATCATCCTTCTCGGAAAAGACCCACAAGAAAAACAAGTCAGGAGCCCCAAAGCAGAGCACTGGGGCTTTACCAACCATCTTCATTGCTTCCATCCCAAAAAAACAAAATTATCTGTGAGATCTCCCACGTGAGATCCCACAGTTTATCCTGATGAGATGTAATCACCAGAGTTTATTCTTATATTCTTAAAACTCATTGAGCAGACCTGAGCAAGTTTCTATCCCTCAGCGTCGCAGTCACATTTTGGGGCACTGTGGCAATGCTGAGTTTCAGTTCAGGCCAGGGTCCTGATCCTGCAGTTGTGCCTGGATGGTGTTTAGGCTGATGCATCCAGGGGTTCTTTCCTTGTGCTGCTTGCCCTGTTACTGGATTGTGCAGAAAAGTGGCAAAATGGATCACAATCCCTGAGGGATAAGGGCCAAAACAGACTCTGAGATGAAGGCTCTAAATGGCTGCGCTCCCTGGATAGAAACTCGGGGTTCTAAGGCAGGAAATAAAAAAAAAAATCATCTTTTGATACTTCACTTTTCAGTATGTTCCAAATTGCTGTTATACTTGCTGAAAGGTTTTTATGAAGCTGTAATTTTCCTGTTTATGAAGGAGGTAAATTAGTTGCAGCTAAAGTAGTCTGAATTCAGTCCCAACCACTCAGATATTTTAGTATCAATTTGCTCAAGAATTCTCACAAGATTTCACATCCTTCTTTATGAAATCTTTTCTCCAAGACTACAACAGAAGTTAGTCACAGTATGGTTTCACTGCTTCCCCCAAAATCACGGTCCTCCATAGGCTGCAGGCTGGGAAACACCAGCATTAAAACAACAAATAAACATCATGATGCACGATGGTGAAAGCTGCAATACTGTGTCATCTATTTTCTTTGAAAAAAGCGACCCATTGAAATGCTCAGGGATTTCCTTTCCTGTAAATGGGGATAAATCAGCTGCAGACAGGAAATAATGTGTTGGAGAATCCTTCCCCATGGGCTCCATGCAGCTAATCCATTGTGTCTCACTAGAAAGTGCAGCCTGCTTTATCTTTAGCTGAGATTTGTGGCCAGTCACATCACCAATTTCCTCTGGCACAACCTTCTCTCACCCTTTGAAAACTTTCTTTTTTAAGTGGTTGAGGTATGCCTGTGGTTTATTTTAGTTGGTGGAATGACTTTGAAGAATTCAAGTTGAGAGCTTGAATAAAGATGTTTTGCCCATGCATAAAAGTAGAAATTCTGCATTTAGAAACTAGAGTAATGAGATTTTGCACATTAGCTACAGCTACTTGATATGAAACCAGAACTTTTATTTTTCCCCTGTCATAATTTAGCAGAACACATGATATAGAGGTCTTCTTACTGGGACAGATATGATACAGTTAAAAAAAAATTCCTTAATATGCAGATGGTTTTGCCAGAGAGAACTGTATTTGTTGAGCAGTTTGGGTTTTTTTTTCTCCCAATCTTCCAGAAGATTTCGTTGACACGTGCAGTCCTTAAATAAAGCCTTTCAGGAGCCTATTGCGCCTTTCGTTCAGCATTTTAAAAAAGATTTAAGCAAGCCATTGATGCGGTTGCTCGCCGTAACTGGAATTCCACCTGAGGCAGGTGAAATTATCCAAATTTAGGTGGTGTTGCTGCAAGGACTTGGCGCCATCTCGTGTTCAGCCTTTAAACCACTCGCCAAGTGATTTAAATCCTGAGTGGTTTTGGGGTGGAGCGTTCGTTCTTGCCCCCCCCGGTAAACACAGCCACCCCATGTGGAGGCATTTTATAAATTCTGGGGTTGGCAAACCTGGATTAGTAAACCAAGAGCTGGTGGGGGGCAGCTGCAGGAGATTAATTGTTTAAATTAACATCTGCATTTGCTCTCACCATCAGGCAGCTGGGGAGGTACTGGATTTATGTACCCTGTGTGGCTGAGTGTATTGGTGCAGAGAACACAGCCCCATGCAAGCTGCTGTTCCAGCTCCTGCCACGAGATGATGTTCAGTCATGGGATTTGTTTCAGTCACAACACTGGGGGATTTAACAAATGCCTAAATTCACTGCGGGGAAAAGAAAGAGAAACACGCTAGAAAGGCTTGTGAGCTACAGAAGGTGTTATTAAGCTGTTTCTTGGCTGAAAAGATAACTTTTATTGTCATATTATCTCTTCAGGAAATCTAGTCAGTTTTTTTTAAGGTATTTCTTATTTAAAAAAAATACACATGAAATCCTGTCCCTTCAAACATCAGGAGAGACCATAACAGCAGAAAAACTCTGAGTTCAGCTTACCTGCAAGCTCGGAGGCAGGACACCAGCTGGGTCTCTTTCCCTGATGGTGTTGTTCCTTGCTCACCTCTGTGTGTCAGGGGGGTGGTGGCTCTCTCACAGCCCTTTTCTCACAGCCCCACACCCAGCTGCAGCAGCTCATGCCTTCGTTTTTGGTTTTGGGGCAGACCTGGGCGCAGCTCTGGCTCAGCCCTTGGGTGCTGTGACGGAACAGAACACCCTGTGCTGGCTGAGCTGCAGGAATGAGCCGTGGGCTGGGACTTGTCCCAGCTCTCAGGAGGCAAGATTAGCCTAAGCCCCTTTCATCTAACCCCAACAGGAGCCAGAGCAGACAAGGTCAGCTCCTGGGGCTCAGCTGACGCTCAGGAGCTCGCTCACATGCCCAGGCTCTGTTTGCTCACTGCTCAGCTCTGCTCTGGTGTTTCCTGCTGTTTGCTGAGATGTGAATTCATCTCACAGGGCATGGATGGTGCAGACTAAAGAGTGACCAGCTGCAGAGCCGAGTCTCTGCTGATTCACGTGCTGAGTGTCAGTCCCAGAGCAGTCATTAAGGTCCATTACAGCAAAAATCCCACTGAAAACCCCAAGCCAAGGGCAGGGGAAAGCAGCAGGTCCTGATCTCCAGGGCTTGTCTTGCACCCAGCAGCTGATAACCCACATGGGTGTACCAGAGCTTGCAAGGCCTGGAAATTGTGAGTAATTGACCCTGAGTGACACAGCAGTGGGAACTCCTGGATTTACAGGTTCCCTGGGGACAGGTGACCTGGTTTTGCACAATACAGGTTTCCTGTCAGAGAACACTTCTTGCCTCTCTGAAATCTGAATTTTAGCCATTCTCCCATTCGCTTTGTTCCTCTCTCTACCCTCAGAGATAAACTTGGTGTTTTTCTGAGACTTGATTTAGCACCTAAGACCTGTTTAGTTTATCCAACAGATTGCAGGTTTTCAGCAGTTCTTTGCTCTTAGAGTGGTGGGGGTTTTTGTTTGGTGGTTTTGTGTTGGTTGGGGTTTTTTGTTTTTTTTTTTTTTGTTGTTGTTGTTATTGGTTTGGTTTTTTTTCCTGTGTCAAAAGAGTTTCTTCCTTCTGCCCTGCCTTGAGCTCCAAACACGTTTTGTAGATCACTGCCCATATCCTGGTCACTATACTTTCATTACATTTTAGAAGTAACCAGGAAATTGCCTCCTGATACATTTTTACTTTCTTAAAATTAACAGGCTTAGAACCTGGACTACATCTTAGGGGTAGAAGCTGTACAGCCTTTGTGCACATTTTACCACCTTGAGACTGGAGCTGGTGGGGAACCAAGTTAATTCCAGCACCAGCTCTCTCAGAAGTGGTTTTCAGCTTGATCTCAGTTCTGATTGACTCTGCGAAAACCTGTTTTTCACTGCCCATGACCTCTGAATCCTCTTGTGATTTCATGCTGATTGCAGCCACATAAGCCTCTAAATAAACTTGTCTCTGTTTGAAAACCAAAACTTTGCTTCTGTGCTTTGCCATGCTTTCTGTTAGCTCAAAGAAAAACACAATTAATCATAGAAAAAGATATGAGCGCTGTAATGCTGACATTTGGGCAGTTAGCAAGCCTTTTCAGGTAATTTGCAGTTTAATTTTCTTTACACAGATCCAATCTAAAATTTGAGATGTATTTATCATAATGCATTATTTTATTCTTTGCAGCTTCTTAATGTACTCTGACTTGTAATATTATTAAATAGTTAGGGGGTTCTAGCTCCCAAAAAATCCTCTCTGAACAGGAAATAATCATGGTCAGTCATCTTTATTGTTGTTCTGATATTTGTTGCAGTACATGTGCTCTGCTCTTGATATGGAACTAGAATTTTTTTTGCATATTTTTAATCACCATTATTTTCTTCCTGGTGTGAATTTACGTCCAGCCAAAAGAAGTACCTCAGTATCAAAAACTTGCTGGTGTGACAACAGCTGCATTTCTGTCATAACTGTAGATTTAGACATGGCTTTCTGATCCACATCTGAATTGTGGCTCGTGGATTCAGCCTTAGAAGTGTTTCATTCTTTTGCTATTGTAAATGATTTCTTTTTCTGCTCTTAAGATCTTAAGATTTCTTCTGGGACTTTTAGCTGAACTGTTTAGGAAGATGTTAACTTTTTTCAGGCTCCTTTAAAAATCTCCTTGGTTCCTAAAGCCTAGCTCCCCATAGGAGAGCCTAAACCACTGGCTTTGCCCAGTGCACAGATGAAATATTTGTTTTCCTGAAGTAATGGAATGAATAAGGAATTTAGCTTCTGCTTTGCTTTTGCATCATCAGACGTCCTCTTTCTGTGTACACATCACATTCCTTTTAAAAAAGTACTCACATCTTGTTTTTGAGCATTCCTTGCTGTTTTTCTGGTTAGTCAGTCATGTAATGTATGTCCTCACCAAACAGCCCCACAAACTCTTTTAGTTTGGACACAAACAGGGCTGAAATGAAAAGCAGTGTTTATGGGTACTGGCATTTACAGCGTTGAAGTTAATTTGGTGTTGGGAGTAATATCAGACAATGTAAATATAAATATTTCACCAAAAGTTTGCTCGTGGACATGATAAGCAGCACCTTCCTTGCCCTCTTCCTCCATTAGAGGGAGTCAGTAAAATCCTATCTAGCAAGAAAACTGCAACTTAATTGTCCTAGCTGGATGTGAGTGCTGTGCTCTGACTGATAAACCTATGGACATTTATCAGGTGGGTGAGGAGAACTCAAATGTTTTTTCATAAAACTGTTAGATCTCATCTGTTTTTCAAATATCAAAACATAAACAGATAAGCCTGTGACCGTTGCCAACATATTTTGAATTGCCTGGATAGAAAAAAGTGCAATCTTCATACCCTTTGTTTAGTAAAACAAACATTGTTTTAAGCAAAAACTTGCTGAGGAAAAGATCAAAGTGTTATTTAAAGCTCTGGGCCCCTCACTGCAGGAGGGGCATTGGGGTAAGTCCAGAGAAGGGCAGCAGAGCTGGGCAAGGGTCTGGAGAGCCCAGCTGAGGGAACTGGGGGTGTTCAGCCTGGAAAAGAGAACACTCAGGGAGATCTTGTCGCTCTCTAGAAGTGCCTGGCAGGAGGCTGGAGCCAGGTGGGGATCAGCCTCTCCGCCAGGTCACCAGCAAGAGGAGAAGAGAGAACGGCCTCAGGGGGCACCTGGGGAGGTGCAGGTTGAACGCCAGGAAGAAATATCTTCACTGGAAGAGTGGTTAAACATTGGAGGGAGCTGCCCAGAGACGTGGTGGGGCTGGAGGTGTTCAAAGGAGGAGGAGCCCTGGCACTCAGTGCTGTGGTTTATTTGTGGAATGGCAGTGTTTGGGCCAAGGTTGGACTTGATGACCTCGGGGCTCTTCTCTGGCCTTAATGATTCTATAATTCTCATTAATTACCAACCACAATTTACACATTTCTTTGAAATTTAATAAGTTATTTGTCTACCAGACTGACTAGGAATGAAGTGGTAACAAACATGCAACAAGAATGTGAATATGTTGTTTTTCTTAGGATAACAATGCCGCAGGGGAAAAAAAGGATTCAGGGCAGCCTGGGGCTTGTTTCAGTTCTGTTTGTGTGCAAGTTCTTTAAGCTTAGAGCAATACATTTTTCACTTACTGCTGTCATTAATCCTGAAAATTTATGCTCGCATTTTATGGCCAAACAACAGAATAGGAAATGCATCTTTTTCTGGATGCACTCACTAGCTCTCAAAATGGGAGAGTAAACAAGCAATTCATAGCATGCAGCAGAATTTCTTTTTTTGCTAAAATGATTACTGAAATAGAACTTTTTAGAGGCCCTCATAGGAGGTTGTGTTTTTCACAGTGATACAAGTTCTGCACACACTTCAGAGCTGATTGCTGCTGGGACTGAAATACCTGATTTCAGACACTTCCCTCATTTTTTTGAGATCTGTATAAAGAGGAGCTAAAGCTTTATATCAGGTTTTGTACTTTTTGTGCCAAAGCTGTTTTTACAAGCTTGTCTTACGTTACAAGATGTGTCTGGGGGTGTGTGTTCTGTCCCCACCTGTCAGAGCTGGGGCAGTTCTCTGCTGTTCATGGGGCAGTTTTTTCTTTATCTCTCCCACAGCCAATCTCCCTGCAGGAGATCCCTGCTGTCCATGGCCAGTGAGTGTCCCTGCAGGGCTGATCCAATTCCAGCATCCCATGGGGAGATGCTGCGCCCAGGGGAGGAGCCAAGCATTCCTACCTGGATCCAATCTGAGCCTGGCCCAGCACAGCAGCCTTTGCCCACTGCATTGCCAGAGGAGCAGCTTTCTGCTGCCCTGCATTCCCAGAGGGAGCCCAGGCCCATCTCCAGCAGCCCTGGAGCTGCAGAGGAAAACTCCCCCCTTGTGCAGGATCCCTGCTCCAGCAGAACCACAGCTGGCACTGCAGGAGGGCTGAGCCCCCATGGGATGGGGCTGTGCCACCCCCTGACACACAGGGGGACAGCTCAGGTTCTCACTCTGGCAGTGGTTTTTTTTTTTTTAATTTTATTTTTGTATTATTGCATTTGTATTTTTAATTTTCCTTGTATAGAACTATTATTCCTACTCCCATATCTTTGCATGAGAGCCTCTTTATTTCAAAATTACAATAATTCAGAGGGAGGGGGTTTACATTTTCCATTTCAAGGGAGGCTCCTGCCCTCCTTAGCAGGCACCTGTCTTTTCAAACCCAGACACAGCTGTACATGTGGCACCGGAGATCTGGCATGAAAGCAGGATGCAGCTTGCAGACACATTAAAAATGCTTTTGGAAAAAAACACTGTGAGCATGAGGCCAAAGTAAATCTTTGCAGCTCTTCTGAGGAGAGCCATCCATCTGCATGGAACAGCTACTGGTTTCAAACAGAGTATGTGCACAGGAAATGATGCTGGCACTTTATCTTCTAACCCTCAGCTGAAGTAGTAATGCCAGCACTATAAGGCCTTTAGAAGAAAAAGCCATTGGTCATATGCACTGTTTAAATTAAATATTCTGATAAAGCACATGCGTTGTTTAAATTAAATAGTCTGAAAAATCTGTATTTGAAAAGCCCACAAAAACACTTAATTCTGTCTGGGTATTTGTTAATAATTACAGAGAGTTTCAGGAATTACGTGAGAAGTACAAAATTTAAGCCCTGCTCCCAAAAATTCTACATAGAGGATTAATTATAACAAAGGATTGGATAACAGAAAAATGTATAAGATGTTCATGATCTAACTCATTGCATTAGCAATTAGTGTTCACATGTTGGAGTCTTTCCTTTTCCTTTTTTAATTAAGAATAAGAAAATTATGACTAACTTTGAGGTCACAGAACAATGTAGTGTAATAATCCTCTATTAAAGGGATTTTTACTTGGACATCCTAATGAAAATATTATTTCTAACCTCATCTATCACAAATATAGACAAGGGGACCCAGATAAGAGTTATAAAATGTTCAATTTTTCAATTATTTTATGCCAATCATATTTCCAAGGCAAATGAGTGCAACATCAGATCACACAGAATGTCCCACGTACAAATACAGAAAGATTAGTCTAGTCAAGTAATATTTTTCCAATTTTGGAGCTCCCAGTTTCCAGGAGGGGCACGGATTCCTACTGAGAAAATACACTTGATAGTAAGTTTATTTTGTTCAGTTAAGATCCCAGGATGTCTCAGACAGTGCTCCAGAGACTGCCCCTCCTCACTGCAGGTAACTGCTGTGTGATCAGTCCCCTGCCAAAATGCAAGGTTGCTCAAGCTAAGTTTGTTCCTGGCAGTGGAAATTGTTAGTCCTCTGTCACTGGAAATTTTTGAGATTATTGTCTAATGCCTAACCTGAGTGCAGTTTGACTTACTTCTGTCCATTGGTGAGATGGGGAACTAGTTCTTCTCCTCTGCTTTACAGTATTACAATAAATATCACAATAAATACTAAGATAAATATTGATATTATGAAAATATTACAATAGTACAATATTACAATAGTACAATACTACAGTATCTGCTTTTGAAGCTTGGGGTTCTTTTGGAAATGTCAAAATCATTCCTGCCTAAGTGTAGGTCTTTGCTCTTGCCCTCACTGCGTTATCTCCCATGATTTTTCTGCCCGTTTTTCAGATTAATTTTGGTAGAAATGAGTGGGCCAAAAATTGAGTCTTTACCAAGAACTGGACTTGATGGTTTGACTGCAGGGACCCAAGGCAGCAAAAAATGGAGCCTCTGTTTGGTCTGTGCTCATCAGAGATGTCATGATAGGGAGTGAGGGGAATACACCTCAGTGTGTATTGAGTCCTTGAGCTCACAGTTTGGGAAAAATTGCTCCCTAAAAATGCCTCCTGATCTGGTGAAGCCAGAAATGGCAGCATCACTTTGTGTGCCTGTGGTTTTGCTTTGAATGCAAACGAGTGTTACAGGCAAAACCAACCGTGTTTTTCCCTACCCAAGGTCTGAATTACCTACCCAGACTGTGGGGATTGTTTAACATAGGTGGAGTTTTCTTTACACACAGATATAGCCCCAGCACATTCTAAAGTGGGTGTCCCTACAGCTGCTCCCAAAAATTCCGTATCTTTCAGCATCAGTTTTCAGATTCGTTGGGTGAAGATAATACTGGGAAATAGAAAACCAGGTCAGAGTCTGCTAGGAACCCTCAAAAATTAGGCACCTCAGAAGTATTTACTTTTTGATGTACTTCTAAGATTTATAAAATTAAAACATTTTCCAAAGATTTTTTCCCCCTTATTCTCCTACTCTTAAGAAACAGTTCAAAAAGCCAAAAGAAAAGCCCCAGTCCTGTAATTGTGGAGTAGGGACTGACTCACTAGATGGGGTCAGTCCCATGGAGAAATCAGCCTTAAATAAGAAGGAAAAACAGGTGGTTATCTGCAATAAATATGACAGTGGCACAGGGAGCAGTTTACAAGGTTCTTTTATTAACCTTTTCCACATAAAGGCTTTACTTGTTCAAAATTATTTAAAAGAGTGATTTAAAATAACAAGGGCTTTTGATATATTTTGCAATACTAAATTCCGAGACAAATGGCACCCATGCCAGTATGAACATCAGGAAAGAAGACTGAGCAATATCCAGACATCACCAGCAGAAAGGTGGTTAGATGTTGGAAGGGGCTGCCCAGGGAGGTTTTGGAGTCACCATCCCTGGAGGTGTCGTGGTACCTGGTTAAAGACTGGACTCGATGATCTCAGAAATCTTTTCCAACTTTATTCATTCTGGGATTCTGCACATTCCTTTTTCTGGCTTAGGGCTCAATCTGGTGGAAGTGTAATAAAATGTTATTTTCTTCTATGCAATGGAAACCCAGGGAAAGTTCAAACAACTCAAAAAGCCACAGGTCCTGATTTCTGCCTTCAGGAGGAGCTATTTCTTCAGGATTAGGAGAGTGAGCTGCATTTTATTGGTTTTGATTCTGCAGTTTCTTTGCTGAGCTTCCATGCAACTGAGCAGGAGACATCACAGGGGTAAAACATGCACCATGACAGAGCAGGGTGACAACAGCTGCATTTTTTAGTGATAAACCCACCTGTAACAAACATGTACTGTGTGTTTTTCTGAAATGGTGCCCGCTTGAGTGAATGCTAAAAGGGGCTCTCATCCTCCAGACCCAGGCAGGTGGGAATGAAGAAGAAAAAGAGACGGGAGGATTATTTTCTGACAAACTAGCTTATCTCCGATGGGCACTGTGAAAATAAACCCAGTTAAACTGGCATGCTCCTAGCAGCACACTCTGCTCTACTGGTTGTTTTTAGCACTCACAGATCCTTAGTATCCACAAAATCCAAATAAGAAAGCACATGGTTGTCAGCAAGCTTAAATTCATCACGTGGGTGTCAATAAACCGAGAGAGCTGAAAACTTTTCTGTCGATGATAATTCTGTCTGCTCCGAGTGCAAACAGGACATAATCACTGCAGATTATTCTGACCTGAGCCGCCTTTCTGGGGAAGAGATGGCAGAGGGAATGGAGGGCAGGGAAATGAGGAGCATCTGTGCAGTGAAACCTGCTCTCACCATGGGAAGGGGCAGCCACCACCCACTGCAGGAAAAGGATGAGGTGGCAGCAGTGTCACTGAAAGGGTGAGGGACCTGCAGCACAGCCAAAGCACTGAGGAGTGCTGCTTTTGTTGGGAGGATGGTGATCCTGCTGTCAGAGCAGAGGGCATTGAATTCCCCGCTGGAGGAGGGTCGGGGCATGAAAAAGCAAAAAGCCAGTGGTTCACATGCAATGAGCACAGTGGTTCGGGCAAAATGAGCACATGGAGAAAGTGTAGCATAAAAGGACTTGAATAACAAGGAGAGTAATGGATGTTATCTAGATGGTGAAGGTGGAGGTCATAAACTCATTTGTGTTTTTTGTTCCTGATGAAGACTCCTCTGTGTTGGTCCCCTTGTACCAATTCTATTTCCATGGTAACAATCATCTCATCTACCTGAACTGGAAGTCAATGCCCTCTTTCATGCAGTCTTGTCATGGCTGTCTCCTGCCTCCTGACAGTCCTTTGTCCTTGCCTTTTGGAGACTGCTGTCTTGGAGCAGATTATTCAGTTCAGATATTTGTCATTCTTTCCTTTCTCTTTCTGAACAGACAGTCCTTTATTTTATTTTTTTTTTTTTGCCCTTTGTCATCCGGGAGTTACCAAACGTCTCTTCTGACTTTCTCAAAAATATCTACTTGTGTGCTATCAGTTATGAAAATTAATGAAATCATATATATTTCAGAGATTACCAGGAAGCTGGAGGAGATGCCTGCAACCTTTTTCTTACAATGATGTTTACTGATCAGCAGAGGAGACCATATTCACAGACGTGACGCCCTCACTCGTCACCGGTGCTGTAAACCCAGAGATGCTGCTGCCACTACAGCCACAAAATTCATGTGCTAACCCAACCCACAGCCTGTTTCCCAGCTTGTTCCCTGCTGCAGGACCAGTGGCCTGGTTCATGTTGTGCTCCAGGAAGAGTGTGAGCAATGCTGAAGTGATGTAAGTTGTTTTTGTTCTTTGTCACAGTGTTGAAGATTGCATGCAAGATGTTTTCCATTACCATCTGTGTGGCAGATTACCTTTGTCAAGTGGGCAGTTTGCTTTATCTCTCTCACTGAGTGACCACATTCACACCTCCCTGGGGAGGGGACATTGCTGATAACAGACTATTGAATGTCACTGCATGGCTGATAAGAACTACAGCATCCCACTGGGAGATGCTCCGCCCAGAGGGAGGAGCCAAGCATTGCTACCCAGATATAATCCAGAGGTTTTGAGGCACCAGCAGGGCTTCTCCATGGGATTCCCCAGAGGAACAGCAGCTGTCTCTTCTTCCACGGGATCTTCAGGGGAAGAATACATCCTTCTCTACAGATCCCCCTTGCTCCAACAGAACCACCCCTGACACTGCAGGAGGGCTGCAGCCACATTTTCAATCGGACTGCCACCAACACCCTGACCCACAGGGTGTCAGGTTGGGTTCTGACTCTGTCAGTTTTGTTCTAGTGTACTGCATTGTTTATTTTATCCTTTTATTTTTTTTTCTTCTCCCTATTAAAGAACTGTTATTTCCCATATTTTTGCCTGAGAGCCCCTTAATTTAAAATTTATAGCAATTCGGAGGGGTGGGGAGGGTTTACATTCTCCATTTCAGGGGGGAGGCTCCTGCCTTCCTTAGCAGACTCCTGTCTTTCCAAACCAAGACACACAGCCAAGGTGAAATGTAGGCACTGAAACTCCTGGATGGGACACCAAAATATCCATGGGGATTGAGAAAAACAAAAGCAGCTCCAAAGTTCATCTTAAAACTATAAAATAGAGCAAGAGTGAACCTCAGACTGAAAAGTGCTCCCCCAGCTCCACCTCCAGAGCTGAAGGATTTTCCTCAGTGCCTCCCACAGATTCCTTGTGTGGTGCTGGCACCTTGGCCCCAAGGATGCCAGCTCCTGTCCTGCCCTGTCCTTGGGGCCCTGTGCAGAGGACATGGGATGTCCTCACACTCCCGGCACGGAGTCAGGGCATGGAAAATCAGGGCCCAGGCAGGGTTTGACAATGAGCAGTTGTTTTACAGAGTGCTGGGAGCTCTTGTGCAGGCTGGCTGTGGCTCTCTTTGCTGCTGATGGGATGTCTGGGTACTCCACCCCCTCTTGGGATTTAATTCATCATGAAGTTTGGATTTCCAGGGCAGCAAGGCTCAGAGGAGACCCTGCCTGAACTTTTGAGGATTGCACATTGAAATCTTTCTACAGAATAATGACATGGGCTTCCTCTGCTGAGTAATAATGTGGCACAAAGCACATCCCAAGAACCCCTTTTCTAAAAAGCAGATTCAATCCCTATTTGCACCCAAAGACTTTATTTCTTAAATAAAGGAACTTACACATCCTTTCCAGTAAAAGTTCTCAGCGAGGTGGCTGATACCATTTTCAAGCATTTACATGTTTGTAGTTTTACAGAGGAGGAATAGAAGGCCAAATACTGCCTTTTAGCCAGGAAAGCAGTGCCAGCCCACCCCCCTGGCAGCCTGGGGGTGACTGTGGCTGTGCACCCTGTGTCTGCTGTGACACAGGAGCAGCGCTCCAGTCACCACCCCTACTCAGAATGATAAAGCTCCTTTTGCTGAAGGCAGAGTGTCACTGGTGCAGCCCAGCAGTCTATACACTCCTAATTGTACTCTGGAACTCCTTTTCAAAATCATTCCCTGATGTCTGGCTGTTCTCTGGAAGCTATTTTTAAACAGAACAACAGCTCTCTCAGTGTAATGAACAAAATGGGTTTTCTGTAGCAACAGCTGTGGATTGCTTTTCAAGTACCATTATTTGTGGTTTTTCAGAGGGGATTTTTTTGGTGTGTTTGTTTGTTTGCTATTAGACATGCAGCTGTCATTAAAATAAATTAAAAAATACAGTCTATACCTGTATTTCGCATTAAAAGCCTTTTTTATAAAACATTATTTAACATTTTTGACATTATTTTTGAAACAGAAATACCTGGAGTCTGTCTGTGATTCACAAACCCAGGACTGAGCAGTGCCATGCCCTCACCTGCACTGCTGTGCTCACCTGAGCCACCTTTTCCTGGAGGTGGAGGATAGGATGAGAAAGATTCTGCTGTAACCAATGGGAGTGACTTGAAACATTGGGGAAATGCCTCACAAGTAGATGCTGAAAGAGCCCTAATGAGAATAACACCAAAGAGTGACATGTAAAGCCTTTAAAAGTGGTGTGTGACACAGAACAGTTCACCTAGGAACATTCTTTCTGACACACAAACAGAGATATGCACAAAAATAGTGAGAAGTGGTGCCTTGAAGCTGAAAAAAGGGAATATTTGGCTGCAGCTAATGTACTGGCAGGATCCACAGTGGTCTCTACAGCTATATGGGTAAGAAGTGTGGAATTTTCATGGAAATACTCTAGAAGTTCAATGAATGGGAGCAGGCTTGATGTGATGTAGGAGAGTTCTATGTTAAATATAAACCATGTTTGTGGGCTGCCATTCCTACACTTTGCGGCAAAAAAACCTCTCCTGTTAAAACTGATATCTAATTTCTCTAATTTCTAATTTCTAATTTTCTGGAAACGTGATTTTATATTGCTTTCTATAGTGATCTTCAGAGGAGGGAAGGTTGTCAGACTGTGTTTTGGACAGGAAGGATTTCTGATTTGATTTCCATGGCATTGAAACAGAAAACATAGTTTCAAGAGGAAGGGAACGTGTCAGAAATGGGCTATTTTTTTTTTTAATTAACCTTAGACTTTAATTTGGGAGGGGGGGCAGGAGGGGTTGTGTATGTGTGGAATTTAGTCATCATGTAATTTATATTCATTCAGTCTTCACATATTCTTTATTGGGCATTAAGATTACTGGGGTACATAAGTCTTAAGTTATGTAAAATGGATGAAAGTTGTAACAGCTGGGAGTAATGCAATTTTAATACACATAAAAAGGCTGTGTTGACCTGGGACTGGTGGCTTTTAGGTCTGCTTGAAAAGCTGCTAGAGGTTTTAAACTTTCTGCTCTGTGTGAAGTTTGTAAATGATCTGGGATCCATCACCCCAAGCGAAGAGCTGCCTCTCTTTAGGATTGTAGTGTACGCTGGAGTGGCCACCCTGGCGTTTTGGGAAATGCAGTCCTGGGTTTGTGTGAGCATTCAGAGCACCCAAAACATCATAAACACACTGGATGCGGGAGGAGCCCCCAGAAGGAGAGTTGTAGACCACGTGGAGGGTGTTGCAGGCCACGAAAGCTGCCTCAGCATCCCTGCTGCTGCAGGGCGTGTCCCAGCTGTGCTCCACCGCCATGGCTACGGGGTTGATTTTGGTGAGGACAATGTTGCCCCCGGTCTCTGGCTCTGCATGGAGGGCCCACAGCCCCTGCTCGTCAAGAGCCAGGTCTATCTTTGTCTGTGGAGAGAGCTGGTAGGCAGGAATCCTCCCAGCCCCTGGCAGCAGCATCTGGTCAGCTACGTTCCTTCTCTGGAGGTGGAACTTCACGATCTCGTTCAGGGAGCCGTGCCTGTGGTAGAAGAGGAAGCCCTGGTAGATGACGTGGCCAGTTCCTTCCCAGGGCACTGGCAAGGGCACTCTGCGAGCCTTCAGAGTCTGGTTGTTCTCCATGAAAGCCATGATATTTGCAAATTCCAAAATCACGTTATTCACAGAGCCACTTAATAAATAGATCTTGGCGTGCTTTTTGCCAGGATCTTTCATCCAAGAGCCGTGCTTTCCTCCAGTCTTCTTAACTACCTTCAGGGACCTAATACCTGCAAGCACGTGGTCACAGCCTGCAAGGAAATAACCAAAGACAAAGAAAAATAAAATTAGAATATCTGTAAATTTTCTAGTTTCGTTTCTTTGAATTACTTAGTTTCCTTGTAATTCATCAATATATCAGTAAAGGTGATTGACTCAAAAAAGAGTCAATAGATCAGTAAAAGTGTCAGCAGTGTGGCTCTGGTAAGTAGTGCTGAAAATAGTTTTATGTGATATTATACTTGAATAATATTTTAGTATATTTGAATATATTTGAATAATATATAAAATAACAATATAACTATATATACTATATTAAATAATGATTATACAATAATATATATTAATATATAATCTATAATAATATATATAATATTTGAATAATATTATGATATTATTATTATTATATATTCCTGCTAATAAAACTGTAGTATCTTCATCTACCTGTAGAGTGTTTGACTTTGTTCTATTACACCAGTGTTATCTAAAACATTTGGATGTTTGTGTGTCTGAGGGAGACCAAGAGCACAGTTAGTGATTTTGTGATTATTCTCGTCTCTCCTTTTACAGGGATATAATTTTTACTTCAGAGAACTGACTTCTGGTTTAGATCAACACAGTAATCAGATTTATTTCTTGTTGGAGGCATACAAATTAAAATCCATTATCCACATGTATAGTATTTTTGTTTCAGGACTGGTCTTATCCTCAGATAGCCTCTTTTTATGCATTTATAGTATAAATAGAAACAAAAATAGATCAGCATAACTGAAAGCCAAAAAACTGGGCTATCTTTCCATTCACCTTCCCAACACCTGCACACAAAGGAGCAAGAACAGAATATAGATCACACAAGCAGGGGTGTGCATGCACTGAGGTGGCCTTTGAAGGAGCTGGGGTGGTGACTGTGCTGCCAATTCCTGTGCCAGGAGCGTGGCTGGTGGAACCACCCAGCTCTTTACCTCCCTGTAGGGTTAAAATTGGCCTCAAGTCACAGCTCTGGCTTCTTCACATTTTCTGTGCACTCTGCAGGGACGTTTCAGACCAGAAAGCACCAAGCCTGGGAGGACTCAGGCATTTAGACTCTGAGATCTTTATCAAACAGCATCCTTTCCAGGAAAAACAAACAAAAACCAAAAAACTATTGCAAAGCATATTAACCAAGCTTGTTTACCAAAGGCACTCATAAATTACAGGGCGCAGCATTTGAAGTTGAAAGAATTGCTTTCAGTGGAGTGCAGCCATTTCAGTAAACAGGACAAACAAAGCTCTAAGGCAGGAAGTTCTGGCAGCAGATGAAATGGAGAAAGCAAAACCAGCCCCCCTGCTTGGCCTGATAGGAACCTATTGAAGTCAGTGGCAAGACTCCAGTTGCCTGTAGAAAGCAATCTTTATGTAATTTGTTTGCACTGATACCCTCTAATCAAAGCTTTTGGATACTGCTGCTACAGAGTGGATTTTTTTTCCTGGGAGTCCTCACTCTGGAAGTGCCTTCCCTGAGCAAGCCACTACAGCTCTCTCAAATCTAACCTTTATTGATTAATAGATTAAAAAAAAAAATAAAGCTGCTGAATCAAAAACCCTCGGCAGCCTTAGCAGCATCTTCCTCTGCAGGGGAAATAACCAGATTTTTGTCTGATTGTTATTTTCTGTGTGAACTTGACCCAAACCCAGTAACAAAGCTGGACTTAAAAACCCTCTTTTCTGCTAGATTTTTGAAGTGACTCAGCAAAAATAATCATAGAGTCTGGTTAAGACATGAAAGCATAGAAGCAGAGCTGCTATTTTCTAGAGTTGAGGATCTTCCTACTTTTTCTAAGTGCTGTAAAATCTGCACAGGGAATACTTTTGACATCAAATTCAATGGGAAAAGTGTCTCACTAGCACTGACAGTAGAGAACAAATTGAAAATAAAGTTACCATGAGCTGCTACAATAAAGTTAAAAGTAATAATTTCCAACAAAGGAAAATGTAAAGTAATTTTTTCCCCTCTGAAACTCTCAGAAAGATACAATTTTCAAAGTGCCTTAACCACAGTCAATTTAAAAATCCCCAATTTTTTCCTCTCTGAAAAAAATGCCTGGTGTTCAAAAGTTCTCTAAATGGAAAACAGAACTATTGCTATTCAGAGCACTGAATTGTGGAGTATGAGGAGACTCGGAAGCAGAATAGGTGATTGCTTCTGTAAGCATCTGCCTTAACACTGATTTGTTTGAAAAGTCTGAGAAGAAATTGCAAATTTCTTTGTAAAATTAAATCAACCTAATTCTGCTGAAGTCAGTGGAATTGTATAATTGATGATGCTAAAGTTCTTTCACTCACTTTTTAAAAATTTCAGTTTCTATCTCTTATTATTTACTCTTCATTTCTTACTACTATGAAAAGAAAAGTCTTCTTTAAATATGTCTGTTATACATAGTTTACATCCATACCAAAAATTCTTAAGGTAAAGATAATTATAAAATGTCATTTGTTTAAAAAAGAAATATTGGTTGTGCATGTATTCTTCTTGCTAGGTACCATAACACCAAATTTTCAAATCAGAGCTAAGCTTTGCTGACAGCCAAGCCAGTGTGCTCTCTTATTAAAGGAGGGGACAAGGAGAGGAAAGATGACAGAGCAGGACATTAAAGCAGGTAAACATTGTAGAAGTAAATTAAGTAGTTTATTAACTCTTGAATTTAATTTTGAGTTGAGGTTTTGACTCTGCCTGGTCCAAGAAGCAAAGACCACTATTAATTCCTTAGTACAGCTGCAGTACTCAGAAATGTGTTTTTCTGGGACTTTGCAACAGCACACCTTCAGAGGATTTTACCTTATTTTATAATTAAAAAAGAATTAATTTGATATGCAGTAGAATTTCTGCAAAGTAAATGTTTGAACTGTATTTTCCTCCCCCCCTCTCCCATACTTTTTTTGCATATACATGGGTTTTATAAGTCTGGTATTTACACAGCCCAAACCCCCTTGCAACGATCTGTGGATGAAAATCTCTTATCCCCTGTGCCAGCATGCACACGTGGGACTGTTCACACCAAAGTTCTGAAAGACAAACTGCTCTTACTTGCATTAAGCATGAGTTTAAGTCTCTTTTTCTCCTCTGCCTCTTCCAGCAGCTGCTGTTTCAGCAGGTCCTCGTGCACTTCCACGCAGGCGTTGGAATCCGTGAGGGATCCAAAATAGTCGATGTCCCTCTGGGCGTGCTCGACCCTCGTGAGCAAATTCTCCACCTGCCCCTTTAGCTCAGCCTTGTCGGTGCTCAGCCTCGCCAGGCGGGCCAGTGCCGCCTTGGAGAGCTCTCTGAACTCATCCACGTATTCCAGCAGGTCCTGGCTGCACTTCTCCAGCCTCCTCTTCAGCCAGAACACGGGAACAGAACGCAGGGACAGACGTGGGTATTCTGCGTGCATCACAGCCTCACTCATGGTCACTTTCACAACCCTGCTGCTCCCTCCTGCCCAGTGCCCTGCACCCACCTATTCCAGCCCAGGGGGCTCCTGCTGGGTGTCTGTGTGAGGAGAACATCCCAGACTGGCACAGAATTCAAAAGTCTGGACAAAAATCCACATTTTTTTGACTTGACATGTATAGTTTCAGGATGACCCCAACACAGCGAATAATGTGCTCTGACTCCATTGTTCAGAAGGCTGAACAAATGCTTTATTAAGCTGTACTATATTACACTAATACTATACTAAATGACATACTAAAGAGATACTATTCTAAAGAAAACCCTATGACTGTCTGGAGACAGCCAGGACACAGCTTTGACCCAGCTGGCCAAGGAATCAACACAACCTTCATCAGTGTCCAATCAACAAATCACTTTGGGTAAACAATCTCCATAACACATTCCACATGTGCAAAACAACAGGAGCAGTGAATAGAGACAAGAATTGTTTTCTCTTCTTCTCTCTGTGCTTCTCACTGCCTTCCCCAGGAAAAGTCCTTGGAGAAGTTGTGCCTGTTGATCTCTGTGAAGAGACCTGTGGCCACAGACATGGTTATTCACAGCCAGATATTTTGTTTTGCTGCCTGAAGAAAGAAAAGTGCTCTGATGGAAGCAGCCAGGGATAACGAAGGGCTCATGATCTCTGGTGACTTGCTTTCCATAAACTTTCTGGAACTCCTCCTCTACGACTGCTGGTGAAGCAGCCTCAAGGAGCATTTCACATGGATACACCTCTTCTGATCAAGGCAGAATCTAGTGTGGCTATTTTTCACCCATTTAAAGGTGAAAATGAAAATACTGAAATGCTATAGTTGAGGAAGTTTTGCGTTGTTTCTTTTTTTTTTTTGTTTTTTTTTTTCCCCCTCAAATTATTGGCTGTATTAAAAAAAAAACCCAACCCAAAACAACAACAACAACAACAACAACCCCCAAACATAGAAAGCAAAAAAACTATTTCTTTACACCTAAATTCAAATTATCAGTGTTTTCAAAGGTAAGTAATATGTCTCTCTGTTGCAATGCTGCTGCTTCATATGTGTCCTGAAAATAGTATTTCAGCTGCCACTTTGGGAAGATGAGGATCTGAGCAGATCTTTGGTTGGTTTGCTTTGTGAGCTGTGCTTTCTGTGCTACCTCCTCTCTCCTCCATTTATACAAGACCATAAGTCCCCTGGAAGTTGCTTAATTGCTTTCTACAAAACCCTTATTTTAAATGCTTTCAAGTGCTGTCATCAGTGTCTGCCTCACTCTGTCCTGTTCCTTTTGTGTCCCTTGCACCAAATGCCACAGTTTACCTCATTTTTAATGGGTGCCAAAGGAATAGAAATTGCCAGGTGAAGCTACTCCTGGAGTGGCAAAGAAAATGTAAATCTCCATCTACACAGTGAGAGGACAATATCAGGTTAATCCTTCATTGTTGAGAAGATAAGATTAGTGAGGGCTTTGTACAAAAAGGGACATCAAGTCAGGCAAGTTAGAGCTTCTCTGTAAGTCTGAAAATGCAAGCCAGGAGCCAGGGACATGTCAATAATTAAAAATAAATGATATATTATTATAACACACCAATCCTGAAGAAGTATTTTGCAGTACTGGTAGCTTTTTACTGTAGGAAAAAAGCAAGAAGTGGTACATTTATATGAGTAATTGAAAGGAATTCAAGAAATTGAAAGGACTGCATTTCAGTCTCTCACTTATTAAGGGTTTATTTGAAGTGCAGATACACTGCTGGTTTGCATGAATGTGTCTTAAACTTCCCTTCCAGGTGGGGATATCTGCACACAGGAGAGAAATACCTGTTAAATTTCTATCTCCTTGCTAATAAATACTTGACAGCACTTCTACAGGTGAAAATATGTTTATACTGCTACCTAGGATGGTCTGTGACAGTTCTTTATAAAGTTTTGCATTTTTAGCTAAATTCAATGATGTTATTTAAAAAAAAAATACAAATTTTAACAGAATAAAAACATAACATTATGAAATTTTATCCTGCAACAAATGATGTGGTGAGTTGGGATAATTACAGTTAAAGTTTTAGCCACGATTTTACTCATTCATTGGACAAAGCTGGAAATTCACCCTCCTGATTTGATATATCACACAGGCTGTCCTGGCCCCAGAATATCCACACATTTTCAAGCCTCTTTTGCTGCAGAAGGATTCATCAGGCACATACCTCCAGAGACAGAAACCGCTGGTCAATGTAGCTCAGCAGGGCTGCATCCTGCATCACGTACTGTGCTGCTCCCATGATGCTCATGAGGGATGGAACCAGCAAGAAACGGACCTGTAAGGCTACCATGGCACCAGAAGATTTTGGAGGAAAGTAGTGAATCAGTTCTGTGGGCAATCCCAAACGCTGCCAGTCCAAGGTCAAATGAAATTTACCATCATCCGAAGTGAAAAAATAATAGTGAAAATTACTAAAAAGTTAAAAAAATACTGTAGCTGAAAAGATTAAAAGGACTTAAAATGGCTGTTGCATTCTATCATTAAGGAAGTAACATTGTGGCAGAGGGACTGAATGTGTTTATTTCTAGGAGCCAGATGACTACTTCTCAGTTTGTGATCCTATGATCAATCCCAGATGTCCAGCACTGAGTCACATCGAGCCTGTAGGCCAAATTTTACTAAATAATACAAATAAAAGTAATTTATTTTCCCCTCCTTTCTCCTCCCATCTGCTTTCCCGTGTGACCAATCCTACAGAGTGTGCTCTCTGCAGGTCAGAGTGGATTCACAGTGGGTGGAACACAGGGAGGTCTGGTGCTTGGTGCCTGTGCCTGTAGACCCTAGAGCAACCCATCTCACTTCCACTATTCAGCCTATTTACAGTGGGACTGGAAACCAGACAGAAAACTGTTTTTAAAAGAAGTTCCTCCTCCTTTTTCTCTTGACACTACTTTTCCAGCTGAAAACAATACCCTTAACACAGCTCTGTGTCCATTCAGTGGAGTCTATGACAGACATCTTCTTTTGGAATTATAATTCTACTTAGTCTGACTTAAAAATTAATTATAATTAACTTACATGAGCCTACTGCATTGGAGGCAATTTGCATTTATTTGATTTCATAATTTTCCTGACTGAATGCCCTGTTTGGAAAAACTCATGGCTATGCTAACACTATTTGCTAGAAAACCATGTGTTAGGAGCTTAAAAAGCTCCCTTTGTATCTGAAGCCAAGCTGGACGCCTCTGTTTCTCAGAATTCTCCACCTCTTCACTTTTCCCCCCTCCCATTTTAATTTTTCTACAGTTTTTTTTTTATTTTTCATCACATTTATCAAGCTTTCTTTTTCTTTCTAACTGCCTCGTGTGTAAGCATGTGATGATTGCAGAATTCAAGTGTGTGTGTGTGTGCCACAGCAGGCAGATTTTTTCCTCTGTGTGTTTAATTTTTGCACAGTGCTTATGTGTGCTTTGCAGGCACATTTCACCCCAGTGCAAGGAGCAGTATTCTGTGTTTTAGTATTGCTTCACCCTAAGAGGGGCACACAATTTGCCAGCTCCTATTTACAGGCCCAGCCAGTGATGCACAGGAAGTTTAATATTTGATTTTTCAGGCCAGTGACATTTCAGTTTACTCCCGAGCTCCTGCTTGAGGGGACAGAGAGCTTGCCCTGAGAGCAGACACCTTGGATGTCTGAATTTCCTTGATTCTGTCCTATGGAATATATTGACATTCTTTTCCACAAAATAATCAGCTGCAAAACCAGGGAAGAGCAACGTAGGAAAATAAATCCCTTCTCTAACCTCTGAGGTGAACCTGGAACCCTTCAGAGTTGTTCTCTGAGTCTCATATCTGTCCCAGGTAATGACTGGGAGATGAAGATTGTGGAATTCAAAATTACGAACTTCCTTCCTTTCCAAATGCATATTTAGAGGCCAAGATACAGATATATAATTTCGTTCCTTTATCTTAAGACAGAGAAAATAATCTAAAAGGTAAAATATCTTGAACTGCTGTACCCCCTTGATAAGCCTAAACATTCTGCATATGGAGCTAGATTCTGTGAAGTTGCTCAATCCTTTCTTAGAATCACCCACAGCTGAAAGACCAGAAGGATTCCTACAAATCCTAGAAATCCTTCCGAGGATTTCTACAAGTGGGGCATTCCCATGTTTATTAAACCATGATCTCGTGGCAATGGCAGTGCTGGCCCATGTCCAATGCACAATTCTGGGAAGGCCACAGCAGCTGGTAAAGTCCTGAGCTTTGTTGGGTTTTTACATTTATTTTGCTTTGGTTGTTGTGTGTTTTCCACTTCTCTTCAGCCTAGATATACACAGAAATGTTTTATTTCCAGCGATGTATAATCTGGATAATAAACAAATATATCTATACCTAATCTATAACTATCTATATCTCTATCTCTATCTATATCTATGTATCTATATATCTATATCTCTATCTCTATCTCTATCTCTATCTCTATCTCTTTATCTCTATATCTATATCTATATCTATATCTATATCTATATCTATATCTCTATCTCTCTATCTCTATCTCTCTATCTCTATCTCTATCTCTATCTCTATCTATATCTATATCTATATCTATCTATATTTAATCTATATAATCCATATCTATATCTAATCTGTATCTAGACCAAATCTATATCCATAGGTATGTCTGATGGTGATTTAAAGCAGGATTTTTTGGCATGCCTGGGAAGACACTGGTCTCAGTGCACAGGGTATTACACACTAGCAGAGCAAAAAGTTTGCTTTTAACTCAAGGAACTCTTTTTCTCATGGCCTTTACTCCCTTGATTTAACAGGCCTCTCAAACCTTTAAAAGGAAACGAGTGTATAAATGTAGGTGAATATGCCTTTTCACTGTTCTTGTCCTCTCCCTGGCTGAGATGTTATCCTTTTCTTGTCAATGCTGCTTCTTTGCTGCATTTATTCCACCTTTTTACCATTTGGTGTCTGTTTTAACAGCTGTTAGATATTTTCAAAGGAAAAATAGGCATTTTCAGCTCCGTCTGTGTTTGTGGTTTGGATTTCAGATGCTGGATGGAGCTTTATGTGTTTTAAAAGCAATGTTGAAATCAGTTCATAGTGTGCACTTGATTTGGGGGAAGAATGACATTTCCTTAAGATATGATTTCCCTCACATGATTACATTCTATGTTTTGTTGTTTTGTTTTTTTTTTTTTTTTATATAAGTCAGTTTCTTTCTGTCATTTCAGGTGGGATAACTAGAGAAGTGGCACAATAAATCAGGTTCTTTTTCCTCCAGTCCCACTCTGGTTTCTCAGCTCCTCACAGGAATCACAAGACATTTTTCATTTTGAGCTTTGGGAACATCCCTGACTCCCAGGGCTCCCTCACCCTTTTTCCTTGGCTTTTCCTTGGCTTGTTCCTTGGCTTTTACCGAGCCATGGATGCTGTCCTAATGCCTTGCCCTGTGTTATTACAGTCCTGAAAACAAGTGGGAAGTCCCCACTCCTGTCAGTTAGATCCAAGTAGTGAGCAAATACACCAGATTTTACTCTCAAACTACACACTGGCTTAAAACAAGCTTAATTATGTTTTTCATCTTTAATTAACTTCAGCTTGCAAAGCAATAACAGATGAAAAGTAAAAATCAGAGTCTGATTCAGAGCTTTCCACTGATTTTATACACACCTGCATCAGAATAACTGCTGCTCACCCTGATGCATCAGTGATATCCCAGTGCTTGTGTGCTCATGTGGGATTTTGTTTGTGATTGCAATTTTGTTTAGTTTACAGCTGCCTCTTTGGATAGGTTTTGATGCTGGTGAATCAGAGTGATGTTTTATATTAATAGTATAGGGAGTGTCATGGTCTACTTCTGTATTTTCTAATTTTGTTGGGACTTGGGTCTGCAGAACCAAGTTCCTTGTTACTGCTGGCCACAGGTCTAATGCTGAGATCTGGGAGGTAAGAAAATATCTTTGTCACAGTGGGAAATCAGCGCTTAATTCCAGTTCTGCCACTGCCTTTTTGTTTTTCTTTTTTTTTTTTTTTTTTTTTTTCCCCTGCAGCTCTACACCTTAGAACGTGACTCCCATTTCTGTAGAAAAGACCGAGACGTGAAGTCCGAGTGAAATCCTGTGGTGCTCAAGGGCTGGGAGCGGTGTCAGCCAGCGATGAATGCAGCGATAAGGAGCAGCGCTGGCAGAATCCTGGGACTCACAGAGGAACTCCACTAGGCGGCTCCCAAGCCCTGGGAATTGCAAGGCAGACTCGGCTGGAACACATGATTCCAAAGCCTCTGAGGGGGATAGAACACGCAGAGGGCAGTGTGGTTTGGGGGTGCAGAAAGCCGGGGAGCCAGGTGGAGGGAAAGCTCTTCCAGGCTTTAGGTCTGTGCCACCCCAAACAGGGAATTCCAGAGCTCCCCGGGACCAGCAAGAGCCCGGGATGCCCAGCACTTGCAGGAAAAATGAGTTGTCACATCAGGACTGTCTCTACAAACGAAATCATAAAAGGGAAATAAAGCTGTACTCTATTCATGTAGATTTCTTGTTGGAGTTAGTGTCTTGGTTTGAAAAGACAGGTTTCTGTTAAGGAAGGCAGGAGCCTCTCTTGAAATGGAAAATGCAAACCCCCTCCCTCTGAATTATTATAATTTTGAAATTAAGGGGCTCTCAGGCAAAGGTATGGAAATAGGAATAACAGTTCTTTACTAGGAAAAAATAAAATAAAAATGCAGTAATACAAAACAACCCTGCCAGAGTCAGAGCATGCCCTGCTCCCTGTGTGTCAGGGGGTGGCACAGCCCCATCCCATGGGGGCTCAGCCCTCCTGCAGTGCCAGCTGTGGTTCTGCTGCAGCAGGGATCCTGCACAAGGGGGGAGTTTTCCTCTGCAGCTCCAGGGCTGCTGGAGATGGGCCTGGGCTCCCTCTGGGAATGCAGGGCAGCAGAAAGCTGCTCCTCTGGGAATGCAGTGGGCAAAGGCTGCTGTGGTGTCCCAAAGCTCAGATTGGATCCAGGTAGGAATGCTTGGCTCCTCCCCTGGGCGCAGCATCTCCCCATGGGATGCTGGAATTGGATCAGCCCTGCAGGGACACTCACTGGCCATGGACAGCAGAGATCGCCTGGAGGGAGGATTGGCTGTGGGAGAGATAAAGAAATGGCCCAATGAACAGCAGAGAACTGCCCCAGCTCTGACAGGTGGGGACAGAATACACAGCCCCGGCCACACCTTGCATTTCTAACCCAAGACAGTTGATTAAATGGTAGAATCATGGAATATTTTGAGTTGGAAAGGACCTTTAAAGCTCAGCTAGTGAAACCCCCCTGCAATGAGCAGGGACCTGCTCAGCCAGAGCAGGTTGCTCAGAGCCCTTTCCAAGCTGGCCTTGAGTGTTCCCAGGGATGGGGCTCCCCCACTTCTCTGAGTAACCTGTGCCAGTGTTTCATCCCCCTCAGTGTAAAAACCTGATTTCCTGTATCTGGTGTGAATCTAACCTCTTTTAATTTGAAACCATTGTCCCTTGCCCTGTTGCTCCAGGTCCTACTGAAATGCTTGTTCCCATCTTTTCTATAAGCCCCCTATAACCACTAAAATAATCCAGAGAAATCCATCTGGACATGGATCATGAAATAGTCTGGCATAAAAATCAACCGTGTGCCGTTACTCTGAATGGTTTGTTTGTTTGCTGCCAAATTCAGAATCCCATTTCTGTTGATCAAAGACAATTCCTAGTAGCTTGAAACTTCAATTTGTACAACCCCAGAACTAAACAAACTTTGAATTACGCAATTCAATATAAACCAACATTAAAATTTTTGCTGCTTTTGGTTTGTTTTCCAGTGTGGAATCCGCTCATGAATATTGTCACTAAAATTCGTTTTGCTTGAATGTTCATGTTCATTAAACCTATTCACAGGAGTGCAGTAGTCAAAATGACATTGCTTTAAATTCAGAGTATTTACAGGAAATGGTTATGACATTTTCCCATCTCATTACAGTTGAGAATGCCTGGTGTGGTTTTTTGGTTATGCGTCTTTTTCAAATGGACCTTTTAGGTATGAGGCATGACTTCTGAAAAGCTGAAAAGATACTTTTTGAACTTTAAATGCCTAGGATGTATGTTTTCAGGGGTTTTTATTGTTTATTTGTGTTGTTTTCTTTCTTTTTTGAGGGAGGGGAGTAGTAGACAACGACAAGGTAACATTTCATCACCTAGTGTTGTTTCATTTATTGTTGCACAGAAGAAATAGATTCATAACCTGAACTGAAGTGTTGCAAAGAACCAAGAAGGGCTCTGTACATACCTGGGAAAGCTGTTAAAATTTAGCAAGTAAATCTCCCTCTGCACTCACTAAATTCCACCAGCTGGTGGAAGAAACACGTTTAGTGACAATGAATAATGCAAATGTTTGTGGGTCAGTGGCAGGTATGGAGAGAGTCTGTGGCAGGGTGATGTGCTCTGGGACTGCTCAGTGAGTTCAGGACTCTCTGGTTTCCTTGTTCCAAACTAAAACTCTGATCCTGCTCTGAATTTCCGAGTGGTTGCTGAAGTCACGTTCAGAGATTTCGGTGATGGCGACGGCGGCAGAAACTTGAGCTGAGTGGAACAGAGTTGTGCTAGCAAGTGTCCAATTAAATCTGCCCAAGCCCTAAAAGATGGCAAAACATCTATGAACTGGGGGAACTAGGACAGAAAAGGCCCCGAAGGAGTTGCTGAGAATGGGTGAGATAAATTGTGCTGTTTTTTTTTTACATTTCCAGTCAAAATGAGGAAGATGGGCCAAGCCTGAACTCCAGAGTCACGCTGAAAAACAAGGGGTACTTTAAAAGAAACTTTTAAAGAAAAATCAAAATATGGTAAAAGAAGAAAATACCTTGGATTTTTTCTTGCTATTTGTGCCTGCTTGCTATCACCCAAATCCTGGTCTGAAGGTAAGACTAACAAGGCCTGTTGTGTTCTCAGTTTTCTACATGGAAGTCTTGAGATTTCTACTTCTGGAAAATTTTGTTAAATCTTTACACTGTCTGAAAATACTTCTCTAGACAAATTCAAAATTAAGAATTGCATTCAGGAACTGAGCCAAAGAGACATATTCTGACTTTAAATGGTGATCTAAAGGTATATAGGTTTCTGTGTCTCTCTAATCTAGTCCCAAAAATAAACTTCATAATTTCTGTCTTTTCTATTTTCAACTTTCATTTCTGTGAACCAATTTATGATCTCAAAATTATCCTTGATGTATGCCAGAGAATCTAAGCAAAATAAACTTAGTAATTATAGGGGGGGGGCAAGTGAGCTAATAAGGACAAAAAAAAGTACATAAGAAGGGAGGAAATTTTTTGAGACACATTATTCTGAGAATTAATTCAGGAAATCTCCAGACAGACAAGCAGGTCAGGAAAGGGTGTGTCCATTGGACCTGCAGAGCAGTCAGATGTGCAGCTTTTCAAACTGACATTTTTCAAAGCCCCACCATGACAAGACACTTCCATGTTTTCATTCAGTGTATGCTTCATATTATGCTGCACCCAGTCTCTGAAAGTGAATAAAAAATAAGACATTCACAGGAGACTCCAGATTAGAGAGTCCCTTCCAAACAAACACAGTGAACTCTAGGCGTGACACATATGTAAGAAATGGATTTTGTGGCCTCTATGCTCTCTCTGGGGTTAGCACTATCACATTTGGAAGTCAGTGTATCAGATGAAATGGTCCTGGTGCCAGTTTATGATGAATAATAAAGCAGATGCTCTATGCTGCCTGGAAAGGATATAAACAAGTTAAGCTGTCATGAATAATTGATAACCATTTCTTTAATTCTTCTTTAGAAGTCAGCTTGTTGTTTAGCAGTGCTGCCATTGTTATACTGAATCCATTCCCCAAGCTTTGTCATATCTCCAAAATTAATTATCTCCATCCAGGAAAAGGTCACACGTTTCTGTGCACAGTGTACAACATTTCGCAGTGCTGTACCAAGTGGATTTGATCTGTTCCCTTTGACCTGTCAGGGCTCGGTGCACACTGAATTTGTATGGTTTGAAATGTGAGCTTCTGCTGAAAACATTTCAGTCTTTTCATAAAAATATTCAACTTACAGGATGCTTTCTTGGGAAAAAAGCAAAATACTTGTCTTAGGAGGAAGGCTGGAAAGGACAGAATCCATTCAGTGATAGATAATACGTGGTAAAATTTTCCATCTCTCTAGCCCCCAGTTGGCCAGACAATCAGAAACTGTTTCTGTTAACTGATTAAAATAGAAATTCAGTGCCACCATTGTGGCCTTTTACTGGGTTACAGGAAAAAATAAAAAAGAAAAAAAGAAAAGCTGTTCTGCCCTGCAAGCTATCCAACCTGGCTCTGTTTGTTTCTCTGAGTAGATAGGGCATGACTAACTCGTCCATATGTTCAAACATAAAATTCCTGCTGTGATTCTCTGCAGCAGAGGACAAGCAGCATCTGTACGTGGGGGAGAGATCTTTTCTGCTCTTGAATCAGCCTAGTCCTCCAATGGGACATATTTATTCCTGACACTTGGGAGCCTGCACACTGCTGCATCTTTTAGGCCTGCTGGTTTAACAGTGAAATATCATTCCCTTTTCTGCACAGGACATGTGAGCATCACACCCAAACATTCTGCCACAACTTCACTGTGTGCCCTGTGCACTCCTGCCCCTGGCAGAAGGACTGTACAGTCCCTGTGGAATTGTCATTGTCATTGTCCTGGGCCCAGGAACCCAGCTGGGCTGATTTGGAGAACAGTCCCAGGTAAGCAATCCCTGCAGTCATGCTGTGCTGCCATGGCAGAGTTAGCAGAGAATCTGTGTGTGACAGTGTAAAAATGTGAATTTTAGGCTGTGGTAGAGTTAGAACATGAATTATGGTCTGTGTTAGTGCTAAGAAATGTACAGGTATTACATATCTTCTAATACATGTACAGGTATTACATACATTCTTTCAGATCCTCTGAAAAAAATATCTCTGTGTGTCTGCCTGAGAGATGATTTAAAAAGATGTCACTGCCTCACATGGCATAAAAGTGACACATCAGATTTGGCCACTAGCTTATTTTTTGTGACTTTCTTCCTGGCCTTCAGTACAGTCTGGTTGCTGGTCCTTCAAACTCTAAAGTACATCAGTGATTCACTAATGTCACACTGAATGAAATGGCACAGGATGTAGGAACAAATCCTGTGGGGCATTTCTGCAGAGCTTTTAACACAGAAAGAGGGCTCAGTCTTTAAATCTAGGCCTCATGTTTTCTTTTACTGGAAATGCCTGCTAAGGAAATATTACAATTTCCTCCGTGTTTGGCATGTGCCAGGCATTAGAAGGCAGAGACAGCTTTGTAATCAGTCTGAATGTTATCCTTTTGCCACATGTATTGTCCTTAGCTCCTAAGGGGCATTGTTGCCACACAACTGAGGATGTGCCATGGCCTGTTAATTATAGATTAGGCTCTCAGCCTGCCTGTTCCTGCCTCCATGCAGGACTACATATTTCCTGTTGGTGTATGTTTCACATGGCTCCTTATTAAACCTTTACAAAACAAATACGCTTGTCCAGAGTCTGACAAACAGAAAAGAAAATAGAGAGTTAAAGGTGACTTATAAAAAAGCGATGCAAGGAGACCTGGTAGCCCAGATAATGCATCTGTAGCCCTACTGAATAACAGGCCCAAAGCTGCAAACACACTGCTTTTTGAGGAACAACCAGATGCTGCCACTGGAAAATGTCTCAGCTTGACATCTATGGCCAGATGGTCAAACCTGTGCCCTCTGTATATTGTAATGCATGCAGAGAGTTCTGCCAAGTGTAAAAAAAAATAGGAATGTGATCCAGGCACTGTCAGCAGTTAAACAGGATTACAGCAAATTCTTGCATATACGGCCAAGGGACAGCAAGATTTTAGTGATGTTTTATGCTGCATGTGTACCCTGGTTGTGAGATCTAAGCCTTGTTTCAGTTTAGGATGGGCAGATACTTGTCCCAGGAGGGAGGTAAGAGGCACTGGACCTCTGGTATTTTGGCTTCTCAGTTGCTACTGCTCATGGATTTTGTTGTTTCCCTTCTGCTCTGCTCTAATGTACAAAAAGGTTGAAACCATACACAAATTTTGTTAACCTGACTTTGAAATGGGAACAGGAACAGTTTCTGAGAGCACATAGGGACAGGAGCTGAGAGCCCTGCCTCTTAAAACCCATCCATTGCATAGAAAAATGGCCTTGTGTTGTGTTTATTGTGCTGGCTCTCTGCTGAGCAGACTGCTGTGAGGCCATTCAGTGCATCTGCCCAGGTGGGCTGGGAGTTAGGGCACAAACACAGTCCCAAATCCAGGCTAAATAAGAATGTGGATAACTGCAGTTACTCTATCTGGGGATATGCACACCCATAGGCTGTCTTGAACCATTTGTGACAACAATTAGGGGCTGGTATGGCATGGGCAGAGAGAGCTCTTGGCTAACCCTTGTGGATCAGTAATTAGAGATCCTACAAAGTGCTTTGTTGTTGCAGACATCTTTTATGAAAAATCCTTTCCTTAGGATTTTTTCCTTCTGAGAAGCTGAGAGGCCTCAGGAACAAAATTAAACATTGATTATCTGCTGCTGTGGAATGCAACAGGTGCATCTGTGATTGGGCCATGTTGGATGTTTGTAATTAATGGCCAATCACAGCCCAGCGGGCTCGGACAGAGAGCCCAAGCCACGAACCTTTGTTATCACTCTTTCCTGTTCTATTTTTAGCTTAGCCAGCCTTCTGATGAAATCCTTTCTTCTATTCTTTTAGTATAGTTTTAATGTAATATATATCATAAAATAATAAATCAGCCTTCTGAAACATGGAGTCAGAGCCTCATCTCCTCCCCAATCCAAGAACCCCTGTGAACACGGTCACACTTCGTGACATGGAATGTGGCTCCAGCTGCACGGTCTGGTAAAAGGGAACTCTGGATAATTTCTCTCTTGAAGCTGGCCTTGACTAAAATGAGCTGAAATCCATTTTCCTTCCTCCCTCTCAACATTACCTGGTTTCTTGGCATTATTAAGCAGTTGTGTTTTTCACAGTTACTGCATTTCAGTCACAAACATTGAGGGTGAAATACACCTTGGGTGAAAGATGCCACAGACCACTGAGTGCTATAATGGGACTTGTTTCCATTGTAGTTATTAGGAATGCAAGTGTACACTTGAGAGTCTTTTTTACCTACCTAATTACCTAGTTTTTCTGTCTACAACCAGGCTAATAAGCTTTAAAAGCCATGAAAAGATTTCACAGTGCTAGTGGTACAAACAGAACATTTGCCTTTATTCTTACTGCTCCAAAGCTTCACAAGCTGTGCTATCCCAATTACCTATTTTCAATGAGCATCATCCCATGAGAAATTTCCAGTCCTCTGTAATCAAACTGAATATAGGCAAAATGGAAAAATGCACATGGAAAAATCAGTTTGCCCAGCAGGAGTTTTGCACAGACTAATCCTTAGAAAGGAATTTCAATCACCTAGGGTGATTCCTCGGGGTAGCAAGTGCCGATTTATGCTCAGAGAGAAACACACAAATAAATGACTAGTATGATGTACTCCTATTCTGTGCAGCAGTCTCCTTGATGCTGTAGAATAGCTGTAAACTCCCCTTTTTTCTCCAGATTGTGACATATGTGGGCTGGCTGCTGCAGTGCTGCTTTTGCCTGTATCAGATGGGATTCACTGGGAGAAGCACTGGGCGTGGGGTGGGGGGGAAGTTCTGCAGCCTCAGAGTTGAGGGCACAGCCAAGCACAACATGAAAATGGAATTCTGGTTTCAGCATAACATTGCAGTTTTCAGGAGTTAATTGGGGATTAGTTACTCAGGAAATATGGCTCCATACCATGAATTTATGTACACAGTGGTGGATCTCTGGTTTGAGCAGTTCACATGTGCACGGAAAAAACGTCACAAAGTGGTTTAGTATAGAACAGCATGCAGACAGTTTGTGCTGGATCTAGAGCCTTAGGGTGAGCAATCATTGCATGGAATTGTATTTTTAAGTAAAGAACTGCCTATAGTTTGCAAGCATTCCCATCTGGCACCTCTTTCTGTTTTATTTTCCTTTTGGCTCGAGTTCAACAGTTCTAGGTGGTGCAGTGTGCTCAAGAGGCTTTAATATCTGTGGGGCACCCCTGCTGCAGCTTCCCCCAGTCCTTCAGTGTCTCGAGAGCCAACTCAGAGAGCTTGTGCAGACTTGCTGAGATTTACATCATTGCCTTGCTTTTGTATTCAAATAAAGGTCTCACAAAAATGATGCATCTAGAAACTGAATGGGAGTGTTGATGGCCATAAACTATCCAATTATGCCATGTTACTGGCATTGTAAAAATGTGTTTCTCCAAACACAGCAAGTTTTCTGAATGGTATCCAATATAGAATGGTCTTTCAATTGAATTTTAAAAGCCTCTATTTGAGATTTGTGCTTACCTATTTTGGAATGTCCCGATGCTTCACGTGCTCTGATTTCCTTTCTCTTCCTTTTCACAGCTGCTTGTAATATTAACTATATGCTCATAAAAAAAAAAAAAAAAAAGAGCTCTCTTGCCTGAAGGAAGTTTACTGTGTTTTTTTGTAAAAGATTGGTTCAGGGAGTTGAATTCCACTGGACCACACACACTTGCAGGAGCAGTCATAAATTTTGCAATTGCAAGCATGGTTAAATCTTTTATTTATAAGTTGGCGTACCTTTTATTCTGTCAGAAAAGAGCGAGGAGAATGTACTTCTGGTGTATCTGTCTTAGTGTCAGGAATGACTGCCAGTTTACAATTTTCAAACAGTTTGTTGTAATCTCAAACATCAGTGAGCTCCTGGGTACTTAAAGAAACAAACGGGAACCCAGTCTTGCTATAAATAGAAGGCAAACATGCTTTGATAAACTAATTTTAAAAGAACCTTCATTGTATGCAAAATATTGTGGGGAAAATACAGATTTTGAAGGTCTATTTAATTACAACTGGCGAACAGAGGGAGCTGGACAGATTGTGGCTTTTAATTCTCAGCACTGCCCACGGGGGCTGAGGAAGCTCGGCTCTCCCAGAACTGATTATAACCCATCTGACGTAGCCTGCCATCTCAGAGATTTCTGAAATATGGGAATTCTGCGGTACAGCAGCAACAAAAAAGATTAAATCTGCACACAGATCCATGTTCTGTGGTTTTTAAACTCTGTCTGCTTGGCCTGTGTGCACGTATGTGCATTCACACTGATAATTCAGAATGAAACTTTGTGTCTTGATGTTTTTTTTTTTTTTCCCCAGCTGCATCCCTTGATGTAATAAAAGGTATCATGTCTCCCAATACATCTTGCTTGGCTTATATCCTCGGGCTATTGTAACTACAGCAATGTTAGTTAATTTGCCAGTTTTTGCACGTGTATTTCAGCCAGGCTGTGGAGAAATATAAAATATTTGATGCATTTATGTGATTCACTATATGTTAGGATTTAGATTATTTTCAGTCTGGCTTCTGTAAAGAGTTGGTAGCCACAACAAAGTAGGAATAGCTGGTGAAGATGCACAGCAGAGGTCATGAGTAGCAGGGCTACTTGTTTATATATCAGCAAAAAAATGTGCACTTTTGCAATTTCATTTTACATTCTGCACATGAAACAATCAAATTTAAAAAAGCTGTCTCTTCACAGCTTTCTGCATTGAGTAGCTTTCAAATTATTAATTAATAGAATAGGAAATGTTTCTGGAAGACTTAATCTGAATAATAAATAAGCAGAATAATTTACTACTCGCTCTTTGCTAAACACATACTCAACAATTCCAGTTAAAATCTATGTTCTGCTGCTGTTCAGTGGAAGTTGTATGCGAAGTTTTGACAATAAAAATTACCAGGAGGAAATTCAAAAGCCATTCAGTAGCTCCATTTTTATATTACATAAAATGTATTGTTCTACTAGCAGTCTTCCTAGTGAAACAACATGGGAGTCCACCCAGGTATTGGGCAAAATTTAATTATTTGCTTTCATTTATCACAATGTTTATAATATCAGCTCTTTACAGGCTGAAACGAGCCAGGAAGAATAGCTGCTTTCTTCTCTTGCTTTTTAAAATGTTACTACAAATCTCCAAACTCTTTTTTCTTTTTTTCCAATGTTCGGGGAATGCCACAGATAAATCAGAGCAGAGTATCCATTATGGGATGTGTCTTTATGATCATTTACCTCTCAGATGTCCTTCAAACTAATTTGGGCTAAAATAAACACTGGAATTCTCTGTCCTGAGTGCTTCAGCCATGATTTCTCACTGACTAACTCAAATGAGTATTTTGTCATTTGGCTTCTTCGAGTCAGGAGGATAAAAAATGAGCACTGTCAATTGAAAGCACTCTAAATAGCTTATCAGCCATTTCCTTAGGCACTACCTTTTACTCTTCATTTTGTCTTGATTCCAAATATGACCTTATCTTTATCATTTGTTGCCTACTTTCTCAGATTTGCAGCCTCAGAAGATGAAGATGCCTTCCTGTACCCAGAACAGCTCCCACAAAGCTGCCTAAAATAGTATTTTGGAAATGCATCACTATAAATCATTAAATATTTGCCCCGGGGGGGCACATATAACCACCCATTAGGTGAGTGGTGCTTTTCAGTGCCTGGTCTGGGAAAAAAAGGAGTGTATTGATGCTGCTGAGTGAAGCACTGATCTTTGGTGGGGTTTTTTTTCACTGTTCTAGGTACAAACACAACCCATTCCTTGAGAAGATAAAGGCATAACAATGTTCTCAAGTGTAATTAGTACCAGAAAATGTTGTTTTCTCGGACTCTCATGTGGTGTTTAATAACCACAATAGGCTGTACATAAATGCACCATGTGATTGTCATTTTCAGCCAGGGACCTCAAAATATTTTATGGATGCTAATTGTGAACCTAATCCAGTAACACATGCAGAGAAAGGAAATTTATTTTAGTTTCATTTGATCTTTCTCTGAGTTTGAACATCCTTTTGTTTTTTCACAAGCATCTGGAGGTATTAGGAGCAAGTTTAGTGACTGGGATATTTTTTAAAAGGACTTTTAATTTGAAAATTAGAGCCTAACACTTAACCCTCAAATCCCATTTTATAAACTAGAATATAAAAAACCAAATTCCTAATTTGAGGTGATTTGTCAAAGATCCCAGAGTTTAAATAAATCCACAAAATTTTACAATGTAAGCTTCTCTTCTCATTTATACTTTCTTGGCAAAAAAACCCCGAGCATTTAAGTGTCCCTGTAGAAATGCTCCAAAATTACAGGAATTAGAGCTGCAGTTTAGAGACAGAAACTGTTTTTGAGAGACTGAGAGTGTTCTGGAAGCTGTCCTGAGCAAGCTGGTCCCACTGTGAGCTGCAGGAACTCTTTTTGGGCACCTCCACTGCACGAGCTCAGTGCTCTGTCAGACCCCACGGATCATTGCAGGGGAATTTCCCATGGGATTTCCGTGCTGAGTGAGCCATGGAACCTGCTGGAAACCTTGGGGATGCACTGGACAGGAATGGCTCCTGTTTGGCTGGAAGCTCTTAGCTACACTGTGTCACATTCACATTGTCTTAAAAATCCCTTCGCCCAGGATTTTTCTCCTGGGAAGCTGAGAAGCCTCGAGACAAAGGAAACAACTCTTATCTGATTTGCTTCTTCTGTGTTTTGCTCATCTGGAATGTGTTTGGAGATTGTTACCCACAGGTGATTGTTTCATTGGATTCTGCTGTGAGTTGTTTTCACTCAGTGGCCAATCAGGGCCAAGCTGTGTCAGGGCTCTGGAAAGAGTCATGAGTTTTCATTATGAGCTTTTAGCCTTCTGTCTGTATCCTTTCTGTATTCTTTAGTATAGTTTAGTTTAGTATTCTTTAATATAATATAGTATCATCAAATAATAAATTAGCCTTCTGAGAACATGGAGAAGGATTCCTTCCTTCCTTCCTTCCTTCCTTCCTTCCTTCCTTCCTTCCTTCCTTCCTTCCTTCCTTCCTTCCTTCCTTCCTTCCTTCCTTCCTTCCTTCCTTCCTTCCTTCCTTCCTTCCATCCTCCATCCATAACCCAAATACAATTACACTGGCAGAATTTTGGGGGAATTGCCCCATGTGGGCACCCAGGGTCATCCAAGGCACCTGGATTTTTACTGATGGACTTTGAGAGCTCAGTGTTCCTTCTCTGCAGAAAAAGAATAGAAATGGCATGGCTGGCTGAAGAAAAAGGAATCAGGGTAGCAGAGAGAAAATCCTTAAGAGAGGGCTGGGGTCAGCCAAGCTTGAAGAATGTGGGTTTTTTTTTGTTTGTTCCTTGTGGTTTGAGGGAGCCGGTAGTGCCAGCTCTGAAAAGGCATAATCGAGTGTGGGGGGATATTTTGTTGAAGGTTACACTGATTTACACACGCAAACAAGGACAGAACTGGTTTCCTGCACCAAGACCAGGAAGGTATTTTTCTGGAAATCCCCTAAAATGCACACTGAGTGCAGGACCAGCATTATCTGCACCATTTCCAGCCTTTATGACCTGTACACTCCATTAGAGGGGTAAGTGAGTGCTTCTGTGTATGACCAGATGTTTGATTTGGAGACCATTCATCAAGTTTCCCAAGGAAAAAGAAAACATTAAGCAATTAATTAAGATACAACACTAGACTTGTGAGAGAGTTCTGACTGCACTAATTAATCAAACCACGTAGGAAAATTTTGTTTAAGGAGCTCTGAAGCACTTTCTGACATACTTCAGAGAAAGGAGCTGGAAGTATTGCAGAGGAGAGCTGAACTATTCAATACCCCTATCTTGTACTCACATCTGCTGCCAATATGATGGATTTTGTGTTTTAAAGTCATGGTGGAATCAAGATTTTTTTTTGTAGTCACAAATACCTTTGTAATAAGCTGCACTTTGGTGAGACAAGAGAAGCCCACCTTTCCCTCTGCTGAAGCTGAAGATAACTTCTTTGAATTTTGAAGGTGAAGCCAGGCTACTGTTTTAAGTATTAATATGTAAAGAATATGTAAAGGGGGAAATATGTAAAGAATATACAGTTAGGAAAAGCTACATCATGATTATGCTCATAATTTTTAATGTTTAATGCAACAGCATCTAGGATCCATGGTTTAAAGGCCCTCTCTTGGGGACACTGTACATTTCCTGATGAAGGAAATGTTCCTGTGTCATTAGCAGGATTTTAAAACTGCAGAAGATTTCTTCATGTTGTCTCATGATGGGCACAGGCAGACTCCTTGAGGTCCTTCAGATTTATAGAAACAGGATTGCGACATTTGGCACTGGAAGCAACAAGGACTGGTCTGTTAGCTGATTCTCATTTGAAAGCCATTTCAAACCAGCTCTAATTTTAGAACTCCTGTTTTTTGGTCTATTGTATGAAGGTCCTGGACAAAGACGTCCTGTGGTCAGTCATGCAGGAAATAAAAGTAATGGGAATTAGATCAGATGATTCCAAGACTGTATTTAAGAAGTGTAACCATTAGGTATGGAAATACATGAGAAAATATCTCTCTTGCCACATTAGCAACTATAGCAAACAGGAAAATTAATGAACTGTTGGTGTAAATTTTCAGACTAACAGTTAATAAGTGAATGGATTTGATTCTTGGTTATTGGAACACATTTTGGTTGGTATGTCAAAAGACTTCCACAAACTGACCTGACTTTTTGGGAAAGGTATTTGGCTGGAGAATATGCCTATGTAGAAGGCAGAGAAAAAGTTCATTAATCAAAAAGATGTGTAGCACTTGAAATTGAAAATTGAGAGCCTGCAGTTATTAAAAATTAAGAAGTACAAAGTTTCAGTGTCCTGGAAGGTCTTTGTCAACCGAGGCAGCAAAATGGATGGGGTTTTGCCAGGCTGAGTCAGATGAGAGGGCAGGAACTGAATTGTGTGGGCTTTGTGTGATGGACTGTGGCTGTCAGCCAGAGGGAGATTTGCAAACTCAATCAAAGCTGAACCAACACCAGCAGGACCAACAGGCAAGTGGTGGCTGTAGCAGAATTTCTCCAAAACAGGTGAGCATGAGCGTAAAATGTCTTTACAATGGTTAAGAGCAACATAAAACAAAGGAACATGACTGGGAGGCTGACTTGGCTCTCAGCTTGGGAAAGCAGCCTGATGTATGTTTCCATAGAAACAAAAATAACAGATTTGTTTAAATGGTTGCTTCAGGGCCAGAGTCTTCCTTCCCTCAGTGCCCAGAGAGGCCTCCCTGGCAGTGGATGGAACAGACAGGTGCCAAGCTGATGAAATCATCGCTGCTAATGAAACCATTAATTGGGAGGGAAATCTTGCAGGGGAAGCTGATACATTTGGAGAAATAAACAAGCAATGCTCATCCATCTCTGCCAGCCTGTCTTTTTGAACTTTGCTAATTGGTCTAATAAAAGGTGTTACCTCTGCCCACAAAGTTTATCTTTTTGCCATTGATAGATTATCATGGACCAAACACTACCATTAACAAAAAAAAAAGCTTACTATTTAGTTTCAGCTGTTATTTATATCATTCTTTTTTTTTTCCTGAGACCTTTAAATCTCTTATGAAAACTTTGGACACCAATATTCATGAGCCAACTCAAACTGTGACCTGGCTATAGGAGGGCTGTTATAGTTTGTTAGAATATGATTATAAAAAACCCAACAAACCACCATATTTTTCATGCAGAAAGAGCTCATGCTACCCTTATTCTCTTTAATATTTAATGGTTTCAGATTTCCAGTCTCAAGCAATTTTTTTGTCTCTTAAATCACAGAATCTCAGAGAAATGTTGTATGAGACTGATAGCTGAGAGGGCAGATATTTTGTGATCATTGTTCAAATTAAATAATGTTGGGTTTTTTTATCACCTATTTCTGCAGTATTTCAAACTTAGAAACATGATAGTGACACATTCGAAGAAGGATTAGGGCATATCCCAAGATATGAAAGTCTGAAATGCAGGAAGATTGCATCAGGATATGGTTGGGAAGGTTATTTTCATCACAGCAGACATACACGTCCATACAGCTTACCCCAATTAGTATTTATGAGTTGATTTTTTAAAGGTCATGCATGTTGCATTCTCCTGAAGTTAAATCTGAGATAACATGTATTGGATGGAGCTACAGTCTTCATTATTTCATGTTGAGGTATTAAATTTTTTATATTTTTAATTTAAAGTCTGTGTCACTGAGTACATTAGTTCTACTGCAGAATATTTATCAGGCTAAAAGGTCAATATTGTCATGTGCTTAAATAGTTTTATTTTTACTCTTCCAAAATTCTACATTTTTTTTGATAAAGTAAAAAAAATCCTTGTAGCACATCTTCATAGATATTTATTTCTTTGAAGTGCATGCCATCAAGGAATTATTGTGAATGCTTCTCTTTCTTGGTAAAGGTGGGACTGAAGGGAGGAGAAAAAAACAGGGAAAATCAAATCTCAGCAAAGTTTGCAGCAAAACTTTCAGTCACGTGACTGGGACCAAAATTTCATGAAAGGTTCTAGGAACATCATGAATAGCTGAATATTATGCCTTTTCATACTGTTTCTATGCTAAATCTGCTATACCACCTTGATCCTGTGAGATTTTTTTTCTCTTGTCTTTGATACTACAGTGATTTATGTAACACATAGAATAGAATAGAATATATTCTATTCTGTTAAATATTAAATATATCCTAAAGTTGATTGATATTCTTGTACAGTCAAGTTGAATTAATTGATTTTGCTTATAAGATTAGTAAGCTTTCCCTCATACCCTTGCAACATGAAATATTTGTGGTTTTTAAGTGTACACAGCCAATACAAAACCCACATAAAACCAAAAAAACTTTCTAATACAAGAAAAAATTGTTTGGTGTGAAAGTTCTTGTGAATTTCAGAAGGAACATAAAAAAAAAAAATCTGTTTTATGATTAAAGATTGAGATGATTAAGCCAGAACTACTCTCCTGCTATTTAAAAATCCTCTTTCAGTAAGCCTCTTCCATCCTTCTGCAGATATTTTTTTTGGTGGCCCTCACTTCAGTATAAATGGAGATGAAATTCAGTTATATGAAGTTTCTTTCCTTTCATTTTCTCTGATGGCACCGTTGGCACAAATTGTTTGCTGCCTTTTGTTATTTTGCATCCCTTCCCAGCTTTGATGTGAATGAGTGCAGCAGCTGCCACTCAGGTTGGTCCTTGCAGAGCGTGGGCTGTGTAAAGTGAGAGTGCTGGGAGTCTGGGATGTGAACAGCCCAAATCCCAGTTTTCTCTGGAGCCCCTCTCCAGGAACAATCTTATCAGTCAGATCTCCCCCAGCATCCTGACATGTCTAGCAGGACAGCAAATAAATCTGGAATCTCTTCCCTTGTCTGCAGCTGTGAGCTCCGTGCCCCACACAGCAGGCCCAGCCTTTCCGCCAGGCCGCAGGAAAAAACACAAACCCAAGGAACTGAATTTGCATTTCCATCCCAGTTTGCACACTGGCTTTCTTATGATTTTGGCACACACCGGTCCATTCTGACCTCTCAGCGCCTTTCCCAGATCCCTGTGTGCACCCCGGGCAGATTCCAGAGCAGGAAATGCAGCAGGGCCTTGGCTGGGAAGGGCGCGGGCTTTGTCATGAGAGATCTCTTTGTGGCCCCTGACTGCCACCCTGGTATTTTCTGAAAAACCCTTCACCAGGATTTCTTCTCCTGGGAAGCTTCAGCTTCTCCCTGTTTTGCTGCTTTGGAATGTGATTCGAAAAAATTTTTACCCAGCATGTGAATTGTTTTAATTAATGACCACTCACAGACAGTTGTGTCAGGACTCTGGTCAGTCATGGGTTTTTATTATTCATTCTTGTCTAACCTTCTGATGTCTCCTTTCTCTTTCTTTTGTATCGTTTTAGTATATAATTTCTTTTAATATAATCAATATCATATAATATCATATAATAAAATAATAAATCAGCCTTCTGAGAATGCAGAGTCAAATTCTCATCTCTCACTTCATCCTGGGGACCTCGCAACCCCACACCTGACATCCAGTGCTGGCAACTTATTTTGGAGCAAATGAGGCTTCTCTTGGCTCAGTCTGTTGGTTCTGTTGTTTGGATCTTTATCCCAGTGACTTCCAGTTGATCTTTCAGGAGGGTGAGCAGAGGTCCCCTCTGCACTGGGCTCTGCCTTCTGAGGGCACTTTAGTGTGTGCAGGGAACTTCCCAAGATGAGGAAATTCTGGAGTCACTCCCAGTAATCTGTCACTGCAGAAAAAGGAAGCAGTGACAGCCTATGATTTGTCACAAGACAAGAAATAACCTTTGAATACCGGTCTCATTAGGTACAGGCTTGTTGTTATGGTAATATTATCATCCCAGTTGATGCAGAAAACTGAACAGGGTCACAGAACAGTAATTAGAATGCATGTCAGAATGAAAGACTTGGGTAAGAAATAGTTTTTCAGGAAGAGATTGCTGGCAGGTTTCCCAGGAAGCTTCTAATGCGGAGTTGTCTGATGCACCCAACTCCTTGATGCAGTCCACAGAGCACAGCAATAATGTGTAATAATAATAATAAATACAATAGAGATACAAAATTTTACCAAAAAAATAAACTTTATAAAAATATTTTATTTTATAAATTTATAAATAAATAAAATTAATAAAAGTAAAATTATTAATTAAAAAATTGCCTGCTTTCTAAAGGAGGATCTTGGGATCAATACCATTCACCAGATCCTGAATGCACCACATTCAGCTAGGAGATTCTTTTCTCTACCTGTCCCATTTAGGAACAGGTAGACTTTATCCTGCAGGTTCTTGGGGCTCCAATTGTGATACAGAAACCTTTCAAAATGTTCAGAGTTTGTGAATTGGGTGATCACACTGTGTGTATTCAGTGTTTAATACATGCAGAAAGATGATTGCAGAAGGGAAGATTTTGAAGTTGGTGCTTTTGAAAATCTCAACAGAAGGCATTGAAAAGCAAAATATAGTTTCTAAAGAGATGGAAGATTAGGGTTGTTAGCATGGGAAAAATCCTTTGCTGTGCTAAGAAGAGCTTTGTTAAATGAAGTAATTTTTTTAGCCTCATTTAATGAGCAAAGAGAGCATTTAATTAAAACAAACAGCAAGATTTAATTGTTGAGAGTAACATTTATCTGGAATTAAATAATATCAGAAATCTGCTGAATGGTCTTGCTCCAGCTCTGTTTTGAGCTGTTTTATCTGCTGTTGCAAGAGGCTGTGATGGGATCAGATCTAAGAGTTGTGAGAGAGTTTGGAGATCCTTACAGGTACTTGTTTCAAAGGCAGAGGGGAAGAAGCATTTCATGGTTGTGAGGATGTCTCATAAAGCTCAGTCATTGGTTCTGAAAGTCTACAGCTGGATCCTGGTTAGGTTTGTAACTAGCCAAAATTAAGAACCAGCATCCCGTTCTCTTCCTATCCCATTCAGCCTTTCTCCCTCAGAGCAGGCACAAGCAGCATTCACAGCTTCCACAGAGGGCTAAATGCTGCCTAAAATATTTTCCTGACCTTCAGTGAACAAGGAAAATGTTTCTACAGTTTAAAACTAGGCTTAGCTCAACTTTAGGACTTTCTTCTTAGGTTAAAAGAGCTTCATGCCTTGTTTTTCATGCCATTTAAAAGACACAATGATTTGCACCAACAGAACTGGTACAGCAATTTTTGTGCTCTTAGCTGACTGTTTCCTCATTTCCTTAAAAATACTTCATAAAACTCTTATGTGAGGAAACCAAGTAGGAGAACTTCTGTGTTGCCACTGTCCCTTTTCCAAGCCTTCCCCATGACACAGGGTGTTTAAAATCAAAATTTTAAGCCCCTGGAGTCCCAAACTAACTGAGTCATTGGTTCCTGTGCAATTTATATTTCAGCTAGCAGGGCTTAAATACATGTAGAGCACCTGGTGTTGGTGTGCCAAGTACAGGTATTTATCTAAAAAAACCCTTTTTTTCAGTTCATGAGCACTCAGGATATGATGATTCTCATAAATTAAACAGTGACAGGGAACTTCCGTGTTTATCAGAATATTATTCTCTCTACTGTCACACTTTTCTAAAGGTATCCTGCTCCCTTTTGGCCTGAGCTCACTGACATTTTCCCAAACAGGAGCTAGGCAGGATTCAGGCATCGGTGTTGGTCAGGAGCCTTCCCAATCTGCCATCTGAACGGAGCCTGGTTTGGCAGGAAGGGAGTTTATTAGCGTGACATGAGCCATTCCATGCCAGGTGGCCTGAGGGCCAACCAGCAGGCTTGTGCATATTAATTTATTAGCATAGCAAAGACATTTTTTTTTCATTTTCTTATTTTTCTTCTTTTTTTTTTCTTTTTTAATAATTGTAATAAAATTCAGTTTCAAATTTTTATTAAAAAAATTGTCAAGGCTTTTGGTTTCAAAATGCCAAAATTGAATGTTCCTGCATTAATACACAGCATCTGTCTGTTTTTTGATGAAATCACTCAAGAATTCATTTGTGTGCAAATAAAAATTGATTTTCTCTGAAATGGCTTGGAAATAGTTTTAGTGCTCAAAATTCTTTCTAAGTGTGGAAGTGCTTTAGCTCCCACAATCCTTCATGTTCAAAATTTGTTGTATGGAACGAGAAAAAGAACAGAACTTTTCTATGATTTTCTGTGACATTGATCCTTGGTAGAATGACAAATTCAGAAAGACATGAAAGGATGAAATAACAGACATGTCGTAGGGGGGAGCAGAAATACCAGGTCTGCTGAAAGAACACGAGAGAAGCAGAGGCTGCACGTGGTTAAACCAATGTCTGTGAGGGGGAATGACATTGAAAAGCCTGGAATTCTGCCAGCCCTGCTCAGGATGCCCAGGGATGGAGTCCGTGCAATTGGAATGTGCTGGAAATTGAAGATGAGAAGTCATGGCTTGGAGCACAGCATCAGCATGGACACAAGCCATGTGCAGACATCCAGGTCCTGCAACCTGACCATGCTTTTGGGGAGCCAGGAGGAAAAGTCTGTATCTGCCCAAAAAATGCTCTTATCTGTCAGGCAAGGGTTGATATGGATGCAGGGAGCCCCTGATGTGGGAATAAAGTGCAATGACTCCGTGATGCAGAAGGCTGAACAAATGCTTTATTAAGCTATACTATATTATATAACATACTGTACTATACTAAAACTATATCATACTACTACAGAAAAACCTCTGACCCTCACCAGACAGCCAGGACACAGCTTTGACCTAACTGGCCAATCAATCCAAACAACCTTCACCGGTGTCCAATTAACAAATCACTTTGGGTAAATAATCTCCATAACACATTCTACATGTGCCAAACAACAGGAGCAGCAAATAGAGATAAGAATTGGTTTCTCTCCTTTCTCTGAGCTTTCTCACTGCCTCCCCCTGGAAAAATCATGAGAGAGAGAATTATGTCTCTCTCTGTTCAAAGAGTATGTGAGTACCACAGGTTGACAGAAAGATGTGATGGGTTAGGTAAGGTGAAACTCATTAATTTACATTTTTTTATTACAACAGTCAGTGAGTCCCTTTGCTCTCAGAATTTGAGAATCTTTAGTGAGCCAGCTCCTAGAGTGTGGCAGAAACTCCCTCTCCAGGGAGCAGAGCAGAGTCCTAAATATAGCTGAGTCTGGAAAGTGTTTGGATGTCACTGGGGTAGGAATGTTTTATGAGGTTTCCATGTATAAATAAAAGATGAATGCAATTAGTCCTCACCATAGGACATTTCCTTCTATGTGACCCATATTTATTTTTTCCATGGCTTTCAGCAGGAGATGTGCCATCAAATGCTTTTTGAATATCAAAAGGTTTGAATGAGCTGCCATAAGCAGCTCCATAACCTTTTATAACCATCTCTGTGCAGAAAAATTTTCCCTTTGAAATCCATATTGGCCATTCTCTTTCAGGTTATTGCTTCAAACATGCTCTGTAACTCTCTGCTAATTAGTGATTCTAGCTTTTTTGGGTAAGCTGCAGATGAACACGTAAGTCAGGGCTATTTTGGTCCCTCCAGGTCAGGGCTGCAGGCACGTTATAAACACTGTGGCCTCATCTTTTGGACTCTCCAAGCTTTATTTGTGCCAGTGATGTTCTCATGATGATTCCCACAGCCTCTGAATTCAGCCTGGTTGGAATCTGGACCATGAGGTTAATTCACAGCCTAAGATTTTCATGAAGCTCCTGGTAGCCAGATGTGCTCAATCCCTCCAATGTCCACACCTCAATTTCTCCCAGCCTAGAATAGGATCAGCAAAGTTTTAACAATATTAAACTACTGATGTAAATTACTGTTTTTACTGCTGTTTAATCATGAAATCACTGGCATTAATTAGAATTGCTTGGAGTCCAAGCGCAAGCCCAGTGTTTTCTCTAGGATGTAACAATTGGAATGAACACTGAAGGATAATGAGAGCAGTTTGGGGCATGTTCTTACAATTGTGCTCCTCTGTAACCAATCAGTTTTAATAAAATTGTGCACCATCACTCTTCCAGAAGTTCCAAAAGCCCCACTAATGGTATTATTGTGCATGAAGAAAAGGACAGCTGCTGGTACCAGAAGGGACAGTGACTTCCCTGAAAAGAGCTGGCCTTCCCATTCAATTGCAGAGCTTTGAAATCCATCTTTCTTTGCAATTTCTTTTTTCCTGATCCTAATTCCTTACCTGAAACAATCAGTGCCTGTTTCTGGTATTGCCACCTCTGAAGCCTTAAGTAATTATGAGTAAGAAACGTAGAGGCAAGGGAGCGTCATATTAAGGAATAATTTATTTTCTCTGGATTTATATACCCCTATAACAGATTGAAGACAGAAATAGCAAGTCAAAACTCAAGCTATCACATGGAAAACAAAGTGGGACATGAATGATTAAGATCCAAAATTCTAGGCATTTCAGTGAAAGGAAGTTTGAATGAGAGCTTTGAAGGAAAATGATGCTGGGTACTGCTGACCCTAGGTGTGGATTTTGGAGTGCCATTATTCAATTTTACAGAGGAAACCCAGAGTTTTATGCCATTTTTTGATGAGAAGCAATATCCATAGAAGCATTACTTAGTGAGGCTGTGCAGTGCAATAGAAATGCATCACAGTGTTTCAGATTCCCAGTAATTGTGCTGCAGCAGTGGAGCAGCTCAGTCTTCATGTCTGTAAATAGTGTTGTCCAATTAATAATCCCAGTGGCTGTGATCCTCCAAAATCCCGCGGGCTGACGGAGAACCAAGCAGAAAAGAATTCCTTCTGTAGTGCTGAATAAAAGAGACTTAAATGGGGGAAATGAAAAAGACTTTATATAATGTGGAATCATCATCAAGTGCAGAAAGAGCATTTGTCACAATGGAAAAATTTGTATGTGCTGAAGCTTTCAGCCTGTTTCACTCATTGTGTCTCAGCAGTGCTACAAACCCTTAGATACTGCTGAGTAAATTATGAATTTTTATTTGATTTTGCATTTGATTACCATGCATTACACTGTGTATCTCAGTCACCACAATAAAAGTGGTTCTGGTTATTCACCGAGTCTTCACGTTTTTGAGAAAAGGCAAGAGAGTTGTAGGCTGACACCACTGAACACAGATGAAAAGGTCCAAGTATTTAGACAGGATGGAAACCAGCTCAGGATATGCCTTGTGCTTTTTGTGGAAAAAAAGAAGAGAAATTGATTATGCAGTCTATGACTTGCTGAGACAAACTAGTGCTTGTTGCAGAAATAAACAACAAATAAGCCTAAAAACATGGAAATTGTAAAGATTCTTTGGAGGTAAAATCAACTGACCTTCCATAATACCAGTGCTAGCTTGGAAGCACTTGTAGATGACTGAATTTTAATTATCTAATAGAGTAGCAAAATATTAATATCTTTATTTTTCATAAGTAAAACGGTGCTATATTGAGGCAAGAATTCTCAGCTGAGTGAGATTTTAGCACAACTGTGTAGCACAAAGTGTTAACAGTTCCACAACCACTTATTATCTTAATTGAATGTCATATCACTAATTTAATACAATTTATCCAATTTATTTGTATCACCTTGAGTTATGGTCCTGTCACAGCAGTGCTTGAAATTCTGTTTTGTTTCATTAGAACATGTTAGCAGCTTTTGAGAAAAGGTTTGTTTGGAGTGAAGGGAAAGCTTCTTTTCTGTTTTTGACAAATCCTTTGTGAAATACTGTCAGGCATTTGCTCTTCACTCTCTTGTGGATGAAGCTGTATTTTACACAAGGGATTCCCGTGTCTTTTTTTTTTTGTTTGTTTTTTTTTGTGTAAAGCATTAAATACCTGGAAGCTTCTGGCTTTTTGAATAAGCTGCTGATTCAAAATTAATTTCTTCTTACCTGCTCTGGGTTCAGATTTCAGATTTCCCTTTGATTCTGATACAGAGATTGCTTTTGCATTTGACTCTGGTTGAAAAAGCTGTGTCCAGTGCTGGTGGGTAGGACTCCCAGCATTTTTACAGATGTCTATAATTATTCTATGTTTAAGGTTGTTCTTGCAAAATAACCCACCATCAAAACAAAAATACTTTTACATAAAAAGTTCATGTATTTTCCTTTTTGGATTTTGAACTGAGTGATTGCAATAAGGCCTATTTTACAGTGGTGAAATTTGTGTCATCATTCCAGTCATTAAAAATGTGCACTTCTACAAGTTTTCTTCTGCAAGTGACTTCCCAAATACAATTCCCCTCCCACAGTCTCTTTACAGAATAATTTTTTGTGAGCTTTTAACAGAACTACTCCACAGCAGCATTAAGCTCTACTCCCTCTTTTATTTAAATTAATCCTGATAAATCCAGCTATAACTCCTTCCTGCATCAAGGGGTTTTCTTTCCATTCAATTTATGGCAATTGCGAATTTATATAATTATCTGTATTTCTCTCCCTTAAGACTGTTCTGGTGTTATTGTTGTGTTGTAGTCAAATAATTTTGTAGCGTTTTAAATACCAGTCAGCAAGCACTGAGCATCCCTGATTTCCCTCCTTTTTTCTTTTAATTTTGCCTTCTCATTTGCTCTTTCTCTGCTTTTCAATTTGGGAAGATTCATCACTACCATCATGAGGTTCCTTGATTCATCACTACCATCATGGGGTTCCTTGATTTTTTTTTTTTTTTCAGTATCAAGTTCCAGAATAATTTGGTAGTTGCTGAGCAAGTTCTGTGTTTTACATGCATTAATTTTTCTGAGCAGCAATGGTGTGACCATTCTCATTTTGCTAGGCAGTGTGCAGTTGAATGGAAGCATCACATATTGGGAATTCTCTCCTAGTGGGAGATGATTCTGTGTTTGACTGATTGGTACAATCCTGCACATCTGGTCCCTGCAGAGAAGCTTTCTAAACAATCTGGAAAACCTTTTTCTGCCATTGACCAACACAGAATTTCTATTGCCTGATCACACTACTGAACTTCAACTGGTAGATTGAGCGATGTAAATGTGAAAATGAAACCACAGTGAGATAAATAAACTGCTATCATATATATATATGGCACATATCTTGAGATATATTACCAAAGCACTGTGTTTTTTCATCTGGCATAAATCTGCCACTGCTTTTGCTTTCCTGTACTATTTCTAGCATCAACTGCAGTTAATATGCCTTTCACCACCACTAGATTCCTTCCACCAGTGCTCATTCACTTCTGTCTCAAAAAAAAACCGAACAGAAGAAGTGCACTAAGAATCAGAAATAAAATTAATTGAAATTCATGTAAATTAAAAAAAGTTAGGTTATTAACAGCTTTCATCTAAGAGGCAGAAACAAATGTCTTAAGTTCTGTTCACCAGCGAGAACAGGAATGTAGTTAGCATTTTCCTGTTGTAGCTGTTCTTGATGCTGTCATAAGTTATGGGGGCTTTTTTTGGGTCTTTTAAGTGTATATTATAAAACAAGACAGAGGAGGTTATGCAAGTTAAGTAGCAGAAAGGCTGCTAGCTGTAAAAATCCTGGTACAGAAACTCCCAGGGATTTCAGAGTCAGAGGGGCCATGAACACAGAGCCTTACCAAATATTTGAGTTAGAAATTCACAGATTTTGGGGCACAAAATCAATAGCTTGAAGGCCAAGGTGTGGTCAGAGCAGTTGCATAGAAATCACAGATGAGCAGCTTCATCTCTGAAATTGCTGACAGCTCCATCCCACCTGACAGCACTCATATATCCATAAACCTTCTTGCTGTGCATTGCTCTTCAGCATGGAACCCAAACCCAGGCACACAGTTTATCCTGAAGAGTTTCCTTCAACTCATTTTAATGCCGAAGAGGATCTGTGAAGTAATTAGAGAGTACACATGGATGCTCCTATTTGCCATAAATGAATTGGAGGCTGCATTCTACTTTGTGAGCAATAGAGGAAAGAGGCCAAAATTAAAGGGTTCTGTGAGAAACCAATGAGCATGTGCCTGTGTGGGTTAGTCTCTGCACATCCTTTGAGATAACCTGCCTCTGGGCACAAAAAAAATGATGCCTTTGTGGCAGGGACCCGAGAAAAGATTCCCCATTTAAAAATTCATTAGCTGAAAGTGATAGAACATTACGTAATTGGATTATTTTCATAAACTATTGATAGCTTAGTGATTATTTAGCTTTTAATGCTGGCTGGCTTTTGTTTACCAAAAATCTGTTAGAAATGCATAGTTCACACCAACTTCTTTAGTGGCCACAATGATTTTACCCATTCTTTATATTCTGTCTCAATGATGATTAGTAAACGTGTTCTCAGTAATGAGGTTTTGCTGAAGATTGAGATATCACAGAATAATCTGCAATTCTGGATGATGATCTCAGCATTTTCAGAACCGTGAATTCCTTGTCTTTCCCTGCGCAACTGTGCTGTTATCTCTGTTCTGGTGAGATAAGGGGAAAACCCAAAGAACATGTCAATTGAGAGACAGGAAAACTGTGAGGTAACAAGCTTCTTCCCATGGGCTTTTTGCCTCAAAACCACTTTTCCAGCTGACTTCCCCAACATTCACCTGCATCCCTGCCTGCAGGGCTCTGAGACTCTGCACACATCTGTTTTCACATTATCTCATGAGGAGAAGGTGCAGGCTGGCAAATTTTATGTCAATTGCTGAGAACTTCATGGTGGCTTGGCAGGAACCTGTGCAAAACATGACCAGTGGGGAGGTTGGTGTCACTGACAAACTGTTCTGGACACATGAGGTCTTCTAGGGGAATGGATCCCAGGTCAGGTGTGCTGCTGCAAAGGCTCAAAAACTGATCAGGCTTTTTTTGTGGGTGGCCAGAGCAAAGAGAGCAGTGGTATTTCCTCTGCCTGAGCTTGGCTCTGTGTTGCAGAAAACAGGTAATTAAATTATGGGACTGTTCAGCACACTGGGTTTCTCAGATGCCCTGGAAGATATTGGTGGCAGATTGGTATTAGGAGAGCTGCTCCTAAAAATCAATTAGCTGGTCACTCAAAGTGACAGTAAGAGAATGTGAGCCTTTTTTTTCCCAGAGGCTGTGGATGAAAAAGCTTGGGAACAGCTATGTTTCTGCGGGTGTCCACCTGGGCAAAGCTAAGGGAAATTGAATTTGGAATCGAGTGCAGGAAACAAGGTCTGGAGTTCAATGTGGTTTCTGAGTATTTTGCAGAAAAGCTAACAAATAGTGGCTTTTAGAGACCTTCCTGAGATCAGATGGAAGGTGACAGCTGTGGTTAGGAGGTGTGATAGATGGTCCCTGTGGAGTCTGAGCCTGGGCACCTTCAGAGAACACTGAGGTTTGTGTTCAGCATGTGCCTGTGAGGCAGCTGCAGATTGCAGACCTCTCAGACGTGGTCTGAGCTCCACCAGAGTTGCAAGGAGTAGCTGAAGTGAGCCAAACTTATGTGACTGAGAAAAGTGATATCTGAAATACTAAAGTGCTCTCATAGATAATGAAGCCACCACAGCCAGTTCCTCTGGAATGCTTCTTGCACTCAGTGGGAATTTATATCAGATACTCCAGGCGTAAGTGCCCACATGATTTTGATTCCAAATGTAAAAAATGCTTTATGTAATTGCTGGAATTCATATGGCCTCTCAATATTTTGGAGGCTATAAAATGGTGGGATATTCAGCTTTACAAGTACTGTTGAACCTGTTGCAATCAATAGCAATGATTTTTGGCTTGGTGTTTGTCGTCCCTGTCTAAATGTGCTAGAAGTGAAAGTTGTATTAGAATTCCAAAATCTCTGCCAAAATATGCCTCTGAATGTTTGATTTGCATTTGTTGCCGTGTTGTCTCTGTCTATACGTAATCTGCTATGGATTCCCTTAAAAATAAAATTTAGAAATAAATTACCTTTGGGTCAGAAAGGTCTTGGGGAATAGATTTCATAACATGGTTGAAAGTTAGTCCCACAGAAAACTCTTTCAGAAGCCTTGTATTTGGGAAATCGGTGTCTGGGACTGGGACCCCAAAAGCAATTTTCATCATTTAGAAATAACTCTGGTAAACAGCAGTGGCTGTCAGAAAAAGAGGCTGGGCAAGGCCTGGGGAGGGAGGAGTGCACAGGAGCTGTGTGCCAGGAATGTTCAACTTGGTGTCTCACCTAGGCTGGCTTTATATTGCTACTAGAACAGAGACTTCTGTGTCAGAAATACATACCACAAAATAAATAAGATTATAAAATGAATCTTATAAGATGCTAAACTTTTTTTTTTTTTTTTTTTGTGGCAGCTGAACAAACGTTTTGTAATGCATGTTTTTGGTGTGGTCAGACTCTCCTGGAACTTTTGTTGGATCAGAACCAGCCAGCCTGTGAGTTTGCACAGAGCATTCCTGAACAACTAAAGCAATAAAAAACATTGATGACAGCCTGCAGCAAGTAAATTAATAATACCCATAAACACTCACATCTATTCACATATCCTGTCTTCTAAAGGTTTCTGGTACCAATAATGACAAAGTGATTAGGGCAAGAGAATGAGAGCCATGCCCGCTCCTGGTGTGCTGCAGGTTTTAATGCTGCAACTCTGAAACACAGTGAAAAAAAACCAAACCACTTTCAAGACAGTGAGGTACTTGGAGTCTACTGTTCCTGTACCTTTGAGCCTCTTCCCCTCTGTGAAAGTACTTAAAAAATGACCCTGTAAAGGTTTGTGAGGTGCTCAGAAACCATTGTAATAGGGATTATCTAAGTACACCCTCTGAAAACACTCCAGATCAAAACCATATGGGATATGGGGATGATTTAGATACACACACAAAAAGTTTCATGTTGGTGCAATATGAACTGAAGGGTCCAAGGTTTGGCTGGCTCAAAACTGCTGTCTGCTCTGAAGTTTTCTGTAGTTTGTGTTTTATCCACTTAGAGGCTCAGATGGTCTTTCCATCCTCTGGACAATGAGGGCTTGATCATACACAGCCCTGACTTTAGCTGCTGAACTTACACAGCAAAACCTGCTCTTCAAAGTCTTGTTGAGAGGGAGCATGTGGATGGAAACAGTGAGAAATTAATCAGATGGGAAGCTTATTTTAAAGATAAGGGAGTGTGTACCTGACTAAATACAGAGTGTAAATAATTAATGCTATATCTGTAGAATAAACAATAATAAAGCACATCAGACTGAGCCTGCCTGGGGGTCCTGTAAGAGCTGTGCTCTGTGTGTGTGCCCCATGGGAGCAGGAGAAACCAGCAGAAGTTCTGCATTTCATTAGAGCTTTTAACAATTTTGTAGACCTCAGGCCTGCTGGGATGAGAGATTGGCCTTACATGACATTCTCAGATGAGATGTAGTGTAAACAGGTCTCTTTGGCTGGAGTTTCCTTGGTGTTTTCCATGACACTGGGTGTTCCTGTGCAGATGAGCAGGCAGCTGGCAGCTCGTGTGTGCTGTGAGCAAATGCACTGCAAGGCACCCTCAGCCCTGCTGTAAACTGATAGAGCTCAGGGGTAGCAATGTGCCTTGGTTTGAAAGGAGAGGTGTCTGCTAAGGAAGGCAGGAGCATCCCTTGAAATGGAAAATGTAAACACCCTCTCTGAATTATTGTAATTTTGAAATTAAGGGGGTCTCTGGCAAAGATACGGGAGTAGGAATAACAGTTCTTTACTAGGAAAAAAAAATTAAAAGAAAATAAAAATGCAGTAATACAAAACAACCCTGCCAGAGTGAGAACATTCCCTGTCCCCCTGTGTGTCAGGGGGTGGCACAGCCCCATCCCATGGGGGCTCAGCCCTCCTGCAGTGCCAGCTGTGGCTCTGCTGGAGCAGGGATCCTGCACAAGGGGGGAGTTTTCCTCTGCAGCTCCAGGGCTGCTGGAGATGGGCCTGGGCTCCCTCTGGGAATGCAGGGCAGCAGAAAGCTGCTCCTCTGGGAATGCAGTGGGCAAAGGCTGCTGTGCTGTGCCAGGCTCAGATTGGATCCAGGTAGGAATGCTTGGCTCCTCCCCTGGGCGCAGCATCTCCCAATGGGATGCTGGAATTGGATCAGCCCTGCAGGGACACTCAGTGGCCATGGACAGCAGAGATCTCCTGCAGGGAGATTGGCTGTGGGAGAGATAAAGAAAAAACTGCCCCATGAACAGCAGAGAGCTGCCCCAGCTCTGACAGGTGGGGATAGAACACACCCCCAGCCACATCTTGCAACCTAAGACACAATGGTAATATTCTGAGGAAGTGGATAGAAACTTCCTTTTTTTGTTTGTTTTGTTTATTTCTATCCACTCAACATGCTACAGAGATTATGCCCTGCATTTAGGCATTTGATGAAATGTTTCATTTAATACATGTTCTGAAAACCTGTCAAGCATTGCAGGATCCAGGACCTAGAGTCCTCCCTTTGCTCTCTTTTACTTATCTGTTCATCTCATCACCAGAACTTTGTACATTTTTCCTTGTCCTGTGTTAGCAGGACCTGCTGTGCTAAGAAGAGCTGATCAAGATCAGAAACTCAGCATTAGTTTAGCTAATTTCACTGATTATTTCATGTAGTATTAAAACCAACTTTTTTTTTTTTCCAGCAGCAAGAGGAACAGTGTCAACTCCTATCAGCACTTCATTTTTATAGCAGACAGATCTAGAGGAGACTTTGCTACAGCTGCTGAACATGTTTAAGCTAAAATCTTTGGTTATCTCTTTTTTCAGTTTTTGCTCAAAGCATGACGTGGAAGTTTCCACCACTGAGGATGTCCACAGCATTAATGTATTCAGCACTGAATAAAGCTAAAATCCTCTTTATGTCTCTCTTTTAGGTGACTGTAGCTGCTTTTTCATTCTGCTGGTGCACTTTCTTTGGGTTTCCTGCTCCTCAAAAGTATGGAATTGCTTGGTAGTGTTTTTAAATTATTGTATCACCTTTTTTTTTTTCTTTTTTAAAGAGATGGTAATAGAGGAATAATTTAAAATACACTCATATATATAAATAACACCATTTTAGGTGTTAACAACATTCCTTTAAACTTTCTGCCAGTGACATACATTTTGGCTTTATTGCTCTGCTCCCTCCTATATGAATTCCCCACGCTTTCAAGGTTCAGAGGGTGGAATTATGCTCCAACAGTGCTCAAGGGGCCCCTGCTAGTCTTTGATTATCTTCTTTTCTGGGTCAGATTAATAATTCATGCAATATTTCTCTTGAAAAGAAATATGTTGCCTGTCATCTCCTGTCACCTTTTTAAGGTTTGTTTCAAGCCTCTAACATGGCTGAGGCCAGTGTAAGTTCACTAGAGGATTAAATTTCAGGAAAAGGATAATTACGAGGTTATACAGGCAGGCACCAAGTAAAGACCATTCTTAAGTTGGATTTGTTTTCTGGATCCTCAGCTATCAGACTGTGAAGCATCTTCTCATGGAAAATGATGGAATATCCATTACATGAGGCGCATAAAATGCAATTGATAACTTCTGATGAGGACAAAAAAAATCACTGTGGGGAATAAATTTGTTCCATGAGAGAGCTGTAGAGACAAATAAAATTTGCAACATATTTTAGGGAAGCAATGAATTTTTCATGCATCCTTTATCTGGCTGCTTTAGGCCATTTCATTACTCATAAGATCTTGTTCATGTTCTTTGGGGTACAAAAGTTATTTGATGTAGATTCTATATGTTTTAGTTTTAAAAGATGGTGTTTGATTTAAGAAATAAAAATTATCAGTTTACCCCAATTTGTAACTAAGTGAGGAAATCCATTTTCAGGAGAGAAAGTAATGACATAAGCACGGATTTTTTGAACTGAACACTTTAAATCAGAAAATGATGCTCAGGGATCCTGATTAGCTTCACATTGGCTCATGGGGGTTTTGGAGGTTTTTTGTTTTGGTTTGGTTTTGGTTTTTTTTTGTTTTTTGTTTTTTGTGGGTTTTTTGGATTTTTTTTTTTGCAGGGAACAGATGAAGAAAAAGGGTTGTCCAGCCCCAGATGTGGCAATGCTTGCTGAAATCCTTGTCAAATAAAGGAATTTTTATGACTCTGGGAAAGTCACCATTGTTTTGTATCCCTGCCTATGTGTTTTATATCCCTAAACTATTAATCTGTTTATAAAACATAAAAACATAAAGAAATAAAATATTCAAATTAATATCAAACAGAAGCCTCCATACCAAAATAAACAGATGTTAAAATCACTGTGATACTATGAGAATTTTAAACAGAAAAAAAAAGCAGTGGAAATCCTATACATCCAAAAAAAAAAAAAAAAAAGAGAAAAAAATCTCTATTCCCAGAGATAAAGATAGTTTTACAGAGAAATAATAAAAACATTTACCTTTAAGCAACTCATGCTTAAAATAATACCCCATAAGTAAACATAATCCAGAAACACAACTATGAGTAAAACTTACAAAAAATAAGAAAAACTTCACAATTACAAATTTCCCCCAAACAACTTCTATTCATAAAAAATTTAAAAACACATGAAAACTAATTTTTTTCCTTGTAGAGAAGTCTCCATAACATTAACAAGAGATGGAGACTTCTCTCCCTAAGTAAATTTAAGAAAAACTATTCTAAAAATAGTAAACTAACTAAAATTTTAGGTTTTGTTTCTTTACATTATCATTAAGAAAAATTATAAAGATAAAAACAGTATTCTAAAAGTTTTATTCTAATTCTTATTACTCTTTCTTTTAGTTACTGTTTATAAAGTTTTCCTTATACTCTTTCAAAATTTTAAACCTACTTTAACTTCCCCCTAATCCTACCTCACAACAAAGAATAAATATAATAATAATTAAGCAAATCTAAACCCACCACACCATACATTAAGCAAAAAATTTAAAATTAACAAAATCTCAGATTAACAAACCAAAACCAATACAACTCTGTACTAGAAAAATTGGACTGAATGTGTTCTTCTCCTAGCACCATGGCCCTGACATGGAAGAAGGCTTCTGCTTCAAAGCTGTCATGCTTCACTCTTTAGCCAAAAAAATAGTAATTTAGCTTCACCTTAAATCTCAATATCCAAGGCTAAAATGATTTGGAGCGCTTTACATCAATTTGAATCAAATCACTGGAGTATGAATAAAATTGCAGTACCAAGATAAAGTCTTGCTGTCTCTTGTTTGAAAGAGAAATGAATGTATGGAGGGTAATAATGTTAATATTTTCTGCATAGATAGTTGATGAGAGCTGTGCTTTTCTTTCACATTCCAACAGCCTGGGAGAGATTAATTTCTAAAATAGCAGCATAAAAAAATACTGATGTAGGAGGGGCATAGAATTCCTCTCTTTTTAAATGGTATGGATATGGTTAAATTGCAGATGAGGGACTGAAACCTTTTAATTTAGCAGTCAGAAAAGGCAGATAGGGCTAAATTACTCTTTGAGGCACAGAGTTCAATAGCACTGCACAATCACACCAAGAGAGTGGCAATAGGACTTGCAAGGGAAGCATTAAGCACAAAGAAATTTCTTGTGGAAATAGAAAGGCCTAATCATATATGTAAGTACTTAATCTGTGGCAGAGCTTGAGACAGCTTCGACTGCATCTGGAGGAAAAGGAAGTGGCTTTGAGATTACCTGTGTTACATTTTCTAAGGAGAACCCAGGAGGTTTTTTTGAGCACCCGAAGCAGGAGCACCTGGTTGGCATGAGCTGGAATTAAAGGAGAACCTGGGAGTTTTTGAGCACCCAAAGCAGGAGCACCTGGTTGGCATGAATTAAAGGAGAACCCAAGAGATTTTTGAGCACTAAAAGCAGGAGGACCTGGTTCACATGAGCTGGAATTAAAGGAGAACCCAGGAGTTTTTGAGCACCCAAAGCAGGAGCACCTGGTTGGCATGAGCTGGAATTAAAGGAGAACCCAAGAAATTTTTGAGCACTAAAGCAGGAGCACCTGGTTGGTATGAGCTGGAATTAAAGGAGAACCCAGGAGGTTTTTTTTGAGCACTAAAAGCAGAAGCACCTGGTTGGCATGAGCTGGAATTAAAGGTGTCCTTAACCACAGCCTCCAAAGGATGGATCTGGGTAGAACTGCCAGTGTTTGCTGTGATCCTGGCTCCAAATACTTCCCCCTGTTCTTAAATTCTTAGTGTGCTAGGAGGGTGAGGAACAGCTGCCTGGAGATTTGCTCTGCCAGTGTTGTATCCTCTGAGGATCACTCTGAGTTGGGAGAATCCCATTTCTCAGACAGCTTTGAGAGCTTTCTGGAGGTGTTTAACCCACACTCCTTTGCCTCACACCAAGCAAAACTCTGCCTTGCTGTTCCTGGCTGGACTGGATGCAGAAGGAAGGTTCATGTTGGAAACAGTAAAGGATGCTGTGGATGAAATCCCTAGTGATTCATCAAAATGCATGTGTGGGATGGAAAAATGGGAGGTTTTTTCACCATGACCCCCCTGTGTCTTTGTTAATTCCTTCAGTGCCTGTATAGAACTGCAAATATCATCATTTTAAAGTCAACAAACACTGGAAAAGGACAAAACTCTCCCTCTCCCTCCTGTTCTTAGTTCTCTTATACAAATATTTTGTGTTTTTTATACCAGATATTATAACTCTCCATAGAGGACAGCAATCTAATGATGATTACATGGCTCTCTTGCAGCCAGTAAATCTTCTGAATAGATTAGTACAATATTTCCTATTAAAAAAAATGCAACAGGAGCAAAATAAAGTCAAGCCTTTTTACTTTCTTCAGATGACAGCCAGTAAATTACTGAAATCAAGAACCTTGACATTACATAAAAGAGGTGGCTTAGATCACAACTTTCTCCAGTGCATTTCATTCACAGCAGAATATTTCAATGAAATACACAAAAGCATTTACCAGAACTGCAATTTGTGCATGTAAAGCTGTATTGTAAAAAAGCTCCGAGCTTTCTCAGTTCTCAGCTTTCTCTTGCCTGAAAATGTGAAAATAAATCAATCAATCTCAGGTGCAACGGCTGAGAGGCCTTCGCTCTTTGGAATGCAGAATCCATTTTCAGGAGAGTTCTAATGGTGATCACTACACCCCCAATACACGTTTCAGGAGAAAAAAGAAAACCACAGGATTTCTACCCTGCTGCAATTTTTTTTTTTCCCACACCTGTTCATTTGCTATGCTTTAAGAAGGTTTTGCCATGTGGCCAATACATAATTTCAGAGTTTCACAGGGTAATCCACAAGGCTCAAGCAGTAAATTCACCCTTGACTTATTGTAATGTAGTTTCTCTGGAAGAGGCTGCCTTGCTGTGATGTTTAACAAAACTCAGACCACATAGAAACAAATAATCCAAAAGAGGTAAAAAAACAAGGAATGAGGGGCTGGAGGTGGTTAGAGTTATTTCACAGGAGACCTGTAATTTGTGGTTTTGGGTGTAGGCTCAATAGGTTTCTCTGTTTTTAGTCTTTTGTTGGTGGAAGTTAAAAAGCAGGTATCTTTTATGAGAGAATATGATTTTATTTCTAATTTTAAAGACTGTCACTCAAACTATGGCTTCTTTCATTCCAAAATCTATTCTCAGCTTTCACTTGCCTGAAAATGTAAAAATAAAAAAAAAAAAAAAAAAAAAAAAACCCTGAAGAGATGTTCATACCCAATCTTTTTTGCACTTATTAGTGCTTCTGCTTTAGGCTGAAATTCTGGGGTGAGATTTTTTGGTAAAGGAATAAACTCTGTGTCTGCAGCATTGCAGGGCAGGGAGAGGCCGGATGGATGGCAGAATTAATTACATGTGGACCTCCTGTGCTGTGTGATATTTTGCTCAGTAAAGACACGTTGCTCACAATCACTGGGTATTACCCACTCTGCAGAAGAGGAAAAATCAGAATTATTGACTCTCAGCTCTGTCTATTCTTTGATAAAATTATTTGTTGCGCATGTTTATGCTTACATATAAAACAGGTGTTCCTACCACTCATGATTCAAAAATTCTTGAAATTTAAGTTCTCTTTACAAAATTTGATATGATCCTACCAAAAGAGTAAGTTAAGAGAATCCCAGAATAATTAAAAAGTCGAGAAGCACCGTGCACTTGGTTTATTAACAAGGAGTACATTTGACAGGTGATGTGCAGTCATAGGTGACAAAGGAATGCTATTTATTTGGTTGATATTGCTATACTGTAAGGACTGGGCTATGCTCAAAAATTAATTCCTGCTTGAATTTACAGGTTTTGGGTTTTATTTCACTTCACTTAGGATGTAGTTTTATGAAATTAATTATATTTAATGCTTGCTTTCTATATTTGCACACTGTTTTCTTTGCACACAATTTTCTGTTTGGACTCACAAGTTGTCTTTTCAAAATTTCACAGCTATAAATTTGGGATCAATGATTTAATAGACTTAGACACATGAAAATAAGATATGAATACCTTAAATGCACTTTTAAATTATCTGACACTCTTCATCTATCCTGGTTTCATTATGACTAGGTCTGAAAATTCACTAGATACATCTTAAAAAGGATTTGAAATGGCCTTTTAGTTCACATTCTAAAATGATCAGAAAGTTTTCTAGTTTTATGAAGAGCATGTTCAAATGGCAGCAAATTGTGAACGAATTTTAATTATACATTTTAAAAATTGAACTAACCAATAAAGTAAAACAAAATAAGTTCAATAGACTAAGGGGGAAGACAGATCTCCTGTCTAACTGCTAAGAGATGAAAATGTGTATTTTAAAATGTTGGATATAATTTATCTTGGAACATATGTCAGTCGAGATGAGATGACACATCTGTGAAAGAGAACATCCAAATGGCTGCTCACAATATTAAAGTCACAGTTCTGTTCCTGCAGACCTGTTTAATAACTTCCACAAATTATATTTCAAGAAAGGCTATGCCCTTATTGATGGTGAATGCTCTGGTGCATAGCTCTGGTCTCCAGGCACTTGGCTTTCATTGACAAAATTTGTTTTGATCAGGTCTTTCCTGTCAAAGAAGAAAATATTTGGTCTCTGACTTCCTGCATGTGTCTGATATGGAAAAGGCAAGAAGAAAATAGTGATCATAACGTTGTATATTTTTTATTCTTTACTGAATTTTTCATAAACTTCTATTTTTCTGCCTTCCTGAGCTGCTTATTACCTATTTGATACCACGGTGAAACTTTCTGCAGCTTCTGCTAGTAAGTAGAATAATGTTTAAATTGCAGATTTTGGCATGATTGTGATTGTCAGCACTGAAAGCTGCACTTCAGTGCTCTTTGGGGTACCAGAAGTGGGTAAGTCACAGCAGCAAAGACAGACTGTTTGATCATGAAGTAATACACACTCTGATGTGTGTGGTGAATTGTTTTCTGGTTTTTTAATAATCCTTGCTGTTGAACAAACACTGTTAATCATCTTCTGAGATTCTATTTACCCTTCACAATTAACTGTATTAAAATCAGGGCTGTTTTTCTGAGCAGGATCTCAAAACATTTTGTTACCTGACATTTTTTGTGGTGTGCAAATAGAAAGTTTATCTGTATTTGTCCTAATTAGAATTATTTCTGGAGACCTGTTCTTTTTGCATTCAAATCAGAGTAATATGACCTACTAGCCTGTTTCAAAGAAAAGAAAACGAGGTGGAGTTGACATTACAGTAAAAACCTATCAAGAAATACATATTTCTTTTGTTTATGAGTAATGATATGCAAAGATGCATTGAAGCTAATTGGCTTCCTTTGAGAAGCAGGCTCAGGCGATTAAAGGAAGGTGTAAATTATCAGAAATACAAAGACTTTTGGTAGATCTGACAACCAGGAATAGCTCATTTCATCTGGAGTGTTAAAAGCACATAACAGCTCTTAGCCTGAGTGATTAATCCCTTGAGGTTTCTGTTTGGAAGCACAGATCCTTTCCAAAGACCTTGCTGATAATAACAACGTGCCATCCTATCCACACCTCAGCACAGGGATGGGGGCTGAAAAGTTGTTAGAATTATTTCCCCTCGCCCCTTAATGAATGCAAGGTGCACAGATAGAAGGGATAGAAGGCTTCAGAAATTCAGAATTCAGCTTCAGCCTGTATAATCAAGCAGAGAGTGGTGTCAAATCAGAAGCAGAGTGTTTATCTGATGAAACACACTCCTCTCCACAAATCGTTGATTACTCTTTTCTAATGAGAGCTGACTTGGGATAATAGCCAAGAAAAAACCACTGTTTCCTTCAGTGGAAGTTTAAAGAAAAGCAAATGTCTTTATTCAAACCCATTTACGGTGCAAGAAAAATTAATTTTTATCGTTGCAAAATCAGAAAGGTTTTAAGAGAAAAAAAGAGATTTCTGCACTAGCTGATGGTGTTTTTAATCTAGTGATAAAAAGTCAAAGCCAAAGACTTCCCTTCTATAAATTCAATTTAGAATATCCAAATGAGAACTATTCCTCCATAATCTTTACTTTTGGACACACAGTAATATATATTGGCTGAACAAATGCAGCCAGCGTGAAGAATTATTTCACCAGATCACTACATTGCTGAAACTCCAAAAGGTTCAAACTGAAGTGTTTGAAAACCATCCTGTAGGCTAATTGTGTTTCCTCCAGCCCCAAGGGAACACATGATGTCTCCATGGCAACTGCTCCTTACTTTTTTATTTAGAAAAGTGTTTGTGCATCATACTTCACATATTGTCAGGTATAGGGAAAACGTAACACTGGAGGATTTTAACAGTCAGCAGCTTTTCCTTGTCCAGTATTGCCTTAGTGTGGATATTACAGTTGTGTTTTCTGACCCTAAATGCCTTTTCTTAATGAACTGTTTGTTACATTTTATTTTTGCATTGCAAAACACTTACCTGATAACAGCAAAAAAAAAAAAAAGATGTCTCATTTCCTTACATTTCTTTCCTTACAAAAGATGTCTCCTTGCATTACTGCAGTGACAATTCAGCAGGTTTGAAGTGCCCTTCCTGTGTGGGCAAGTCTCATGTTAATTTAGCAGAGGTACCAGAGCTGAGGCAGGATTAGCATCAACACCAGATCCCTGCACCATGAACCAGATTCCTTTTGATTTTTTAATCCATACCTTGTGATTGGTACCTGGCTACTTCACCAACTACAAACTGGTGCAGAATTAGGTCTAATATGGTAATAATTTCCCCTGAAAAGGGAACCCAAGTTCCCGGGAGTGAACAGGAACCTGCTCTCTCTGATGTTCAGGCTGGCATATTCAGGAGATGAACACCCAGAGTCTGTATTTGCCTTTCAAATGAACTCTCAGAATGAATGCAAATAACTCATTTTACCTCTGTAACTCAGCTCCTGCATCCACAGGTGGCATTAATGATTTGTTTTTCCAAAACACTGCAACATCTGCACTTTTGCAAGGAGATGAATTTCAGCTCAAGGCTTTTGCCTCTTGCTGAACATGAACCCACTGGCTTTCTGGAAATATTTTGCCATCCTCAGTCCTTGCCTGTTAATGTTTATTTACACTGATGATCCCAGGGCTCTGTGGCCATTTCAGTCACCTGCACAGCTCTTGGAGTTGTAGTTGTTCTAGAGACTTACTCAGCAGTTTCAGTCTTACCTGCTCATTTTTGTCAACCTCCTCCTTTTGCTACAGCTGCACAATTGTAGCAGAATTTTATTTCTTTGTATTTGACTCAGGCCAGGTTGAAGAGTTCCTGGCCAGTTGTCACTACCTGGGCTTTAACTCACAGCTAAAATTGTGCCAGGACAGGCAAGAGATCTATTTAACCTGTTGAGGTCCCCTCCAAACCTATTTCTACAGCTTTCTGCTGCTTTCCAATAAGGATTTTTTTTTTTTAAATTTTTATTTTTAAATTCTTACTTTACTGACAATTTTTTTCCCCTTCTAACATTTGACTTTGAAGTTTGTGTGCATATACTCAACATAATGGCAGGCTTTAAAGCAAGAATTGATTTAGATGCTTTATGGAATTGAAGTCTGTCCTCTCAGTGTCCCATTCTGATTCTTCCCCCTCTCCTTGAGGAATATGATCCCAGAATGGTGATGACCACACTGCTGCTGCTGTAGTGGTGGTGTTTGGATGCATCAGTGAGGAATATTTTTAAGAACATTTCCTATTCTTTCAGTTAAGCTTCAATAAATCAAGGAACAGCAAAACTGCTGTGTGACCTTGACCAAAAATAACACACTTCAAGGACCTAACACACTGAAAGCAGCTCCCAGACAGTTTGGAGAGTATAAATTGCTGGTCCAGATTAATCACCCAGTAATGATCACATCTATAAAGAATTTATAATTGGTTTTTATGGAAAAACAAACAGCACCCTTGCCCCAACTATGCAAGAGTAATAATTAATTTATCAGTGGCATCTGTACAGTAACAAGCTGCCAGTCTACGTTCTAGCTTGTCCTGAGAAGAACTTTCAGTCTCCTGTGCTAGAGGAACTATTGGAAGGCAGATTTAGACACGCATTTTGTGCCAGCTGATCCAGCCATTTACGCTGCCTCCATTCAAACAGGTAAAAGACTTGCTTGTGTTTTTTATTTGCACAGAAAGCACAGCCATAGATCTGTACCTTGCCATGAAACTGAACACCAACTACTTGTTACCAGCTGGCAGGAGAGAAAAGTATTGCCTTCAAACATGTCTGGTGTACTATTTTGGATTTTTTTTTTCCCCAACAGCAGTAATAAGCAAGAAGGGGCTGTGGAGTGACTGCATCCATTCAAAATGGCATTGCTTATCCCAAAACCTAACAGCAACAGCATTGCTGGCATTTATTGAATGTTTACCTTTAATATCACTAAAGAGATGAGCTATAATTTCCCAGGAAGATTACAAACACGTAGTAACAGTCCCTGCTTGAGACTCTCAGACCTTTTAAATCCAAGTTTGATTTGTTCATATGCCTGACTTATTGCAGAAGACATTTCTTCATATTTGACATCACCATTTATGAAGTCTTCCTTTAGAACAGGAGCATCCAGAGCTAAGGCTTCAGCTTTTGGTTTTTATAAAAAAAAAATAAAGCATGACCTGCTGTTGGAGCTTTTGGGGCTCCTAAAGAAGTCCAAAGAGAAGAGGGGAATTGCACATTATTTGTCAGATGGGTAATTGTAAAAGCCACAATAGTGACTGCACACCTCCTGAAGGCTTGTGTCTGCAGGCAGAAAACCTGGCAGGAAAAATCTGGCTGCCTTCTGGTGCACTGTCATTGCAGAATAACAATAGTGCAAGATAATGATAGAGAATCTGCTTTCAGAATTAATAGTCATATCCACTTCAGGTATTTTTAGTGACCCTGATGGGTTCTACATCTACAGAAATGCTGGGGCTTGTCCCTTAAATTATAGAGGATGTTTCCAAAATGAAAGAAAAAAATTAAATTGCATAGAAAAGAAGTGAAAATGTGAAGCATTCCAGAATGAATAATCCCCTCCCAGTAGCAATTTTAACTCTTTTGGTGAAAATCCAGTCCCAGAAGCACAAACTTGACTTCAGTAAGCGTTTCGAGCATGGCTCTTACACTGTGCTGAGCCCTCTGGGCTTCACCTGAAACAAAAAGAAGTTGAGTAGTTGATGGAAATCTCTCTTTCTTGAGTAATATTTGTGTCAGGCAGGATTTTTCAAATTAAGAATTTAGATATAACATTGAATTATAACATTTAGAATTATAACATTGGTATGCAAGGTACAAGGAGGAAAAATCATTAATGTAAGTACGAATTGAATGGATGTGAGATACTGAAAAAATCCAAATTATAATAAATAGGAATATAACCATTTTTTCTAAGCAAAAACTTCGGTGGATTGCAAACAAACAGCACCAAACTTTGGGGCAGTCATTGTGGGAGAGTTGTGAAAGATGGTGACAGGAAAATGCAGAAAATGGAGAAGAAAGGGTTACAGTTTCTTTTCTCCATGACTTTATTAGTTTTCCATTCCTTTTGTCCCGGTACCAAAATGATAAGTTGATTTCTATGATTTCCACTGATTGACAAACAGCCTTAAAGAGGCTTATCAATGTTAGGTTTAAGAGGAGGTTTGTGGAAGAAATGTAATTATGTGGTAACATCTGGATCTCAGCTTGGAAACAGAACCCCCGAAGGACTTTCACTACTCCTGCCATTATCCCACACAATTCATGGGTGCAGAAATACCTGGGGTTGCAACCAAAGACACTGAATCATAAGAAAAAAAAAAAATCTGCTTTCCATAAATAGACATTCATTTTTTAAAACATGGCAGGAAAGGAAACACAGAACTCAGAGAAACAGATTGGTTTTTATGGCTGTATTTTTAGCACTTTTCATGAATGACAATTACTGTGGAAAAACAGCTTCTCTAGTACACTTTTCCTCAATATTATGTATCTGTGAGTACAAATTGACATACAGGGTTAATAGGGAAACATTTTTAGGGTGGCATCAGTCATTTAGTGCATACATTAATTCCCATTTAAACTTTATTTGATCACGTCTTTTAAAGCTACGTCTCTCTAGAAAGTTAATGAAAGATTGGTTTTTTTTCCACTGGTCACAAATATCATCTGCTAATTTAAACCTGCCTGGGGTTGTTTATTCTGTGCCACAGAGGCACATAAAAGCTGATATTTTTGGGGAAAGAAAGAAGCATATTTCTCCTGGTGTGCCTGGAGATGAAATGGAGAATCAGAAGATCCAATTGAGCCCACATTCCTTTGAAGGTGTCACAACATCCTGATGCAGGTCAGGGTTTAGGGAGCACAGCAGAGCCCTCAGTGCAGGATTTGCACTTTTCACTTCTGAAATGTTCTCCTTTGCTATTGTAGATATATTGATTAAACTGAGAACGTTCAGAAAACTTGTTCCTCCTCTTTACCAGCCCAGGAAGAAGCCACTCACATGCTCACTCATCAATTGTATGTAGTCCAGTTAAACCAAGTAAATAATGAATTGGATTGAATCAAGGAGAATGGATACCATAACGTTTGGGTTCCTTAGCATCAGAGCCCATGGAAGCTAAGGGAATTTTCCAGGAGAAACAGACTGGAGATTTTGATGCAGGTTAATCTTTAGAACCAGTACAGGCTGCAGATGTCATAAACTAAAGTAGCATTTCATAAACAGCTATTTTAGTTTATTAGGGAGAGTAGTTTAATTTTGGCATCCTGAAATAACAGATGAGACACTTTGCTCCATTTCATTTTTATATGAATTTATATGGCTCTGCTTTTTTTGTTTCATTTATTTTGGAGGATTTGCAGATCTTCTTTGACAACCCATTAAAGCTGTCAGGAATTTTTCTACATCATTGCCTTTAATTCCAGTCCTGTCTCATTTTTTCCCATCACATTTTCCTCTCCTCTCCTCACCTCTCTTGCTGTTGTCTACTTTTTTTCTTTACAGCTCTCTTGCTGCTTTGCTTTCTGATTCATTATTTGAAGTAAAACTTTCTCCATATGATGAAGGATCACAGGCATGAATGACATGATATATTCTTTCCTCCAATACAGGCATTTATCCCAAATGGCAGCCAGGAGCTTCTGAGTAATGTGGTTTCAGAGTATCTGTTGGATCCCTGTAGCTTCAGCAGAACACAGATTACTTCTCTGATAATGTTGTTCAAACTCAAAAAGACTGTCAGTAACGCAGGAAAGATAAGTGGAAGGCCACTCTGATTTTCATGTGAGGAGAAAGTGCACTGGAACAAAATAAAATCCCTTAAAAGCAAAGCCTCATAAAAATAAACAAGGCTAAAACTGGGGGTGTGTTTATTATGGAATGTGTTGCAGAGGCTCAAAACTTTGATATTTTTACTCGTGCTCTCTTGAATAGCTGGGAAATACATCAAATAAATGCCGTTTGTATCTGATAGAGACAGACAGATTTCAAATGTCTGGGGCAATGGGAGCTGTTTGCAAGCACGCCCCTGAATTTGCTGCTCTTAGATGGGACAAGATTTTCAGAAGTAATGAGCAGCCTTGAGTATCTACATGCTGATGTCACAAGGGGACCTGCTCTAAGATCTTGCTGTAAATTACATTTGTCTCTTTCCCTAAACGTATTCCCAGCTAGGCACCAAAAATAGAAGCCAGCTGAATCAGTAAAACCTGTTAATTTGGCTTTTAAAGGAATTCTTATGGAGAAAATTCTCAGCCTCCTCACCTGGGGATTTCTGATGGGAAGGGTCAGGAAAAGGGGGTTTGATAACAAAACAATGGGGCTGGTGAGAAGAACCAGCAGCAGTATTAATTACTGTTCCTTCAGTGGTGTCCCTGTGCTGCTTTGGCAGGAGAGGGGCAAAATGTTTCCATTTAATAACATGTCATCAGGGAATAAAGGGACAGAAAGTTGTGCAGTGCAGTTTCCACAGGTATTATTGTTATTTTTAATGAAGGAATGGGACCATTGTTGGCTTAAGCATGATTTATTGCTTAGATAAACATTAGTTTTAGAGGATGTGAGATTTTAAAGGAGTAAGTTGTTGGTTATAGTTCAAAGTAGTTATAAGTTTTTTGTTATAAGATAATATATAACTTTCTAGTTTAACGGATAGATGTTGTAAAGTTTATTTTTTTTTTTTTTATCACTTTTACTTAATTTTGCTGTATTGCAGATACTTTTATTTAATAGGTTGTTGTTGAACATATACATATATATTTCTATTATAACTTTTAAACTCTTGGCTTACTTTGTATAATTACACTTCTACATTCTAAACTTTTCACTATCTTAGTTTTTTTTACTTAAGGTATATTTTTAATTACAACTATAGAAAAATAATTTAAGTTTTTTTTTTAAATGTTTGTGTATTTTATTTTTACATCCAAACTCCAGGAAGACCTTCCAACAGCCCTCCAGTGCCCAAAGGGGCTACAAGAAAGGGGGAGAGGGGCTCTTTGCCAGGGTTTATAGTGACAGGACAAGCAATAAGGGCTTTAAACCGACAGAGGGCAAGGTTAGATGGGATTTTAGGAAAAATCTTTACTGTGAGGGTGGTGAGGCACTGACACAGAGAAGCTGTGGCTGCTCCTTCCATCCCTGGAAGTGCCCAAGGCCAGGCTGGACGGGGCCCTGAGCTTGGAACTGGTTGATCTTTCAGGCCTCTTCCAACACAAACCATCCTATAATTCTATACATTCTATGATTCCATGATCCTGACACAGATGTTGAAAGGTTCAAATGGTGAGGTGGCAGAAATTCCCCATGGTTCATAATGGGCCTGACAGAAAACGTTAATTCTTTGCTGCCATCCAGTCACTCTGCTTCTTCCCATGACTGTGACATATCCCTGCAATAAGGATGATTCACACAACTTAATAATATCTTTAAACGAGGATTTCATTTTTTAATACTGAACAAAAAGAAGAACTGCAGTCCTTTGTTAATTTCCTATGTGTACTGGACCTTGTATTTTAGGTATGAAAATAAATGAACAGGTTAAGCAAAACCATGTTAAGCAACTTGTTGGGTTATTATTTTATAAGCTGAAGCATCTATCAAACCAGGTTTTATTTTTCCTCATTGTAGTCAATGGCAATATTCCCAGTAGTGTTATTAAACACAAGAACAGGCCAGAAAGCTGATTATACCTGAATTAAAAGAGGGCAGAATAGGTTGTTCTTTCATGAACTTGAGCTTATTTAAAACATTTTTTTTTATTTGGGATTTTTTCGTTGGTTTCCGATTTTGTTTTGTTTTTACCGAGATAGCATCGTGCAGTCACTCTTTGCATGAAAAGCGCACTAAAACTTGATTAAAATATTTTAATGAGTCACTGAGGGACTGCACTGATGCCTTCCTGTGTCGAATTATATGCAAAAGGAGGGACTGTGCCATGCAAGCTCAGAGCTTAAATCACAACCTAAAGCTGAAACAGGAATTGTTTGCTGCAACTTGGGAGCACAAACAGCTTGAAAGGCAGAGACTCCGGGTTAGTCTGGACTGAGAACCTTCCAGTGGAAAGCTTCCCTCAGACACTCGATGGAGACAGCAGCGCTTTGGGGTTCCTCAGCAGGTGGCCAGAAGGTCTCCAAAAAATTAAATCTGAAGGGAGGGCTCTAATTCTGCCATCTCAAAGACCAGGTCACAGCACTGCATGGAATCTGCCACGTGAGCTCCACCAGACGCCCAAAACTGCAGAAAATTCTAAATATACCAACAGAAAGGGCAAAGTTTATTAGAAATCACAAATTCAAAAATCATAGAGAGTGTGAAGGCCACATGAAAAAAATCTCCTGAAGTCTAAACACAGCTAATATGGGTGAGTTAATTTACTCTCTCATCCTGAACATTCTGATTTTTCCAGACACTTTCTCAGAAACAAAGTGAAAGCTGAGAGGCTCACCCAGCGTCTTGGTTCTACCTTCACTGTAAGGAAAAATTCTGAACACATAACACTGATGAAAAAAAAAGTGAAACTTTGTGTGATTAAAAGCCAGAATGCATTTAAAGGTAAAACAAAAGCATTTGGATGGAATTTAGGTGCCCAAATCCAAAGCTGCAAGTTTGAATGTTTCAGTGCTAATGATTCATTTTTGTGAGATTTGGGAAAGGATTGGATCTGTGAGATGACAAGGATTTAAGTAACTTATCAGAACTGGATGTGGAGAATCAATGTCTGAAGAAGACCTGGATACCCAGTTATGTTTTACATGAAAAAGATAAGGAACAAAATACAGAAAAGCCTACAGACCAGATGTCTGCTGGAAATATAAGAGAGAGGGAAGAGCCCTGGATGTTCCTGACTCTACAGTGGCAGGTCTTGCTCAAATAATAACAAGTTATGCAGGAAATATCATAAAATGACACAAATTCTCCAGAAAGCCATTGCATTTTGTTTTGTAAATTTCCAAGTATTTTTAGGATTTTTATTTATTTATAATTTATTTTATTTACTTTATTTACTTTTATTTTATTTTATACTTTATTTACTTATATTTATTTATTTACTTTTATTTATTTATTTATAATTTATTATTATTTATTATTAATAAATTTTTTATTATGTTAGGATTCTTTTATTATTCAGTAATAAAATGATTATCTAAATGGTCAGTAATTTAGATAATCATACTTGTACAAAATTTTGAAGATTATAACTTCTTAAATGATGTTTATTGTGTTATGTGAAGGTTACCTTTTCAAATTTTTTTTTTTAAATTTTATAGTGGATTATTTACAATTGGGAAAACATAATGATGGGTTATTGGAAATATCTCCATTTCTCTCAATTTGTTTCAGGAGTAATTTAGATTAATAAGGCAAAAATAGCATTTCTAAAATCAGTTATAAAATAAACTCTCACCCAAATACTTTAGACTTTCTTCCCCATCTCTGGCACCCTGTCCACTTCACCATCTTGACAGAAACAGAGCCATCTGATGGGGTTCCAGCTGAAGGTGTGGGCATCACCTTACACCTGTGAGGCAGCACAGGCCCTGACCTCAGTATAAACACCTGGGAACCTTCATGGACAGGCGTGGAGCTGGAGCTAAGCTTAACTTAACGTGGAACTAAACTTGAGCTGCATCTAAAGTCCGTTTTCAGGGACAGGAAGCACTGGGAACAGACTCAGAGCTGTGCCACTTGGCAATGATCTCTCCTTGATCTCCATTTCCCTGGTTTTGTTTAGGGCTTTGAGCTTCAAAGCCAGTCGTGTGGATTTGTATGAAAATCCACATTTGCATGTGTGAGCCACGCAGGATTCATCCTGTGCAGGTGTCATTCTGGGGGACACTTCCTGGTGCATTAGGCAGGAGCAAGGGCAATGATGCTTCTTGCTCAGAAGATGAAATAAATGGTTGATCCTTTGAAATACAATTTTTTTTCTAGAGAAGATATGATTAGTGGGACACCTTTTGAATAAATTCTACGTGTCTGAAGGAGAAATACACTTCTAATGAAAAATAGAAATACCCAGGGAAAAACTTCTATGTATGTGCAGCCAAAGGAGTTACAGGAAGGCAGAGGAAGGAGGAAATTACTTGCAAAAGGATATATGAAGTGAGATTATTTTGGAGATGAGAAATAGATCTACACTGCACTTTTCTTAGCACTTCCCAGGACATGTCCTGTGTTTTTCATTTTATTGGCTTAAGGGAAATGCTTTTATTTCCAGAACACAAACCAAGGCACACACGAGGAATGCCCAGAGTAGGCAGAGCAGAAGGAAATGTCGGGGACTGAAGGCAAAATACTCATATCAGATTGCATTCTTTTGTCCACAGTGATACTGGAATTCATCCATCCACTTCAGTAAAACCAAAACCTTCATCCTTCTAAAGCCACCACAGGGCTTTTTCCAGAGACACAGTGAATGATGTGAGGATTCCTGATAGAAGAAGGTCATCTTCCTTGACTGGGCTTGTTCAGCTTCCTCTGCATAATCAGGAGTGATGCCCACCACTCCTGACACCAGGATGTTGGAAAAGGTGTTTATGACTTTATTGAATGAAAAAATACAACCTGAAGGAGAATTTGTTTAGAGGATTACCTGGGCTGTGATTTAAAGATAGATCAAAGGAAATACTGCAAAGCTCACTTCATTTTTTAAAGATAATATTTCTTGGTCAGGTAGCCTCAAATCAAATACTGCAAAGTCTCATCATTTTCATGTGTAGAAGACACCACTCTAGATGGATTTCTATTTTGTCTGGATTTCCATTTCTGATATGTTTACATGAGGGTATTTTTAGGACTTTATATTTTCCTGGTTTAGTGGCACCAGAGTGCTGTGAATAGCTTAACAAGTCCCTGGAACTTTACAGTACCTTAACCTGAGAGGCAGCCTCCTAATTATAAACTGATTACCAACTGAGGCCTGCTGGCTCTTACTGGAAATGGGGCATTCATTTAATTTACTGGAAATGGGACATTCCTTTACATTACTGGAGATAAATGGGACATTCCTTTACATCCATGCCTGACATTACTCAGAATTTCTGCAATATAAGCACAGCCAGCAGCAGGGGGATGCAGAAATCTTCACATTGGAGGAAAAGAAGTCTTTGTGTCAGTGATGATCTGCATGAAAGACAGATAAGGGAAATTTTCCCAGCAGCAGAAGGGAAAACACTGGAAACTGAAGGTCTCCCACAGCTTGTCCATCAGCTCCCAGGCACTGTGGAGGCTCCAAAGTCCCACCAGGGGAGGGTGAGCTCCTCCTGCTCTCACTCTGCTGGTTCTTTCCCCAGGAGCCCCAAGAGGGAACGCTGAGTTCTCCCTGCACAGCATCCCTGGCACAATTCTGCTCCAGAGCTGTCACACTTGGCACAGGAACTGTGTCAGCGGGTGGAAGGAGATCAAGAGGATACCAAGGATTTGTTTAAGCTCTTGAAATACACACCAGTCCTTGGATTTTGCCTGACACACAGCCCTGGGCAGCACAAAAATGTGTGTTTATGCACCCCCTCTCCTGTCCTGTTACTTTGGTAAGCAGACCAGAATGAAGGAAGCTCAGAAGTTTTATGAGTGTCTTGATGTGTGTGTATGGTCACAGGGAAAAAATAAAATATTGAAAGTCGAAATTGGGATGTCTGGGCAAAATTCTGGACCAAGAAGGCTGTGCTGCCAGACTGAAGTTGTGATGGCAGGTGTAGATTGGTACCCAGAAAATAGGTTTGGGATCAATTAGCTTTTATCCCATGTACCTGTAGTGGCTAAACCAGAATTGATTTTGCCCCTCAATTAACAACTTGGTGATTGTATAGGCTTCCATGAAGAAAAGAGATAAAAGGCTCTGCTTGGAGCTCCAATCTCCATACAGGAATTATGCTTTCCTTTAGTTATTCAATAAGCATGGTAATTTTTTCACTTGGAAACAAATTTTTGTAGGTTCAGGAATTTGGGAATCTGTGCAATTCCATTTATGAGCAGGATTAGATGGTAATGATTTAATTGATGGTTGAGCATGCAGACAAACCATGCATAAAAGATCTTTTCAATAATTATATCTTTTCATGGAGCAACAGGCTTTTGTAATTTAGGTTCCAGGCAGTAATTACAAACCAGATGCTATTTTAGGCACAGTCTGCAGCACACCCTTGGCACTTACTAGGAAATTCAAAACAAACACAAAACCACTGCTGGAACACTTGAGGCAGAAAGGTGAATTAAACAGTGGTAATGTGGAGTCACACATGAATTGCTGTGAGAATATTGTATGTATTATTATGATATTGTATGCATTATTATGATAACCTCTAGCTGGGGTCAATCTCATGGAGCATGAATGGTTTAGGGTGGAATAATTTTTTTTTTAATGTTTTGCATTAAATCTTCTGTGTCAAAAAGTTCAGGTTTTGTTTGCAGGCATTGGATGTGGAAAAGAAGGGATGAATTGTTTCATGATTGGGAGGTTTGACCATGGTGGGAACTCAGGGTCCCACAGGAGCTGCTCCCTGCATCTGCCACCGCCTCGCCATGCAAACAGAGCACACAGATTAAAACTGAGCCTTGTTAGCAAACTGGGAAAGCCATTCATGTAACAGGGTGTGAGGGGAGTCTGGGTAGGAGAAATAATGCAGTTTTGGAACAAGATAATGCCATACTCTGAGAAACATGAGGCGTTTTACTTCTGTGAGGAGCCAGGAATTGTCAGCACTGAATACAGGGTGTTTTGCACACTGAAGTGCTGCTGACTCCTCTTAAACCCTGAAATGTGGGGTTTACTCAGGCACCCAAAACCAATAATGATTTACAGCTTTCTTTTGGTGGTTTTTTTTTTTTTGGTTTTTTTGGTTTGTTTTTTTTTTTTTTTTTTGTTGTTGTTGTTTGGTTTTTTTTTTTCCTTTGCTTTGTCACAACTAATTACCCTTCTTGAAGCTGTTCTCAGCAAGTGCCAAAGGGGAAAGGAAATTGATACAGAGCTGTAAGTGCAAATCTCCTTTCTTTAGACATCCTTTCTCTCAAGGGACAGCAGCATTAGAATTTGCTATGCCTTTGGTTTAAATAAAAATTCCAGAAGATGTTTCTCATTTAATTGTTGCCATTTGGACAGCTGGATTGTTGTGTCTGTTCCCCTGAATCCTCTGGTAGCTCCTTTTATAAACACAGCTCTCTCACTTGTCAGTTTGCTCTCTGTGTGGCTGAACATTACATTAGACAGGTGTCAGAATGTTCTGACATCTCAGGCTGTGTTATGGCCTCAAACATTTTATTAAGATACTTATTCAAACACCTGAAGACACCAAATGTTTGATGTCTTTAGGAACAGACATGAGTAGCTATTGATTTTGTGATTTGCTGTCACCTTGGATTTTGCAGCATTCATCAAAAGTGTTTCAGGCCTGCCCATTACTATTAACTCATTAAATTGAAAACTTAATTCCATCATGTCCTCACATCCTGCAGCAGTCCTGATGTCCCTACAATTTTGGACTGTTACCTGAAGAGCAAATCCACACCTTTGTAATGAAGATGTTTTTGCTGTGAGGTGAGTGGCAGATGAAATGTGAGTAAAGGCTGAAGCAGCTCATTACCAGCCTTGTCTGCTGGGCCTGGGCTCGCTGGGACAACTCACATGTGAAGAATGAGAACAGCTGAACCCATCTCTCCAGTAAAAATCACTGAGGGAAACAGGGTGAGGGAAAGATTTGGAGGATAGGAGGAGGCAAAACAGCAGGTATCGTTAACAACAACAACAACAACAACAACAAACAACAACAATAATAATAATAATAATAATAATAATAATAATAATAATAATAATAATAATAATAATAATAATAATAATAGTAATACCACCAGTTGACAATTAAAATGAAAATGTGTCAGGCATATAACTAGATACCACTTGGAAGTTATTTCTATGGGCAGTGTGTCGCAGACATGTTTTTATGAAAATCCTTTCTTTAGGATTTTTTCCTCCTGAGAAGCTGAGAGGCCTCAGGAATAAAGCATAAACAATGGTTATCTGCTGCTGTGGATGCAACAGGTGCGTCTGTGATTGGCCCATGTGGATGTTTATAATTAATGGCCAACCACAGCCCAGTTAGCTTGGACTCTCTGTCCGAGCCACAAACCTTTGTTATTCATTCCTTTCTATTCTTAGCTTAGCCAGCCTTCTGAGGAGAACCTTTTCTTCTATTCTTTTAGTATAGTTTTCATGTAATATATATAACAAAATAATAAATCAAGCCTTCTGAAACATGGAGTCAGATCCTTGTCTCTTCCCTCATCCTAAGACCCCTGTGAACAGGGTCACAGCAGTGGAATTTCCAAGGCAAGTGGTCTCAGATCTTCTGAAAAGCTGCAGAACCTTTGGAGGTTCAGCTGAAATGTGCTGCTCTGCCTTGGCAGGGCAAGGGCAGAAAAGGGAATCCAGTTGTCAGGCAGATTGGAGGAAATGGAAAAGCAATTCAGCAGAGCCCCACACCCAATCATAAAGGTGCTCCTGATGAAAGGAAGGATATTTTTTTTTTTTTGAGCAATCTCAACCTATTATTTGGAATAATACATTTTTATTTAAGATGGATTTCCTTTTTAATAGTAGGAGGAAGTAACTTCCTGTCCTTCCTCATCAAGGGATGATACAGCTCCAATGTCACGTTGGAAATTGCTTCTTCTCTTTCAATCCACTTTAACTTTTCAAGTAGTTTAAGTTGTGTAGAAAGGGAAGAAGTCTTGGGGCATTTACAAACAATTGGGTAAAGATGCAAGAAATGAATTAATTCAGGTAAATCTGACAGAAGCCTTAGCTCCTAATAAGAATAGCAAAACTTATTTATTGTCCAAAATTGTATTTCTAATTGATTCAGCGCCAGACTTAAAAAAGATGTACTGAGGACTTACTGTTCTTTTCCTGAAAATGGTCTATATTAAACCCATTTGGACTGAAAGGAAAATGCCAACATGTTTGGAGAGCTGAGGTTTTGAAGTGAGGGAATACCAATATCAAAGGTTGTCTTCTGGCAGATGGAAGAGATATTTCCACTGGAACAGCAAATATTTGGACTTGAATTTCACTAAAATACAAAAACTGATTGATGATTTCAGATTTTTTTCTAAGCTATGTGAATATTCTTCAGATGTTATCCAGGGCTTTTTAAAATATTATTTTATGTTGGGAACGATATATTATTTTTTTTTTAGGAAGGCAGAAGTTATTGAAAAGGGTCCAAACTGTTACATTTTGAAAAGATGGTTATTAAAACTATATTCCATTTTCAGGATGGAATGGCTACCTAATGTAGCTGAACTCTATTTAATATATTGCTTTAAAACTGCTTTTGTGTCAGTTACCAGGATATAAATGATAGGATTACAGTGACGTTCTTGAAACAGAATTTTGCCTGCTAAATTGAAAAATTACAAAGTAAGAGTTCAGTACAGAATTTGATGTTGTTATTATTAAGAATGGTTACTCCAACAAAAATATTTTTATTGACAGTTTTATCTTTGGGTTAGGATCTAATGCTAGGTAGCTTATTAACATTTCTGACACTTCTAAATGATTCTTGAATATCAGACAGCTTTAGTCAAGCTCTTTGAACCAGGCTGTTCAGGCACTTCTGATGTCTTGGGACATTTACAGATTTCCCTACATGTGCTGGTATTGGAACACGAATTCACTGAATGTTTTTTGGCAAGTTATGAAGTGGTTTAAAGCCACGACCTTTTGGATGGTGTGGTGGGCTAGCTTGAAGTGTATGGTTAATTAATATGGGAATGATAAATGCATAAGTGCACCCAGAGAATTATGTGATTCTGTTTAAATGGCAATATAAGAATACCAATCAGGGAGAAAAAAACATGTGCGGCTTACAAGAGAAACCTCTGCTAGGGCCCACTGTGACAAATTCCAGCGACAATATTGTCAGACGTGACAGGAATTCGTTCTCAGAACAAGACACTCTGTGATTTCCTTCCCTGGAGAGGTTAATTTTGGAGTCCCCAGGTTTCCTGACAGGATGCTGTCATTAGAAGCAGAGCTTGCAGCCCTGCTCTGTGCCTCTGCTCCTTGCTGAGGCACTGATTTCTCTGTAGCATCTCGTGTCCCCAGCCCCTGGGGGACATCCCTGCCCTCCCACTGCTGGCACTTCAGGCTCTGCTGTGTCCTCACCAGGCAGCCACAGCAGAGCTCCTCCCCTAATTTCCACCTCCCTGCTGATCAGCTGGGCAGGATTGCAGGGTTTCTTGTGGGAATCCACAAAATCAGGGGGTTTTGGGAAGGCTGCAAAAGGCAGGCCCCAGAGACAGCAGAACTGTGATTGGAGCTAAGCAGTAGCCATGAGATTGGTCAGCAGAAAAATTATGTAAGAAGTAGAAAAGCAAGGACAAATAGAGCAATGGTCTGTGTATTAACACTTGTCTAGAGTAACTCCCTAAGCTACAGAAAAGTTTATCTAGCCAGATATTAGGAAGTTCTAGGCTTAATAATGGAGCTCTGTGCATTGTGTTTTAAGGCTTACAAGCAGGTATTGTATTTGAAATAAGCAATCATTGTTTAACCAAAGGTACCTGTGCTTGTAGTGGTTGGATGGAACTACTGTCAGTGTGCTTTTGCTTTGTGTGATTGGGAAAAAAACTTATAAAGTGAGTTGTAACATTAAGTTCTTGGTCTGCTGCCTGGGATGTGAGCTGATGGCATCTTCCCATTGTCATAGCCATGGACTGAGACTGATGCTGGAAAATCAAACAGCTCAAGGCACGTTTATAGCAGTCCCATCCTGTTTGTGATTTGTACACAGCCCGGCAATAGTTTCTCAGGTTTATGGCCATGTGGGATGCCCTGCTATTGACCAGGCTTTTCCAGGGAGGATTCTCAAACTTTGGCTGGCAGGCATTAGCAGGCTGGTGCAACCACTGTCCCTTTTCTTTTCAGGCCTGTGGGCTACATATAAAGACTTAAAGGATGATTCTGCTGGAAAAATGTCTCAGAAGGAGAAATGTGTGGGCCTGTTTTGACAGAGGAAGAGGCTTTTGCTTGCTTATTAACAAAGAAACAGAAACCAGTATTACTGAAAGTCATTAAAAACAATTTTGAAGTTCATACAGCTCCTGTGCTGAGGTGTATTTTATAGTGGCATGTGGGACAGAGAGGGATAATTAACACTGCATTCACTGCCAAAATCCTATGGATGTGTCCCTTGCCAATCACCCATCTCCCAGTACCCCAGCAGGAGCCTACCCAGGGCCTAAAGGTGTTCCCACTATTAAGGACAGTACCAAGTTCAAAACTACAGACCTGTCCTCATCTCTTTTCCATGCATCTGTGGTATCAAATATTCCCAAGAAGAGAGCAGAACGAAATTAATTTCTTAGTGGCATGGAATATTGTTTTGTGTCTTATACCATGTGTCAGCAGCCCTTTATTAATGTGGTGTGTGCAAGCAGGCCAGATCTGCCAAATGAGGAGAGACTGAACTTATCCCTGAAGGCACAAAGAGGTTCTTAATTAGAAGTCATGGACATGCAGGGCCCTTGCTGATGGATGTGTAAGTTCAGGTTTAAAAGAGAAGGAAAAAGGACAGGAGTGCTCCCTTTTTGGGTGCAGTTTGTGTGGTCATAAGAGATATATTTTTGCTCTTTTCCATTTGTTTCTGGGCTCTGCCAGGGAACCTCACAGAATTTCCTGGAGCTACATGTCAGGTGTTGACAGGAGGACCGCTAATTTTGCCAGCATGCCATGCTAATTACTAATTTTGGTAATTTAACACAATGTCACTTGATAGAAGCACTTCTGTTGCTTCTTGATTTTCTTCTTAATATGAAACACAGATGAGATTCACCACTGACATGTCAAATAATCTTTCTGCCATGATGACTGTGGACATGGGATGAAACATGAGGAGGTTTCAGTATCCAAACTCCTAAATTATGTGTGAGTGCTGTAAAATGAAAAGGTTTTTCTCTCTGGCCTCATGTACTTTATCAAAACATGTTAACATGTCTGTGGAGAAAAACTGAGCAAAAACATTTCCAAAGTGTTTTCTGGCTTTCTGAATAATGAATTGAACTTTAATATTTATTAAATACAAAATAGTAATAAATTACAATTGCACAATTTCTTACAGTTTTTATTAAGATCAAAACTTATTTGTTCAGACTAGATTTATAGAAATAAATCACAGTACATTTTTACTTGTGTTCAGAAGATTGTAATACATATTACAAAATTAAGAATTTCTTTGTCCCTCAAACCATCACTGCGAAAAGAATCATGCATTATTTCTACTAAACAAACAAAATGCCCACCTAATTGAGAGAGCCTCGATACAGGTATGGCCCTGCTCTCCAAAATTAGACATGAAACATAGAGATACCAGGACTACTTATTGAACAAGAAATAATAAAGTATAGTACAATGTTGATGTGCTACCAAAACCAAAAGGATACCAAAAAAACAACACACCTCTCTTCACGCACCTTTGCGACAGGTATCGAGGATGGCAGCTGGCCAGCATGCAACCGAGTAAAACACCTCAGTTTTACAATGTCTACGTTTGAGCAGAAAGGAGGAGGAACTAAAGAGCCCAGACAAAACAAAGGAGCAAATGAAGAGCCCAGGTGTTTGCAAGTCCTCCCGTACCTCCCCCTGTGTGCCACGTGCTGCCTTCGCCTTCCGCGGTGGGCAGCGCTGCCGCCCTCTGCGCGCCTCCGGGGAGCTGGATGTGCTCCCAGGGAACTGCAGGGCCTGGAGATGGATGTGCTCCCAAGGAACTGCAGGGCCCTGGAGATGGATGTGCTCCCAGGGAACTGCAGGGCCCCTAGGGAGCTGGATGTGCTCCCAGGGAAAGGCAGGGCCTCCAGGGAGCTGGATGTGCTCCCAGGGAACTGCAGGGCCTCCAGGGAGCTGGATGTGCTCCCAGGGAAAGGCAGGGCCTCCAGGGAGCTGGATGTGCTCCCAGGGAACTGCAGGGCCCTGGAGATGGATGTGCTCCCAGGGAACTGCAGGGCCTCCAGGGAGATGGATGTGCTCCCAGGGAAATGCAGGGCCCTGGAGATGGATGTGCTCCCAGGGAACTGCAGGGCCTCCAGGGAGATGGATGTGCTCCCAGGGAACTGCAGGGCCCTGGAGATGGATGTGCTCCCAGGGAACTGCAGGGCCCTGGAGATGGATGTGCTCCCAGGGAACTGCAGGGCCCTGGAGATGGATGTGCTCTGCAGGGCCCTGGAGATGGATGTGCTCCCAGGGAACTGCAGGGCTGGAGAGGGATGTGCTCCCAGGGAACTGCAGGGAGAGGGATGTGCTCCCAAGGAACTGCAGGGCCTCCAGGGAGATGGATGTGCTCCCAGGGAACTGCAGGGCCCTGGAGATGGATGTGCTCCCAGGGAACTGCAGGGCCCTGGAGATGGATGTGCTCCCAGAGAACTGCAGGGCCCTGGAGATGGATGTGCTCCCAGGGAACTGCAGGGCCCTGGAGATGGATGTGCTCCCAGGGAACTGCAGATGGATGTGCTCCCAAGGAACTGCAGGGCCCTGGAGATGGATGTGCTCCCAGGGAACTGCAGGGCCCTGGAGCTGGATGTGCTCCCAGGGAACTGCAGGGCCCTGGAGATGGATGTGCTCCCAGGGAAATGCAGGGCCTCCAGGGAGCTGGATGTGCTCCCAGGGAACTGCAGGGCCCTGGAGATGGATGTGCTCCCAGGGAAATGCAGGGCCCAGGGAGCTGGATGTGCTCCCAGGGAACTGCAGGGCCTCCAGGGAGATGGATGTGCTCCCAGGGAACTGCAGGGCCCTGGAGAACTCCCAGCTGGGGTTCCTTGCCCAACCCACTGTGTAGGAAAAGAGCTGTGAACACAGCTCTTGGAGCTAGTCGGCCTTGGGCGCCGCTGGAGTGCAGCTGGCACCTGACACACGTGCCACCAGGCTGTCACCTTCAATCATGGTGGCACTAACTGCAGCAAGATCCAAGGTCACCAAGTCAGTCCTGCTGCCCTTTCCTGCAGCACAGGGGGCTGCTGTTCTACAGTGTTGTGGATTACTCTCACTATATGATTTTTTTTTCCTACTAGATAAGAGATCCATTGTTTTGTCTCTTGATACTGAGATGCAATCGTTTGGCAATGCTCTGTTCTAAGGGGAAAAAAGCATTTCATCAATGACACTTCAGATGGAGTCACCTGATCGGCTTTTTTCACTTCCTTCTGTTCAAACAAAATGTATTAACAACAAAGTCATTTCTGATGGATTTCTAGCTGGGTCAAACAGATTTTTCGACTGAATTTCCTGGTCCCCATTTATTGTTTGTTACTTTTAAACCAAAAGAGTTTTCAGCTATTTTTTTTTTCAGTTGCAGGCACGTCCCCTCAGTGCTGGAATGTTGCTAGGTGATAAGCATGTAACTCAATATATCTCTTGTGTCCCTGGCTTTGGGTGCTCATGTTAATAAAGCTACATACCATGCTTGGTGTTTAAAACACATGAACGAAACGAAACCAAACCAAACCAAAGAATAAAAACAACCCAAAAGCCTCCTCAGCAACCATCCCCTCAAGCCAAGAAGGGTGGACTAAAATAACCTCTTTTTTTTCATTCTTTTGCATTGTCCTTTGCTGTTGCTTCATTTTGTATTGATCCAGGAGTTCCCCTATGAGCAATTGAATTGTACCTTTATGTAACAAGTGTCTCACACATGCTGCTTTTGTGTTTTATGGATCTGCTGACATGGAAAACTGAGCCATGCAATGGCTGGTAAGAACAATTTTAACACTGGGCCTTTTATGCTACATATTGTTTTTCTGTTCTGGTAGTCCCTGCTTCCCCAGATTGAGATGAATGTTTGCTTATCCACTGCCAGGGCTATTTGCAGGGAAAAGCGAAACAAAAGAAAACAGAAGTGCTTTTAATGTCTTGTGATTTCAGTGGAAGCAGATAAAGAGATATCTGAGCAGTCAGCTGCAGAGGAGTTGTGCTGTGAGTGTTTTGTCACGGGAATGTCAGGCCACTGTCCACGGTACTCGGCCTCACTGTCAGTAACTCTGAAGCTTTTCCCATTGCCACTCACTGCTTTGTCACAGAACAGCACCTGACACGGAGGCTTGTTATGGAAAACTAGAGGTAACAATTTAATAGCAGGTTGTTAAAGAGCAAAATGGGATTAAAATCTTGCTGAGATGCATTTCTAAGCGATTCTCTTTTCTATTTTAGAGTTGCAACACTTGTCACACAGTGTAATAATGCATTCACAGCAAATAAGAAAATAAATGAGGGTTTCGGCTTTGAAATCATTCTTGTGAGTCTACTGGTGATTACCACTGAGAATCACAGTTCAGAGAAGAAAGACTGAGCAGCATTGGGACCACAGCTTTCCCTGGGTTTCCAGTTGAGTTTGTAGCAGAATTATTTATCCTCTGGTCATTCTTGCAGGCTGTGGTATTATTGTAATACAGCCCAAAGACAGCAGCAGCCTACTGGCCAACCAGAACCAGAACAGAAAAATATTTAGGGTCTAGGGAATATCACTGGCTGAGTATAAAGGTGAAGAGTGAAGTATCCAAATATAGAAAATATCTATCACTCCATAGATGCACTACTATGATAAGGCAGGTATTTGTAAAAAGCACATAGTAATGCCACAGCCTGAGTAACAGTTTGCAAGTCATGAGCAAAAATTAGGAGAATTCAATAAATTTAGGTTTTCCTCATCTCTAAGCCTTTGAAGTCTGCTGGATTCCACTTAAAATGCTCACTGTCAGAGAGACTTCTTTCCCTGTTTTAGAAGAACTCTCTTCAAAATAATTCTTTTGATGCATTAAATAAACCGAGCATCGTAATAAAACAGAAGAACTGCAACCCACTGGCAATTATAATAATACCACTTTTCAGCTGATGTCCCTTTGAGCTGCTGGGGACAAATCCTAGAAAGGCTCCTGCACTTTTCCATGGACACAAATGGAGCCTGCTGTGTAGGTGTTTTCCCCTTCCCAGCAGTTTCTGTTGCTAATATTGCAGTGGGAAGCATGCCCGCTCTGCATTCCAGGCAGAGATGCAATGTTGAGTGATTTGCCAGGAAATCAGAGAACTCCACTCCGAGGAGGAGCTCCTCCTCCTTTCCTCAGGCCCATCTCCCCTCAGTGACTCCTGGGCAAAGAGCACAGGATTCTGCCCCAGGGGAGGCTGATGCATGGACAGATATTCACATTGTCAGGTACCACTGGCCTCCTGATAGAAAGCTGAAGGTGCAGTCAAACAGTTTTGCCATGGCAACATTATTTTCATTCTTTTGGAAATGCCCAGTGGTTGCTCTCCAGAAACTGTGCTTGGGCAGGTTTGGAAGTGCTGTTTAGCTTTCCAGGTATACCCTTGCCTGTGGTAGCTGTATTCTCCATGGCATGGCAAGAGATTTTGGAAAACCACTGTGCTCACAGGAACTCTGATTTACAGAGTTAATTACAGCAGATCCAAGATCTCCTGCAAGTTCCAAGATATTCTTTACCCACAAGTAATTCTTATTTTGTGGGAGATCCTCCTTGATAGGTTATAAAACTAATTTTTTAGACTTGAGGCCAAAATGTTAGATATTTCTTCAAATCTGTGCATGCATATTTGTGTCAGCAGAGTTGCAGGTCCAAAGTGTTTGGTGAACACTCATCACATACAAGATGTGAAGCAATGTGTGTGCACATAAACTTATCTGAACTCTATCTAATGACCAGGGCTCCCTCTCTGTAAGTACACAGCCGACAGCTGTATTGTATAAAACATCCATACTTTGCATTTGCATCTTTTAAACAAAAAATTCCCATGTAAAGATGTGAGTCAAGTTCTCTGTAGAAGACACTGGAGGATGAGAGAACTCCATGCATGGCTAAATGAGTGGTGAAAAATTTATTCCAGGGTCTCCTGCTTTGGGGTACAAATTTCATTACGGGACAAAATGCAGTGCTTTGATTCATTTTCTTTTAATGGTCAGAATTTGTCGGAATTTACAATATACCATCATGTAAAACAGCCCTGCTAACTCTACCACAAATAGTAAAGGAAGTCTTCACAGGCACTATATATTTGGAACAGCATTTTCAGACAACATGGGGTGTGTGTGTGTTTGTTTGTATGATCCAGCATTGCCACCTGGGACACACTTCCAACAGTTTGCAGTGTTGTGGACACGACTCAGAAACGTTGACTGGAAAATCATCCACAAAGGTTGAGGACTAACAACCTCCATGTTATACAGATGGTTATCTCCTCTCTCAAAGAACATGCTGTCATTACAAATACCATATGCATCTTGTTCTCACCCGGCAGAACTTTTTTTACAGTTTTTCAGATTTGAAGGATTTCTGCAAGGAACCATATTAATTTGTTTTCACGTCAGGTGAAAGGAGGCACCAGCTGAGACTGAGGACGCAACTTGTCATCAAAAAATAAGTATCTGATGGCAATCATTCTTGGAAAAAAATACTTAGAAAGCGAATCATTCACAATACTGCACCTTTTTTGCAAGTACAAGGACAATATTTGTTGCTGCTTCCCATATTTGTTGGTTTACATTGCTATCATTTTGCTTGTAAACCTGGGTTATTCTACTGAACAGAAATGATGACTCAAATTTGGGTAATGCTTACGACCATACAAATAATCTATCAGTAGCAGTAGTGTCAGCTGGAGAATTAATGCTACAAGTGGATAACATCACGCTATTTGAAACCAATAGCTCTTCACACAGTAGAAGACTGAGGGTCCTATTCAGCAAATATTCAGGGTCCTATGGCTGTGGCCACAGAGGTTCCAGAAGCTCTCGCTGAGTCTAATCCTGATTCAGGAACCAAAATGATATGCTGTGTATATATTTCTCTGCACAGCCTGGATGCGCTGGACACCCTCCCCCACTTGATTCCTGGGAAGGAAAAAAATATGTCTCTGTTTAGCTTTCAGTGACATGAGAAGCAATCCACAGCAATGAAATCTAAAGAAGTTAGCCAGGCATGTATGAAAAGAACAGGATGCCTGTGAAAAGGGAAGAGCTGTCAAAACCTAATTGTGGGCTCTGGCTGCAATGAAATTTATCAAAGAGGGAAGACAGGCTGGATATAAGGATGTAGACAACTTCTGCTAAGAGACACTTGTTGTGCTCTGGGTGGCAGTAACCTCGTGTGCTGTGTCAGGACATTCCTGCCAACACCTGGCTGCAGCAGAGAGCTCCCAAATGGCCAGGGCAGCATTTCAAGCGTGGCACTTCAGCCAGCATCTACCCTGTCACTGGGGGCACAAGCACCTGGGCAGAGCTGCCCCACTGCTGGCAGCAGCTGTGGTGAGAAGGCATGGAGCCTTCCTCCTGCCACACAGCCCGTGGGCACTCCCTGCTCAGCCTGTGCTGCTGTGGCACCAGGAAACACAATTCCTTATGGACACAGGACAAGACTGTGGGATTCTTCCCAGCTTGCAGCATCTTCATAATGCCTGGCAATCTTTTCTGGAACTGCCTATGGCCAGTGCTCAGAACCAAGGAGGGATATCTTCAGTGGCACTGTGGTAGCACAGCTGCACTCTGGTGCAGGAAGTAAGCTCAGAGGGGCTGTGAACTGCCTGCCTCCACATATTAGTGACCACAGCATCACTCCTGGCTTCATATGGGCACTGTGCTCTTTCCTGTCTTTCAACATTGAACTTTGGGGCTGTTCATAAACAAGATACTTCCCTTTGACTGGGAGCACTGCCTGACTCAACCAGTGAGAGCAACAATGGGAGCAAGTCATGGTAACTTTAGGAAGCAATTTAGTTTGATCTTTGATGAATTTCTGTGTCTCATGAATCAGGATTAGTGTTGCCTGTATTGGGGAGAGGATTAGACAGAGGGATTAAAAGGACATCTTTACCCCACTGGACTCTGTGGAATAGCCCCTGAGGATATGGCTAAGAAAGAGTTCAACAGGAATGCCAAATTTCTGCTGAATAGGTTAAAAGGGTGAGGAAGCCTCTTCGGCAGCCATCCAAGCGCAGAAGACCTGCATAACATTCCTGCTGAATAGGGCCCTAAAGACAAAAAACAAAACAAAACAAAACAAAAAAAAAGCCATAGGAACCTTGAAAAGCTTTTCTGATTGTGTCGCTTCTTATGAGCGCCTCAGATCTCCAAAGACACTTAAACATATTTTTGTCAGTGCAGTTAGGCATCCTTTGAGATGTGCTAGTGCCATGGATGGTATATCGTTACAAGAAAAGAAGTCAAATTAGGTTGTTGTATATAAAAAAAAAGTCTTGATTGTTCTGTAAACAAGGTCCATTTCTTTATATCAATTAACGGTGAAAGTTACCCAAGATCTTATTTCAAAAGCAAAACCAAACCCTCAGTCGAATGTATAATGTTTGGTGTTTTCATGACTGTATATTACAGACAACAATTACCTTCTGTCTCCCTAAAATTGAAAGGAGCAGACTTAACCTGCGTGTCACATTTCAACTTTAAAGCCTTTCCAAACCCTTTTCTAGGATTTACCTCATGCGCGCGGATCTTGGGCTTGCTCATAAAATTTTATCCAGCTTCTAAAGCCGTGTGGGAGAACATTTATGATCACTGCAAGGGGGAAGCAATATAAATCAGAGCCTTACCTCCACAAGAGGATGCCAGTGAGCGATGGGCTTCCGAGGGTACGAGAGCATTTCGTTCCAGTGGTCGCGACCTAGACTCTCTGCATCGTTGCCTACTTGACAAACTCCAATGACCTCATTGTGACCTACACTGTGAAAATGGTCCATAATATTTTTTTCTTAAAATTTTACCTTTGAACCACACCAGTTGCATATTTCATCAGAAACGTTAACTGTGGGGTTTTAGGATTAATTCTTGCCTGGAGAACACAAAGCACTAGGAAATATGTAGGCTTGCTCTTTGCACTTCCCACTGCTCAGAACAATTTGATATTTCCCCCCTTGTAGCACACAAAAGGTTCTTTGCCTGTGTTCTGTAATTAGCTGCAAAGGCAAACAGGCTCTAAGACACAACTGTATAAACTGAGCGTGTGCATGTAAAGGCTTAGCATAAATGTACAAACTGAACATCAGTGCTAAAATGCCCAGTTACCTCAGTTCTGCTAAACACATCTGCAGCTTACTGATGTCAGTTATGGAAGCAAATCTATACTTTAAAATTTAATAAGGAAGTTCTGCCTGGCAAAACAAAAAATTTGGAGACTTCTACCAAGCTCAACTTGACAATAATTCCCCGCTTACAGGGAAAAAAAAATGATAACTTTCTTTCTGGGTGCAAATCCAGCGTGCAAGACTCTATCAGCCAATATTTGACAGCTACAGGCATCTCACCGGTCATAATCCATAACAGCTATCGACAAGTTAATTTGGTCAATGTTTTCTGGAGGGACGTCAAAGACTATGGCTTCATTGTAAACGGGATTTAGGGTGTTCCTCTTGGTGGAAGTTTTCCTTTTCTTCAGCCGCCTTCCTTCACACATTAAAGAAACCTTCACGTAGGGATCTGTGTGGGTCATAAGAACAGTGTTGATTTTTTGACAAATGCAAATGGAAAGTGAAGGGAGACTTCTTGTGTGCCCATACCTGCTTGCAGGATTAATCTCCTGGACCTGACTGGAACTGGAGCTTCTCTGTCACCATGGAATGCATGGGAGGCAGTGCAGCTTTGAAAGCTTTACCTGGTTGACTGCTCACAATGAACTTTTTAGGTTCAAGAAGCTTCTTGTTGCGTACCAACTTCTCAAAGGGTATTAAAATGTCCACTGAAGCATGTTATACATGAATATTTTATACAACAGCCTGTGTATCAGCCTGTTTATAGCAGCCTAATTACTTGTTAGATTTGTAGGACAGACAGAAGATGACAATGTTTTTCACAATGGGATTTACTGATGTATGGTTAAATACAATTCAGAGTGCAACAATTAGTGGCTTATATTTCTCAAGAGAATTATAATTATTTTTAAACTCCTGAATGTATCAGAAAAGAAAGCTATTTCTTTGTAGCTCCTTTCTGAGCTCTACAACTTCCTGCTGGTATTTAAAAGTAATCTATGAAATCTTATTTATGTTTATACTTTTTATTGTGGGCTTTTGAAAGGGTTGCTGAAAGGATTCTGGGATGATCACCACTTTCTCTGTATGCCAGCAACAGCAGAACTGGCTCAGTGGCTCTTGGGGACTGTCAGAGAGGGCCAGTCTGCCTCTGTGTCATAGCTGTAACAGTCTGCTGCACAAACAAATTCCCAGTGTTGGGAATGCATTTTGGCCAGCTTGTTTTACTCTGAATTACAGTGGCATTGGAAATAATAATCTTGCACTCTTTTTGAGAGAGCAACTTGTTTTAAACTGTTGCTTGGATCTAAGCAAACTAAAATGCGTTACTTATTTCTCATCAACTCCTGCACTCAAGTAGAGCTCACAGTAAAACCACCCCCCTCTCAAAGACCATTCTGGGATCTGACAGTGTTGAATTCTGTGTCTTGGGAGGGAAATGGGACAGAAATCCACACTGAGCATTAAATTCATTCCTACCTGATGCTCCTGTGATATCCATTGCCTTTAGATTTCTTGCCTTTATTATTGTAATAGTTAGTCTACCAGCTGTTGGAAGGTAGCAGAGCGAAAACATGAGGTCACCAAGATCCACGTTATCCTGTTCCAAGAAAAGAAAGATAATGTGAAGAAATAATAACAATCTTTCTACTCCTAGCAGGATTTAAAGATAAAAATATACCTTTAGGGATCTGTAGTGAAAGCTGAATTCTCATTCTGAAACATATCTGAAAAAACCAGCCATCCATGTGCGTACAAAATTCAAGTCACTCTGTTGCTAGACCACCAAAGTTCTCCAGGGTAAATGAGGTTATAGTTTCCAGCACTCAGTCCTTGGAGATGACACACATTTAAATGATGAGGTACCCTGTGAGGGACTGGAAAACCTTTGTTCTATTTTATGTATTTTAGCGATTTGCCTCTTTCACTGCCAAGCAGCCACAAATGTCTGTGCCTTTCTCTCTGGTCTGCAGGAGGAAACCCACAGACAGTCACAGAAAAAAAACCCCATGGTTTGGGCAGGACAAAGCTTCTTCCAACTCTTAAGTTTGCATGAACTCTGGTGTGACAGGTCTGAAGTGTCTATGGCAATGGGACAGTCTCCACCAGAAGAAGAGTAAGGGTTATTATTAATTGTTGATCATAATAATTACAATAATAACAACAACGTCCTATGCCTCACACAGACAAGCTCCCTTAAGTAGATTTATCCATCTGTTTCATTGATAGAATAATTTGCAACCCTTTCCTGTGTTGATGGCATCAAGGTTCCAGGAAAATACTAGAAAATTTGCAAACCCTGTTTGCAGTTACAGAGCATCACTATTTTTTTTAGAGGGAAATCTAGCTCTTTCATTAAGATAATATCAAAGGAAGGATTGCATTAAATGATTTCTTTGATGTGCTTTGCATTTTTTTGACTGAGCAGTGAATTCACACTTTCACAGACCTGCTTCCTGTAACTTAATATTTCATTCTTGACTGGAAAAAAAAAAAACAACCTACCTGATCCTTGAAATTAGCAATTTCAAGGCCACGTTCCAGGTTTTCTAGGGAACGGAAATGCAGCTGTTGTGGGGTATGTTTATCTTGCTTACTTAGCTTTGTGCTATAGCTTCTCATCTTTCCCAAGCTGGTTCGTTCTCTGTCAGTCACCAAAAGCTGAAGGGTGGTGGGTGACATAGAAGGAAATAAAAATACCTGGAAGGAGCCCCTAGCACAGGTTTGTGTCTGAGGCAGCTGCTGCCCAGAGCCTGTGCAGTCACTGTGTCACTCCAGGGGACATAAGCAGGACAGAAAGAGTTGCTGTAGAACTGTAGAAAAAAGTAGAAAAAGCTGTAGAAAAATGTTGTGTCAGAAGGGAATTCTGCTCAGTGTCCAACCCCTTGCTCAAGAGAGGCACCTTTGCTTTAGCTCGCAGCTCATTCAAAGAAAAATCCAACAGGTACAGTCACTCAAAAGTGAGTCCTTTCCTTGTGCTGTTATTTAAGAGATGCAGTCAAAGAAGGAAAAGGCTGATATTATGGGCCATTTGTCAGGAATAACCAGCTTTTAACCTTATCACCTTTTCCATTCTGAAGATCAGTGTTTCAGGGTGGCTGAAAAGTTAATAAAGGCTGGGACAATATCGAGGTGGCTGCTATGACTCAGGCTGTTTAGTGCCTCTTGATAGCTCCCACTTGGAAGCAAACCTGCTGCAACAAATTATGCCACAGACTCACTAGGTGGGAAGATCAAAGCTGCTTGGGATGCTGTGAGAAGTCCTACAGGTTAAAGAGGTGTCAGCACATCCAGCAGAAATTTCTCTTGGCTAACACCTGCCCTTATCATTACAGGAAAATAACTGACCTCTGAGGTTTTCCCCGTGATCAGCTGGAGCTTGATACCTATAACCAGGAAAACAGGAAGCAAAGTTTTCATTGTCCTTCCCAGTGTGAGAGCAACTTCCAACATGTAAATGTACTTCCCCAGCTCTGAGGGGCTGAGACTTGTAACTGTGAAATTCTCGTGCTGCACCCCTGAGGGGACCAGAATTTCATAAGCCATTTGAAGATATTATTGACAGAAGCCATCTTTTGGGAATTTGTCACTCTTGCCAATATTGATAGGCTGTTTTTTTTCCTGAATGGGTCACTGCCCTTTAGAAGATAGTGTTGTTGAATCAGTCAGGTTTTCCCTGACCACAAAGGAGCCCATCAGGCATCTGCTGTTTTATCTGTGTGTTTTGGCATACTTGAATATTGTCAGCTGTGGCATAATTCTATGCATAAATATGGACAGTTATTGATTGAGAATTTTACATAACTTTTCTGTAATTTATTTTGTAGCACTTTTCAGTTCATCTTTATCGGATAGGGGTAGGTTTGATTTCAAATGTTTCAGTATGTACTGACACAGTATTTTGGATTTTATGTAATCATGGAGGTACTTCAATAAACAACAACTGACCTATGCACCACTGAAATATATATCTATTTCATATCTGTATTGCAGAATATCCTTCTTACATATCTTGTACTATATTATGTTAGACACTCAGTACATTATTACTTGATGCAGATATGTTTTGTGTGTCTGAATACAAAATTCAGAGCCATATTCCATAATGAATACTCCATATTCAACTCCAGTGCTCCACGTGGTGACTAGGAATTCATTCTGTGAGTACTGAAATTTACTGCTACTACCAAATACAGAAGTTTCCACTCCAGACTTGATCATCCTGAATGAACATTTAAAAAATTTTTATCCAATTTTTATCAAGAAGTTTATATGTAAATGAATTATTATACAATTGTTTTAGGAATTGAATACAGATGCCAAAAAAAACCAGAGAATCACAGAATGTCCTGATTTGGAAGGGACCCTCAAGGATCACAGAGTCCCACTCCCATCCCTGCACAGAACAACCTGAAGAGTCAAACCCTGCAAATATAACTGCACAAATGAACTGCACAAATGAACTGCACAAATGAACTGCTTAGGAAAATAATGGATCACATGCATTGAATGCAGTATTAGGAATTAGGCCATAATATACTTACCCACAAGTTTTGCCTTACAACTGAAAAATAATTGTCACCTGCATGGTGATGGGGTTTTTTTAGCAAATGCTGTGATATATAACATATAACATGTAGCATATAACATGTAGCATATAACATATAGTATATATATATATATATATATTATATTATATATATATCTATATCTATATTATATATATATTATATATTATATTATATATTATATATTATATATATATTATATATATATATATGATGTATAATATATGATATACAATATATGATATACAATATATGATATACAACATACTATATATATCATATATCATATACCATATATCATATATGTGTGATATATATATATATATATAATATATAATAGTACTTTATTAATGCTTCTTGAAGAACTGCACTGGACATTATATGGGAAAAAAACAGAGTTATACTGGAAAGAGAGCCTGTGATTTATTTAGTCTTTTCCAGTTGTACAATTGTAGGTGTTGCAGCAATAGGTCACAGATGATTTTGAGATGGTCTCTTCACAAGCCAGTGCCTGAGAATGTGACTGAAGGGCAGCTTGCAGGCAGCAGCAAGGAAGAAACACCTTTTGCCATGTAAATCCTTCTCTCAGTCTGAAAAAGAGGCCCTATCTTCTCATACTTTCATTTTAAACTGTAGGGAATTAATGACTACTCCATCATACTGGCTAACTGTAAAGGTTTTCTGAAGTCTGGAAAGGATTTTTATAACAGAGAGAGCCTTGCCCCTTGCCCTGGCTATTCCTCCCTGTCTTACCCTTGTTTTCCCTAATCAAAGGGCAACATTGAAAATTGTTACAAACAATTGGTCCTCAAGGTTCAGTTAGAAAGGTTTAATGAGGGAATGTTCCTCAGAGAGCCCCGCAAACTCTGACTGCCCCCTGTGGTGGTGAAACAGCAGCCAAAGGCCTAAAAACAGAATCCTGACTCCAGCTGACATGAGAAAGCTGACAGCTCTTCCTTAGCATTATCTCTGGCTGATTGATGTCTTATTTGTTCTTTGGCTTCTTTATTTACTATTTGTTTTTCTAATGCATCTTGCAATCGCTCTACAAACTGCAAATATGGCTCTGTAGCACCCTGGGTCATGGCTGTGTAGCTTTGAGCTGCTGTGGACATGTCAGCCACTTTTAGTATTGCCTGCAATCCCAGATCTTTGAGCTGCTGCTTCACTGGCAAGGCCCCCCAGAATCTGCAGATGAGTGTTCATCTCTCTGGGGGGATGCAGGCACCATGCTCTGTCACGGGCATGACCCTCACACCCAGCCAACACAGGTCTTTCCTGCAAATGCAGCTTTCTAACAGAACCCAAGCCAACGTGTCAGAGCACAGAGAGGATTAGTGCACATCCTCACAAGTTTAGAATCTCTGAGCTACACAGCTTAAGCCACGGATTGTCACTAAAGGTGTGCTGTATTAGCAAGAAATCACTTTGAGGAACAGAATTAACAAGGATAGAGGGCAGGATCTTCTGCAAGGATTAGTTCCTGTTTGAATTGAGCGCTTAGGCATTACTGTGTACGCTCCACAAAAAGTATGCACTACAGGCATTACACTGCCAGAGGCATTTTGGAATTTCTGCTTAGGAGAAGATTTCATGAATAGTGTAGGTTATCAAGTCATGCACGTTGTGCTTTCCAAATTTGCGCCTAACCTCATTCAGTGTGGTGGAAATACCACACTGGGCATGTTACAGTGCAACTGTGACAGCCCTAATATAACCAGACCTAAAGGCTGGTCACTTTTATTAGTAACTCAAAAGAAAATAATCAGAAGATAATTAAATTGAAGTGCTAATTTACTTATATGTACATGCTCTATATTATTTTTCTTTTGGTCCCATTCAGCAGCGAGCATAACTAAATAAATATCCTCAAACAAACATACCACTCTCCCATTGTCCTCAAAACCTGCCCAGGTTCAGAGGCAGAAAAACAGCCTTTATTTTTAATCTGCAATCTGCCTGTTCCTGTATTCTAAAAAAAGTGAAACAAGATTGGGATCAGCTTTGCTTTTGCAGTGCCCCAGGCTTGGGTCCCAGGATGCCTTGATGTTGTGAGCTGTGCCTTACAGGGAGCCTCTGGTAATCCCACCTGGATTTGTCTTGGAGCCCTTGCCATGTTCCTGCAGCTCTTTATTCAATGGAGCAAGAGCATGAACCTTCTTCCTTGAAAATGTCCCAGTCTTACCTGGGAGAGTTCAAACCAGGGGTGTAAATCACAAGGTTTGCCTGAAAACTGCGAATGGGATGAATCCCATAATCCATGAAACCTCAAGGTAAGTAAGATTGCTGTTAAGAGCAAGGAGACATGCCCCTCTCTCATATTATGCTTCCTTCTTGCTCTGTTCCTGGTGGAAATACTTGATACATTATAAAAGTCATCTTTTTTTACCAGTTTTCGGTGGTTTCTACTGAAAGGGTTATCGTTCCTGCTTTCCCCAGAAAACATTTCAGGTTTCCCCCCCTGTAAAACTAACCCTTTGAAAATGCTCAATTCTAATAGTAACATTAATAGTCTTTTAATCTATAATCACACATGATTTACAGTTTTTAAAATTATTCAATTTTGCTGGAGATTAGCCTGCAGGATAAATCCCTCCCCGGTACTGTGTCAGCAGCTCCATGCTGTTGCTCAGTGAGTGCAGGTCAGCATATTAAACAGGGAAATGCGTAACCTCAAAGAGGATGGTGACTGCAATGGCCTCACCTTTGATGCCTTTGAGGCTGCATTAAGCAGTCCAGGCTGGATCAAACCTTCCCAGTGAAACCTCCGAGTCACCTGGTTGTTAGGGATATTCTGACAAATGGGAATGACATTTGGGATCAGAGCTCTCCTCTGCCTCCTCATAAATGCATTGGAGTGCAGAAAATGGGTATGTAAAGCAGGCAGCAGGGGATGGAAGAAAACAAGACAATTTATATAATTTTGCCTCTGCCTCAGATCTGGAAGGAGATTTGCTGTCCTCGAGTTAGGAATTCATAAGGTTTGTGCTCATTTCTTTGGCAACTTGAGTTTTGTATTTCTGGAGCAGAGAAGCTGTGATGGGCCTGCACCACGCAGTGCCTGTGCCACTCTAATTAAAGCATATGTCTCAATTATACCAGGTTCCTCCCTTCTCCAGCTATAAAAAGACAGACACCACTTTTTCACTTTTCTGCTATGTTGCAAAACTAATTATGGGTTGTGAGGTGCCCACACGTATTTTTATGCATCTCACCAAGCTAACATTAACTGGAGCACTTAGCAGGCACTGATGCCCTTGCTTATTTCCTATTAAGTCAGTAACTCTGCAGAGGGGTTTTTGAGGCAGAAGTGGTTTTAGAGATTTGCTAAATTCCTGCTGCTGTGTCAGGGCTGCGCAGCTCAGGCCATGGTAGCTCTGCATGCTGCCTCCTGCAGCAGCTGGACATGCCTCTGCAAAGGACACAAGGAAACAGGAACAGAGCAGAGGTGTCATGGAATGAGAAGGTACCATTTGAATTGCACAGAAAGGACAGATTGCCACTATTTTATTTAAGTCTCTCTTTCTTCTCCCCTCCAAGCGGAGGAGCATTAGTGGCATTTTAAACAACAACAAAAAATATTCCTAGTTACTTCCAAATCTTTCCTGGAATTAAGGGAATTATACTGGTCCAATGCAAGATAAGTTTCACTGTACATCATTCTAATATTTGCTAATGAGGGGATTTGAATTTTGCAAGGATTTATTTCAGAGGAGGTTCACTCAACTAAGGCAAGGATGAGTTAAGTACACTAGGTATATGTGTTAAGCCCAAATGACTTACACATGCTTTAAGTAGTGTTATCTGCTTTTTGGGGTTTACATTTATTAAATTACTTATCTGCGTTGAGATACCTGGAATAAGATTTGAGTGATAAGATACTAATTCTGCTGAGGAACATGGCCAGGACACAAATATTATACAAATCTCATAGACTATAATCTGTTTGGGAATGGCAGTAAAGCTAAAGTATCTAACATGAAGAATTTGTGAAGCTAGCTCTCCTTTTTTTATAATTTCATCAGAGTCATTTTGAGTTATATCTATGAGAAATATACACTGATAAAAACTCTTTTGAAATGTTGGATTTTAATTGAATTTGCATGTGACTAGAAGAGTGCCAGTTGCTTCTCATTACACATTTTGAGATGAATAGAAAAGATATGACTGAAAATTCTATTTTCATGACATCTTAAATCAAAGAAATGAACCCTAGTAAGGAGATATTTATTAATGCCTGAATCAATCCATATCTACAGAGATGTGATTAAGTAAAGTAAGTGGAAAATGGGAATGACCTATCTTTAAGAATTATTCTTTCAATACATCAATGTCAGGCTATATTTCATGTTTTAAGTTAATTTTCAAGGGGTACCATTTCCTCACTGTGATTTCATTTTTTTTAAATTTTATTTCATTGTCTCTATTTCTTTTCTTTATGGTTTTCTTAAAAATGAAAGCAAATAGGCAGGCAAAGAAGCCTTTTGAGCTTGGTATGTCTGATTTCACTTACTGGGAAAGAACAGGAACAAATAATTCAGGAGTTTGTTTTAACTGCAGTGAAGGAATTCGAGAAAGCTGAAGATTTTGATGTAATTCACTCTGGATTTTGCACTCATAGTTCCCTGAGCATTTTGGCAGCTTCTCTATAAAGACAGTATCAGAAACAAAGTCAACACCATATCCTCTGTCTTCAGAGTGTGAAGAACTTTAATATGGATTTTTAGAGTTTGTGTTTTGGGTTTTTTGGGTTGTTTCCTCTCCTGATTCCATTACCCTTGTGTCATGGCTCCTTTTCTTTAATCCAGGCCACATCAGAAGGATTCTCCAGCCACAACTTTGTGCTGTGCCAGTCATTCAAGATGCCTCAGAAATTAGGGGAGTGGGAGCCAAAGTAGGAGCCTTTCCCTTCATGAAAACTCCAGAACAAATCCAGTCAGTGCCCTTGAGGAGAACATACTCATAACTTTCTCCTGCCACCATGTCCTCAGCAGAATCAAGGACAGAGTCCTTTTCTTGAAGGTAATCAATGTACTTACCTCGCTAAAGACCCAACAACTCCACTGTCATCATTTATACCCTATAAATAACGTGGCAGTGATTAACTGAAACTTTCCAATTGGTGAGCTGCATATCATACTTGGGATGCATTTACAGGATATATTTGTTCTTAGAATCATTTAAGACTTTATTGGTAAAATATTCTGTATTAAGATCCTTTTATAAAAGCCTCCATTCCATGGGATAAACTTTATCCCATAGCTCTTCTTAAACATATAAAATATATATATGTTCTTAAACATATATATAAACCTAGATATAAATATAAACAAACATATGTATGTTGTTAAATCCTATAGATTTTACTGGCTTTGAATCCTTTATGCAGATTTTCAGCTCACAACAACTACAGTGGTTTGCTGAATCTGGGCCTAACAGTGAATCTAATGAATTATCCTGTAGCCATTGAGATAGAAATAATGTCTTAATTTGTTCCAAACTAAACTGATGAATGGCAGAGATTGTCTGAATTGAGCTAATGAAAATTAGCAGAGACATGACTGCAAAAGCTGCAGTACTTGTCCAGTTGGTGTGTGTCAGAAATTGATTTCATGGGAAAAACAGAAATGAGGCCTTCTGAAAGTGAAACTTCTGTAGAAAGTTAATAGAAGTCATTTTTAACTCCCTCATCAGTTATTTAAGGAAAAAGTATAGAATTAGTTCTGAAGGCTTGCTAGATGGCATTGTTGGCCAGAGAGAAAAGTTAATTGAAGTTTAAGTTTTTCCTTGTAAATTAAACTATTCCTCTGAAAGTTATGTCAGTTTCTTGAATCGTTACTGCCTTTTTAAAAATTATTCTATGACTTGTCACTTTCTAGAAAATGAAAAGTTCAGTATAGATTTAATGATACAAAAATTTCTGCCCTGGCCCTTGTTTTCCAGGCTGCCTTGGATAATTTTGATTGGTGCTGGGAGGCAGGGTGTGTTTATGGGTGGGTGGGTGGGTGTAGCATAGGGAAGGCTTGAAAAGTAGAGGAAATAACCGTGCCTTCATGATGGAATGTATAAAAATGATAAAAAATGTCATAACCCGTGAGACACGAGTTCGCAAGTTCTGCTGTAGAGAAATTGGCTTCTCCTTTTCTCCCACCTCGAGGTACCCCCACCTCGTCGGTGCTCACACCTTTGGAATGACACTCCCAGAGCCTCCTGAGGGTGGGTTTGGTTTCCCACTCCTGCAGCTCTAAGGGGGAGCACTCTGGCACAGAGCTGAGTCAGACCTGTCCCTCTGCAGGGAAGGCAGTGGTTGCTTCAGAAATGTTGACAAGCTTGGGAATAGCAATGAAATGCAAATTGCCCTAGACAGGAATATGTCTTTGAAAGGCATGTGCTTTCTCAAAAGGAAGAGAGGAGGGAGCTTCCACTGGGAAAAATAAAGAGTGTTGATGTCAGGTGAGGGTGGTAGAAATGGAAGGACAGGTAGGTCAGGCAGACAGGGAATGTTCCACAGAGGGCAGTGTCACAAAACAGTGGAATGCTGCAATCTGGAAAATTGGGACACTGACTGGATTTGTTCTAAAGCATTCATTGCCTCAATTAAGGACAAAAGTTTTTATGAATGTCCATCAGCATCTGTCATGTGAAACCCAATAATTTTTCCACAGGCTGTTACTGATTTGGATTAGAACTCTATTTTTTGTGAAAGAGTGAGATGGGAATAACTAAAGTGAAGCAGAGCTTAATGGCATTGTAGTATGCACTACCTTAAACAAGTTTAACCTTGCAGATTAAAAAAGAAAACTTCTAGTGAACATCACAGAGATGGAAAGAGATGAGAAAATAAACCCCCATAGTTTCAAGGCTACAGGCTGGTTTGTTGTGTGAAGGAGAGGCTAAATTATGTGTTAAGTGTTCAGTATCTCTAGGCAAACATGAGCTTGAAGAAAATGAAGCAGCAAATCCATTCTAATGCATAAAATTATTTCTACCACGAATTATTTGCCAGTTACCCTTTGCTTCCATTTTGACATAAGTTGAAAGATACGTTCAATTATCTCCATATACCACTAATAATGAAAATTTCAAATACATCCAAGAAAAATTGCGAAGGAGGAAGCTGGTTTTAAAAGGAAGTTAACTAATCAAAATGTTTTAATCCAAAATGTCTTGCCTGTTAATTTTTTTCCCCCTAGTGTGTTAAAATGAAAATGTCAATTTAAACTAGATCTGTATGCAAATGAATGGATTGGCCTTTCACTCCACCTTGAGTTACAATGGCTGCACGTGAACTTACAGCTCCACTAAAATGTGAATTTCATTCTGAGCGCAGGCATTTTGTGTTGTGCAAGGCAGCTGTCTGTTACATCATGTATTCTGAGCACATCACTCTGAGGAGAGAAACTAAGTACCTGGGTAATGCTGCAAAAAGATGGAGAATGTCACAGCATCAGGGGAAAAAAAAAAGTTCTTTTCAGTCTGCAGAAGCACCTGCAATGTGTTGTGGATGTACACATGGTCATTACACTCACATTAGGTGTTCTGTACTGACTTGGCTCCTCAGGCTTAGCAAACTGAGGGCACAAAATGGGTAATAAGGAAAGGCCATTTTCACAAATCTAAATCTACTATTAGTCTAAGTTTTCTCTATAATTCTCCAGAAATCGATACAAAAAAAGAGAGTAGTCCAAATAGCATAATGCTTGAAAAACAGAAAGTCATGTCAAACTCTATGCTGCAGTAGCCTGCCATTCTAGACATTTTCTCTGGGACATGTTTAATTTTTTTATTTAATCAGATGTCTCTTGATAGATTTTTTCCATCTGCAGTGGAATTCCACTCCAGGTGTGACTTTAGGGGGGAAGATGTGGTGGCCAGTGTAAAGAATGCAGAAGCTGGAGAAGCACATGTGCCTTGCTCCCTGCAAACAGGCAGCAAAGCAGCCCTTATATCCTGGCCCCTTGGATACACTGTGCTCCCTTCACAGAGCACAAAAATGACTTTATCATTTTAGTGACATTAATCCAAACCCTGTCTGATCATTTAAAAATTCTGCTGAGTGGGACAGGCTGCTCAGGGAAGTGGTGGGGTCACCCACCCCTGGAAGGATTTAGAAGACATGGGGATGTAGCACTCAGAGACATTTAATGGTGGCCTTGGCATTGCTGGGTTAATGGTTGGACTGCTTCATCTGCAGGGTCTTTTCCAACCTAAACAATTCTGTGATATCAGGATATCAAATCCACATTCAATGAAACCCCTGGCGCATCTTTCTCTGTCTCTCTCTGATCCCTTTTGATTTCTCATCCCACTAAAAAGGTAATACAAGTGTTATTATCTAAGTTGGACTTTACAAAAGCAATATTTTCTGTGAGTAGCTCCTTTTAAGTTCAGTGTCAATTTAGCAGGTAGGGAAAGCAGCATCAGCTTATGAATTTATTTCTCCTACTTTTTATGTCCTATGATTTACAAAGGGATTTTCTTCATTGCTATTAAAAGTTTGTTTTGTTTTTTTTTTTTTAACTTTTCCTAGGCATCCTTGTGATTCTACAGCCAATAATTAAGCGTCTTTCTGCTGAAGTTTCTCCATGAAGAAGTATTTTTTGCTGCCAAAAAACTTAATTTCTAGAGTTCCTTGATGCTGAAATTCTGTTACCTTTGACTTGGTTGCTATTAAGTGGTGCCACTAAATACTACAAAAAAAAAAAAAACCAACATTTTCTGATCTGTCACCTGTGTAACAGTAACCTAATTAACAGTAACAGTCGTGTAACAGTGCCAGACTCCAATGCACCATCCACAGAAAGCCTCCTCCCCCTGACAAAAGGTGAAAAGGGATCATTATGACTCAAAACCAACTCTGAGAGCATTCCACTGGAACAAATGCACAACTAAATTTCACAACATGCATTGTACTAGTGACACTCCTACATAAAATTGCCCGCCTTTAAAGACGGAAAAAACGATTTCCATAGAAGTTTCATCTACTTCTTTATATGGGTAATATAGAAAAGAAAATATCTGCAAATTTCAAATTGAAGCAGCCAGGGTAAAGAGAATACCTCACTGCTGGCAGTATTCTACTGATGGATGGGGTGCAAAGGCGTGCAGTTGTAGTGCTCTGAGTGTCCTTGCACAGCCATTCCATCTTAACTGCAACTTAAATGGAAGGATAGAATCATGGACTTTAATCCTATAAAACTCAGTTTTTAAATATGTCAATATGGATGAAACTCCTACATCTTCAATACTGCAAAATTATCTCATTTCATAGCTTAGAATCTCTCTGGTTTCCAAATACAAAAGGAATTAAAGCAGTAGTGGGAGGAAGAAAGAGGATGACAAGAAAATTAATGATGACCAGATAGCATCATTCCAGAAGTGTGGACAGGAGGAAAGTTTTCATCCTTTGCTTCTCAAACCATGCTAAAAAGAAAATTACACATTTGAATCAGGAGAGAGGTTGGGGTTTTGGTGATGGTTTTTTGAGGCATGGGGAGGAAACATGGGAGGGAATGCTCTTCTGTTTCCTCCTAGAGGTGCTCCAGACGATTTCATACCAGTCTGCAAAACCTGCTGACTGCATGCCATGCTGAGATGCTGTGGGTATCTGACCCTGCCAGGGCAAACCTCCCTGCCTCACCTCCCAAACCAATGCCATGGAACCCAAGGTGATCCACTTCTCTCAGGCAGTACCAGGAACATCTCACTGCTTCTTGGTCTCTTCACCGCTGGTTCTGCCCAGAAGTTCATGCAAACCCAGCTGCCTGCCTTCCTTCAGAGACAGCTCTGGACCATTGTCATTAGGACACAAATTGACACACATTGAGATATATGCATCTGGTCATGGAGAATTTAGGCTGTTGCTGTGTATCATCCCCCTGCCTTACAAATAAACAGAATATTTGAATCATGAAGCTGCTAAGCAGTTTACCAACCCAGCACTACATCTACTTAGCAGTGTACCGAAAAAAAAAGATCTTTAAAGCGAAACTAAAGACTGTGAGGAAGCTGAAGGAAGGTGAAGAGAGAAGACAGGAATCCATTTTAGAAAATGCAGACTCTGAAATCGAGTGTATCATCCATCCAGGTGTGTGCAGCGTGAGCAGGGGAAGATGTGATGGTGCAGGGTGTGATAACAGCTCTTTTTCTGTAACACTTCTTCTCTATCAGATGTCTTCCTGCCTCCCCATTATATTTAGATGTGCACTGGAGGCAATTTTAAGGCCACTTCAGTGAGCACGTTTTTTCTCCTAAAGAATGCACAGAGGGTAGTGTAAGATGTGAGATAAAGAGAGCACTAAATATAGAAGTGCTTTAGTGCTTTAAGTCCATAAAGATGAGTCGACAGAACCCTCTCCTCCTAGCAGATTTTTGTTCTAACTTGTTTTGCCTTACACATGCTACATGTGAAACACACCTAGAGAGGAAAATGAGTGTTCTCTGCAGCTTGTTCTGCTATTCCTCATGGAATTATGAGATGAGCGTGGTGAGCTGCCCAGACTTAGAGCTGGTTATGACTATATTCAGAATAAATGGTATTATTCAGTACATTCTCACTTATGGGTAGGAAAAAAAAAAGTAGCACTGTTAGGCAGCTTGTGACGTAAAATCTCATGGTCGCTTAAACGCCTTCCCAAGTTTTCAGTTTATTTGAATCAGTTTGATTTGTTTTGTAATTTAAATAATTTGATGGTTTTAGATGAGAGTTGAAAACTGGCTTGTCCTAAATTATGAGTACACTTTAGAACTTTGTTAGTCTGATTTTGGGTACTTCATCTGATACCTTAAAAGGGCCTAACTTCAATTTTTTTGGAAGTATGATTTTGAAAGAATTTAGTGTACTTATCTCTGACCTTCCTGACTCAAAACTGTCAGAAAAGAAGGATGTGTGTGCTGATTTAGCACTGAAAGGTTTCCCAAAATAAGTAACTTTTGAGAAGAACATGATGATGGGGATGAGGTGAGCATCTAATGCTAGAGATACATTTGTTTTTAAAAATATCTGTACTGTAATGAAAAAAGTATTACTGTTACAGATGGGATAAGAAGCTTTTTATATGTCCTTTTAGGATAAAAGCTTGGTGTCAAATGGAGTGTTTTTATGGCGTTCCCAAGAATGCTGGTGTTCTATACATTAGTAAAGTGAAGGATTTGGAAATGGAGTTGGAAAATGAGAAACAATGCTGAGCTACCAAAAGAGATGGGTCAGAGTGCTCACAGCAGAAACCTGGGGGAAAATAATCTGTCTTCATTCCATCAGGACGGCTGCAGCCAGGCAGAAATGAAGAAGCAGATGTTGAACTCAGGTAATTTCTGATGTAGAGAAGCCTATCTGCTTTCTTGATAGCTCGCTCACATTTTAATCATCAGATTTTGGGGGAGGAGGACTACCTTCAAATCTTTGTTGAGTAGGTCACTGTCAGATGTTTCTTTTGTAGAGAGGAACAGAAGGCTGGTAATTTGCTTATTCTTCAGTTCTATTGCATTTCCTGATGCACGGCTCAGGCTACCTGTTTACATGGTTTCATTTGTCTTTTTGTGCTGTTTACAAGATACTATTGCCAGACTACAGCAAGAGGATGTGCATGAAATCTGAGCTTCAGAGGGAATTCTATCCCTGACTTTACAGTAGAGTCAGGGTTTAATCCTGAGCACCACTCATTTCCACCTGCATAAAGTGTGGTGGTCCCAACAGAGTGAAGTTTATAGTTAAATTAGCATTTACTGTAAGATTCTGTGCTCAGTAAAATGCAGATATTGAAAGGTTTTCATTATTTTAAAGTGATTCCTTTCTTCCTGATGATCATAAATATCTCTCTAGGGTGCTTGAAACCAAAGTCTGCTGTTTTTATCTATCATTTTTGCACACACTTTTGTTTCACTTTACTGCATACATATTTATTTTATTGTTGGGGTTATTCAGAAGAGTTTTCATAATGCAGATCAGATGGTTGATTAAATCACAGCTGGCTTTTAAAAATACTTATAAAACCCCAGCATGCTTTTAAAGAGAAAACACATATAGAGTTCAATGAATTCTGAAAACAGATGTACAAAATACAGTACGGAGAATTGTTCTTTTGTTCTTTGGAGTTAACCTTCAAAGTGTTTCTCCTATTCACTGCTCCTTTCCAAATAATTTTACTGCAGGAAACAGGTGGAGATGTTAGGTAGGGAGGGCAATGACTTTAGACACACATTCTGAGGATATCAGTAATTGGTTGCCTGGCAAGAAAGGGGATGTTTCCTGATGTTGTGATAAACTGCTATTTTTTTAGGTGTCAGGTTTGCCCCAAATACCTGAGTGGGGGATTTTTCCCCAATAGTTCATATAATCCACTGTGAAAACCACCAGCTGTCAGTTGTTTTCTGCTTCCCTGCCCATCACAAGCAAGATCCCACCACTAGGCAGGAATCCTCTTCCAGCTGGTGTATGTAGCTTTAATTTGAAGTTTGCCTGGTGAAGGGAGTAGTGAATGATTGTGCACTCACTAAGGTAAGAGGTAGCTTGTGACTCCTGTTTTCTTGAGTAAATAGAGCAAGGTGTTTAATCAAGCAATGAAGGGCCAGGAGAATGTAGCTACACAAATCTCAAATGTCATGATAGCACAGACATTGCTAATGCATTCCCATCATTTGAGCCTGTCACTTCTCCACAGTACATGGTGTGAAATGCTCACTCTGAATCTCTGTTAGGGAGCCACAGGAAGGCTCAGACACTGCAAACGCCTCTCTGCCTCATTTACCCCTGTGAATACTTCCAGTAACTTCAGCAAGACTAGCTACAGGGGTCATAATATCCATGATTTTAGAATTGGAGTGTGCATTGAGCATGCATTGCCTTTGAGAGAACCCGGGCAGAATTCAGAGATTTGTGTGTCTGTCATTTAATCTTCCCCAGGCAAGCACAAAGCCATGGCCTGTTGGATTTTTTCCAGGGAACACCACACTTTTCACGTTGTTCCCGATACACACGTATGGAGAATGTTTAGAGAAATGAGCACACATGACAGGAAATGAAATGAAACAGTGAATAAAAATGAAGTTTTCTGCTGCGGTGTCATAAAGCTGGGGCTGATAAATCTCCATGAAAAAGCTTTCAGTCAGGTCCTCAGTTGTCCCGCTGTTTCTTTAGCTCAGCTCCCAGAAAAACAGCTCACTTAGCATGAAAGAGTGATGCCTTGTGCCCCTCTTCCCCTGGGTGGTTTGGCTGCCTGTTCTTCACAGAGTGAAAGAACGCAGGAGCAGAGCTGTGGATCTTTCTGCAAGGACCTGAGCAAGGCTCTCTACAGAGAGAGCCCCCGTGCTCTGAGGGACTGTGACTGAACACAGCCAAGCTGCCACACACCTCGACCACCACGGCCACCCAGGGACAAACAGGGCCCCCACAATATCTGCAACTCTACTTCTCACAGCATGACAATATTCTGAGTTGGAAGGAACCCACAAGCATCACCCAGCCCAACCCCTCAGTGAACAGCCCTTACAGGGGCTGAATCCACAACCTCGGCATTATCAGCACCCTGCTCTGACCAGTGCAGCCAGTCTTGCACTAAATCTTAGGAAAAATGGTTTGTGCGTCCTTTCAAGTTCCTACTGTCATTCGTGGCAGTTCAAAGTTCCCTGGATGAGGAGAAAAGCTAGAGAATCTATAGATACATATATAGATACATCCTGTGGGAATAATATGTCCTTCTCCTCAGGTCAGCTCCCACTTCAGCTGCAGCTTCTAATGTTTCCCCCCTAGAGGGGCAGTGGAGAGGCCTGAAGACAGTCCTTGTGTGGTTATTTAGCAAATGGTGCAGCCTTATCTTAATTTTGGCAAGATCTGTAATTTAATCTCTTGCCTCTTAGCACTAGTTACAATCCAGCAATTCCTCCCTTCTGTGCCGCTGATATTTTGTCCTCTGTTACAGATCCTGGAATCCTGAGAGGTGACATCAAAAAAAAAAGGGGGCCAGACAAACCTTTTGGTGAGACAAGAGCCTGTGTGCAGCGGCCCTTTCTCTCCCACCTGTTTACCTGGGCCACAGGTGTACGTGAGGAGATGAAGGATGAAGGAAGGATGTGCCCTGGCACACCCACATTTCAGGCTGTGCTGGCATGCCAGCTTGTTGGACCTGCTGTGCTGGAGGTGCTTCCCAAGCAGCTCTGCTGCCCCCTGCCCCAACTCCCAGGATATCCTGCTGTGATTCAGGGCACCCTTACAGTGAACCCCTAAGGAAACTGGAACAGAAAAAGTCCACTTCCTCTTAAATAAAAAGCCCTGCCAAAATAACATGAGGACTGGGTAAACAGACTGCACAGAGAGGGAACTGTACAACTCTGAAATACCCTGTTTGGTGGAGAAAGATGCCTGATGGCTGTGATATCTAGTGGGGATTAAAGGCTAAAAATGGCTTGAGGCTTTTCACATAAGCACAGTATGTTCAGAGGGAAGAATACTTTCAAGTTTGGCTCCAAATATTGAAACTTAATTTAAAGAGTAGGATTTTGCAGAAATTTTGATAAATCCATAAGCTATTGAAATGCTTTTTGTGACCTCTGCTAGGAAAAAAAGACAGAGTAAGCATTCCCAAAACTGTTCAATAATTAAATGCGTGTTTGAAGCGATTTTTTTCCCCTGCCTGGCTAAATACATGTTTAAATTGAAAGTTATATAACCCTGTAGAAAAAAAGGCTATGGCACAGTCTAATCCTGAATTATGTGCAGAATGGTTACAACCAAGATCCCTTTAATACAGCTATTTTAGTCCCAGCACTGTGCAAATGCTCCTTGCTTGTCTTCAAGAATTGCTGCCTATGAATTGTCAAATACTGGGGGCAAGATTTTTTTGGTATTTGCAGCTCCCACTGACAATTTTGGATGGTATAATTGAAGGACAGGCTTGGCTGCCCGGGATCACAGTCTGACTTTGGTTTATGTGCAGTCAGTGTTGCTGTGAGCCTTGCTCGAGAGAGATTTCTGGGGGAAAAAAAGGATTGGCAGAGGAGGGTGAGAAGCAAGGAGAAGGGGGGACATGTGGAACAGGGACACTCAGAGACACTTCCACTTGCAAGGAAGCAGGAATTTAGGGTGGTGTCTGACCTTTTTCAGCATGCAGCTAATGTGTGGAGGAAATTATTCTTCATACACCACTGCTGTTCTGGGGCTGTTGTACCAGGGAAACATGGAGGATACAGGGACCACGGAGAACTCGAGAAGATGCAGCACTGATGGGCAGGCAAAGTATCAGTTTAGAAAGCAGTATTCTCATCTGATTGGGAATTTTGAGTGATTTCCATTTTGAAACAGAATACCCATCACTTCACTCGAAACAATTTGCTTTCAAAGATAGATTTTAAAATCTATCTTCTGTCATAGAAGGGCATTCCAAATGAGAAAGCAAAAGGTCTTATTTTGAAATTTCAGTTTTCTCAAAATACTAACTTTGAAACACCTTTTTGTCTATTAATTATTTTTTAACTGGAATTATGCCATTTCTACTACATAGGTTTTTGTGTTTATTGTTTAGACTGCTTTAGTTTCTTTTGTTTACTTGATTTCTTGTATGTAGGTTTGTTGTGGTTTTTTTTTTTTTTTTTGTAGAGAAATATCCATCCTGAAGAAGCTCCTGTGGAAATTCTGATGGCCACGCTCCTGGGCTCTGTAAACTTCACATGGTGCATACACATGGACACAACTCTCTGAATTATTATTCCTTTAAACTGCTCCCAAACCCTCAGTAAATGGCAGCTGAAGCCTCAGTGATACTGCAGGATCCATCCTGTTTCTGGCCATGCCTGTGGAATTACAAGGCTGTTGGGAAATCCCTTGCATGAGACTTCACTCCTTTTAGAGCCAAGCTTGCAGTGCTTGTACCACTGACTTGGGACCAACAGAAAAAAAATTCCTTATCAAACCACTGCCCTCCAAGGTACTTGGCTTTCTTTTTTTTGCCCTGACCCTTCCCAAGTTTTGTTGTTTGATACTTCCACCATTACCCAGCTGCCCCAGCAGAATTAGGCACATGCTGCCTTTAACTTTCTGAAAAGCTGTGCATATTTTATCTCCACCCTAAGTGGTTCTATATAACTGTCTGTCCTTTGTTTAGCCATGCTGAGTGCTGGCCCCCAATCATTTAAATGCATGGCATTCCTGACAAATCTTCTCCTACAAAGTAATTATTGCGATCATTAAAAGTACAAAGAAAAATCCCCCAAAAGACAAAAGGAAAAGCCCAGTTTTGAAAATTAATGCATATAAATAGGAGTTTAAAAGGTATTTAAAAAGAAAGACACTGTCTGCAGCTGTTCTCTACTGTACACTGAGTACTATACCTGTTGTGCTGATGCTGAAGCCTAATTAATTTCTATTTCCTCCTTACTGTGGTGACCCTTAGGAATTGGAAGGATTAAAGATCTACGACTTTCCAGCATCTTTTAGCTATGAAATGATTCATTACACATGCACTTTTGTTTTTTTTCTGTACAGTTGATTAAGAATAGACAGAAAAAATCATGCAACAAAGGGTGACCTTGTGACTCAGGAGGAGATGAATATCCACTAATCTGCCTCTCAAAGGCAATTATGTTTTCTGGTTTTGGGGTTTTTTTTTTTTGAGTACTTCTGGTTTTGATTGTGGGTTTTTTGTTTGTTTTTGGGGTTTTTTTCCATTAAAAAAAAATTCATTAAATAAGGTGAATCTTATCCCATGTGTTTACTGCCTTAAAAATAGCCATGAAATAGTTGCTGTTGCTGCTAAGCTTTTGCCATGTTTTTAAACAGGGAGGATTCATGGGCTTGCAAATCTGTCTCTTCTAAAGAGACTTGCATTTGCAAATCAATTAAATAGGTGCATCTCCACAACCATAACTGGTTGCTTCCCTGATGCCAAAGCCTAATGAAACAGAACACCAGGTTAATGCAGGATAGGTTTTCTGTATTAGAAAAAAAAAATTAAAAAAATCGACTTTTGTTTCTCTTTTATTGACACAAAAAGTAGATATGGCACTTGACATTGATGGGTTGGATTTGAATTCATAAACAGAGACTTGGTTTGTTTTTGCTCCTCCTCAAATTCAAAAGTTCTGTTAACCACTGTAAATATTTTAAAGGCTTTTCCGAGCTCTTGCTCAGTGCCATCACTTCTCCAAACCCTGCAAGTTGCCAGAACAGGGATTTCAGAAACACTAGCTAAAACATCTTGACAAGCTAAACAGTTTTTAGAACTGGAGTAGGTGGACTTAGCTGACTTCCTGCCAGCTCCAGAGTCTGCACACTGTCGAGGGAGATAAGCAGTGCAAGCAGAGTGGATTAAGGCTGGTGCCAGGAGTCTGCAGATCCTGGACCTGCTCTCATCCCTGCCATTGGCAGCGCCGTGTCCTGAGCAAGCCCTGTCCTTGCTGGCCAAGCCTCTTCCTCTCTGGGTGAGCTAGGGGCAGGATTTATCCGTTTCTTTCCAAGAATGTTTATTTTCCTCGATTTTTTGAGGATTAAAGCCCTCAGCCTTATGACGTGCACCAATTCATGGGCATTTGGCAGATGCTGAACTGCTCACAGCTCTTATCAGGAAGGGACCTGAGCAATGCAGCCTTTGAGGAAGATTTTTTTCAGTTCAGATTTCAGTATTTTATACTTTTATTCTGCTTTCCATGAACAACTGACTGAAAAATTTAGCCTCTTTTCATCTCTCTTCCACACATACTGTGGTTGGCATTAACATCTCCAAAACAGGGAACTTGAAACTTCCTTCTGGTGATGTTATGATTCCAGTTGCATCTCAGTTATACAACATAAATGCCTAAAAATACAAATTCTCAAATCTTTCTTGCTTGGGCAAACTCAAGAACAGCAGCAGTGAACAATTAGCATTTTTAGAAGGCAGAATTTAAAATACTTATAGACACCCTAATTTTTAACTCTCTCCTTGCCAAACACTAACGTGTATCTTAAATTAATTTTTTTTCAATATACTTTTATTTCCTGAATGTGTGCAGAAGGAATTCAGCATTGTCTGATACACTGTTGTGTTTTTGACCCAGACCCTAAAATAGCTTGAAGATTCTTAAAACAGATGAAATAAATTGCTTGGCTTTGAAATTTCTGGCATACCCCGGTTCTTTCTGGATGTCAAAGTGAACAATTTGATATACAGCTCATGTCTCTCCATAGCTTTGAACTATCCATAACTCTCTTTCGGGTTTTAGTAAACACATTCCTTAAAGTCTGTGCATGTTACATCTCAAATTCTATCTGTATTACCCAGGCTCTTGTTTCTGTACTCTCTTCCCTCTTAGATTCAGAAATATTTCCCTGTATTTCCATTTCTATTTGCACCTTGATCTATTGGGGTTTTTTGAGATGAGAGAAAGCTGCCAATGGGGTGTTATGAACAGGATATTTTTTAAAGTGCATATATGAACTTAAACATTCAGGGAAAAGAGCAGTTTTTGTTTCATGCCTAGATATTAAACATAACTATATTTGACAGCTGAAAAAATAGCATAAGTGGCAGAAGCTATTACACTCTAAAACCAAAGCCACAAATTTACCTGCTAAAATGACTTCCTTACTCCAGTTATCCCCCTCATCTAAGTTGAGAAAACTCCTCCAGGAAGTTCACCTGCTTATCAAGTGCTGAGCACTTTGAGAATCCCAAGAGCCAGGAGGAACCAGAGCTGTATTTCCAGCTGGATCTCTGTGCCCTGCATTGGCTAGACATGTTTAACAAGCAACTTTTGACAAAGGATTTTCCTTTCTAGGGGCACAGCAAGTTATGAAAGGGGACACTTGGCACCTTCTGAAAGAGAAGGTTTTCCTTTATCTGAAATGGACCATCTGACACTTTCCTGCTTCATATCTGACACCTTCTTCTTTCATGGTTTTCCATTTTATCTTGTGACAAAGCCATGTGGTTTTGCCTGATCCCACTTGAGTTTGAAGATGGCAACCAAGGAAATATCAACCACTTGTTTTTAGTCTTCAAACATGCCATCAGTTCGTGAACAAATACAACCAAAAACCAAAAACCCTAACCCTGACTATGTTTTAGATGCTACTAAACAAAACATGCCAACAAGAGAAACACAGGTTAAAATAAAAAGTATCTTTTTTTCTTGATAAGCCAGAAACCAGTGTAATCTGACTGGTAGGATATTAAAAAAAAAAAAAAAGCTTATCTAGTTCATTTCATGCTCATGCTACAGTTGATCCACTTAATTATTTCTACCATTATACAGCCCACTGCTGCTTTTTTTCTGCTTGGAAAAAGTGTCAGTGTTACAGGAGAGAGATTTTATGCTCAGAGGGCCTTGGATTAGAAGAACAATCATTCTGATATTGGAGATTTGTCTTTGGCACCCGCCTGCTTTTAAGCATGTAGAAAATTTTTATGCTGACATTTGTCTGTGTTACAAAATAATTTCAAACACTGGGATGGAAACAGCTGCTATAGGCCAAAGAATGAAAACTGCTGGTTTAGGATAAAAAAAAAAATCTTCCAGTGTTATTAGAAAACAGAAGAAAGCACATGGCATAATAGGACAGTTAATGGCATTGTTTGCAGTAAAGCTGACATTTCAGGCATAATCTGCAGTGCTCACTTGAAGTAGGACATTTTGCTGGGCAGAGAAGGATTTGATACATTCTTTTATATTGCTGTGTCAAATTGGATTAGAACACAATAAAATGGAGAATGTAAAATAAAGGCCTTTGGGCTCGCTGGTTAGGAGTGTAATAAGATGCACAAGGAATTAAAATGAAATGTACTCTTCAGAAGTATGTCAAACCTGTCATGTGCAGTTTGTGTGGAGCTTCCCTCTTTCTCGTTCATTTCCTAGGAATATCCTGCCTTTCTGCTGACCTACATAAAGTGAATTCCCTTCAGTGACTTTGCCCAGCATTTTTCTGTTCTCTTAATTCTTATTTGAAACAAGTCAACGTTCGAATATGAATTATTGAAAACCTGTTACAGTTGATACAGTTTTGGTTTCCAACCATAAACTTCCCAATGGGGCTCAAAACTTTGCCAGAATTTCTTTCTGAGTTTCACTGAAGCTGCCTGCTGGCCTGGAGAGCAGCCACAGGAGGATTCACTGCAGCAGCCTCACCGAGTAGCCCTGGATCAGGATCCAGCTTCTGCTGTCAGGCTGAGAGATATCTCAGCCACACAGACAAGAAAATGGGCTGAAACTTGGTTTCTTAAATGATGCGTGGAGTATTTCTCATAACCTCATGGAATGAATTCTAACCTTTGAAATTTGGGAAATGTTAATTGGTAAGCCGGGTACTCCACACTTTCATTTATCTGCTACTCTTATCTCAGAGCTCACATTACCCAAAATTGGATGTGTCTCCTATGTGCCATGAGTCACTTGCTTTGAAAAGGCCTCTGTTAGCTGGAAAGCCAGTGACAAGTCTGGATGGCAGGTCGTGTGTTCTGTTTGGATAAACAGGGTTACACTTCATGGGAAAATTGGTATCAGGAGGAATTAATAAATGACTCATGTTGCAGTCCTGAATTTCATTTCAGATATTACAGAAAATCTGAATGTAAATGATATGCTGCATCACTTCTGAAATTTGGAAGAAGTGGTTCAAAAGAAAATACCAGAGCCAATCTTCTGCCTAAGTTAAATGACCTGTTCACATCAAAGCAGCCCCAGTGTGCATGCACATTCAGCTTTCAGTTGACTGTGAAAAATGAAGTTGATCTTTGGACACTTAATGCTGTATGAAGGCAGCCTTTCACTTGCAATGACTGTCATCTGCTCTGTCACATCCTTACTCTTCCCTTGCAGCTGAAAAGCAGTAACTTCTCCTACAAAAGCCAGGTTTATCCTTCCTGACACCAAGTGTCCGTGCCCCTGCCCTGTACCCTCCCAAGCTTGTGCTGCTGCTGCACTTCCATCCTCCTGTGGGACAGGATTGTGCAGAGAATTCTCCTTAAAGCTAGGAAAATGTCCATTTTCATAAAGAATTTTCCAAGAAAAAAAAAATTAATTAATTTGGTCTTTAATATGGGCATATTACCAGACCACAGAGGTATAAGGCGAGGGTCTGAATTCAGGCAAGTTATTTGTCTCAGAAAATCCTTTACTTTTCAATGACTTCTTGTTCTCAGCTAAGCAGATGTTTCAGTGCTTTCCTGAACTGAGGTCTGACAAACTTACCCTTTGATCTTACTGCTAATGATGTCTGGTTTATTTGACTCTAAAATGTGCACTGCACTGGAGTGTGGTTTGGCACAGCAAATGAAATGTTTCCTGACACTTGGCACTGGTGCCTTCACCCCTGTGGATTTCTGCAGTGTATCATTCTCACTGAAGGTCTGTCCTCCCGGGGATGCGTGGGATTCATCTCCAATGGCACTACAAGGAGGCTGGCTCCTGCTCTGAGTAGAAAGCTCCTTCTTTTTTGGAAGTAATTTCCATGATTTTATGCCTAATCCCTGTTTGGATTCCTGCATAGAACTTGATAACAGAGACTTTGGGATAACTGAAATACAGACTTTTATAAAATACATTCCTCATTTCCCTGGGAATACAGCGATGCCAAACAAAGAGTTAAACCAACTCAGTGTGTTAAACCATCCACTGCTTTCCTGGAACAGCACTGTCTGAACTCTGGCTGGATTGTAGCTCTGGGGTTTTCTGACTTTATGAGAATAAAGTCTCAGTCTTTTGAAGAACTGAAGATTGCTACAATATAAGAAATGTTGAATCTGCAGTTGTGGCTGATTAGTGCACTGTAAGTTACATAAAAAAATCGTGCAAAACAGGAAGACAGGCAAAATAAGAAAAGTAACATTTCCTTAAGTAAATTTCAGATTAAGTAAGATTAAAACATTCTCCAGCATTTCTGCCCTATCAGCAGGGCAGTGACTAAACCCACTGTCTCCTACATAAAACATTCTTTAATATATCCAAAGAACAAGAAATGAGGACTGAAAATGTACTGTCAATTTCCCTGGATTAAGGTCAAAGCTTGAGAAAGAGAGAATAGAGTACTTTCCTTCACAAATTCAACAGACAATTTCGGTTTTAATCAGATTAGGGAAATAAAGTCAGAAACAAATAAAATTCAAAAAGAAGAATTATAATACTTACATTGGTGACATATTCAATATCCTTCCAAATATTACATTCCCTGGGAAAATCTGCCAAATCTAAAAAATTATCCACTACCACTTGGCCAATCAAGTCGTGCCTGGAGAATCTGTCAAAGTCATACACAGAGAAATGGAGTTTCCTCGTGCTGAGATCATTGTAGGGCACAGTAAATAAAAAAACTTCATCAAACACTGGATTTAGGGTCTTTCTGTGCACTTTAGTCTGATGTTTTGTTTTCCTGTCGGGGAGCAGATAGATCTTCACGTACGGATCTGACGTTCCAGAGAAGTCCTTGGCGGGCAGGTTGACGGCCTTGTGAATCTTCACTATGAGCTGCTCCAGATCACAGTCATACTTGAGGATGAAGTTGAGTTTTCCACAGGCCTTGCTGTTGCTCCTGCGGCCGTCGTCCGTGTCCAGCGACCTCTGCTTGTACAGCTCGGGCTTGATGCGGCCGATGCCCGTCAGCTGCTCCTGCTTCTGCACCTGCTGGATGTTGAAGTCAGGGTTGGACAGGTTGAGCTGCCTCCGGAGCGAGTTGTGCCTTAAAGCCAAAAGGAAAGAATTGAAACAGGCTGTGCGCACATGCTGAAGATCCCGCTCGCCTTTGGCGTTTCCATAACACAGAACTGGGCTTTTAACAAAGGGAGGGACCCTGAGACCCAGCGTTCGTGAGAGATGACCTTCAGCACCACACTGCTAATGCCACATCAGTGTCTGTTCCCATGTCTCAAGCTGGGCTGAAATGGTTTGCTGATCACCCCAACAACTGTTTTCCTTTTTCTCTCACACCTGATGTAATAAACACTGCGGTACTTAGGCTGAAAAGCTCCTTTACTTTCATTAGCTGAGGATAAGAAAGTTGCTTTTAGCTTTAATAATTCACACTTGCTGTGACTGAAATTTCTCCTTCATGGACGGTAGCAAAAATCAAATTTGCAATCCCTGTTGAGGTAGGGAGATGTGAAAGTTGAATTAGGTAAAAGCTTAATCTTCTATGAGATCCATTTTATTGTCCTATTCATATGCAGCAATCACTCAGTGTATTGGAGCACCAGGAGCTCAGGTTGAACACAGAAAGAGCATGTGGAAAATGCCAGCACAGGATTAATCTAAAGCTATCCATATTGAATGCAATCAGCAAGAGTTCCTCTGCTATAATTGTTCATTCATTCCTGGTAAATATCTGTTTACCCATGCTTAAAGCAGGAACAGCCTCTTATGTACTATCCTAATTTTTTTTTTCTCTTGTTGCATAATAAATACATAATCTTACGGCTCTACATTAGTCATTTCCAGGATAAAATATCATCATGTCACCAAAGGAAAAAAAAAAAATTCAACGCTTAAGCTCTTCATGGCAGTGAGAGGCACAGAATATCCTGCGCAGGAATAAAAAGAGGAGGCTAGCAAAGAGCCACTGGGCTAGTGCTGTACCTTCTCCAGCTGAAGTGCATCTGCTTTGACTCAGATATTTACTGGCTCTTCACATGCTGATCCTTATTCTTGCTGTATGAAACATAATCCTTTTTTCACCTGCCCCTGCACACGCTCTCAGCCTCCCCCTTTCCTCTTCCCTCGTGCACTGGTTTTCCAGTTCCCCTGGAGACTTCACTGGCTCGTGTTCAGTCACTCTTCCCCCCAAAGTCATGATTGTGGCTAAAATCTATGAGTTTTTTAATCCTATTTCTAACTCTTGCAAGAGTTTCATTAGCTTGCCCTACTTTTCTTTGGAAAAATCTTTGAGGAGATATTACTGAATGTTCAGCACCAGTGCTAAGTGCAAATGAATATGCTTTACAAGCTAAATCTAGGCTGTACTAGTGCTTTTAAAGGATGCAGGGCTCTGTGTTATCCAGCTCCTGAGGGAAAAGCACCAATGAGACAGTAGTTGTGATGTCTTAGCATTTTGGCTTTTATATTTTTCATATATTTGTAATCCTGCAATTCTTCAGCGTGCAACTCTAAACTCTATATAAAGTGTTAGCTACTGTTCTCCCAGTTTGGCCAGGCAGAACAATTCCTCTCCAGGCCACCAGGGATTCAAGGCCACCTCACTGTCTCAGGCCCCAAGAGGGTAAAAAAAAGTGAGTTGGGGGCAGCAAACTGGGGGTAAATTACTTCATTATCTGAAGCTGTAATTGGAAGATTAACCCCCAAAATGCAAATGGACCAAACTTATAAAAGTATGAAAACCTGCGACCCGTCATCCATTTTGGGTACAGTCCCTCTGGTGGCTTTGTCTACCCAGAATGTACCTGAAGGCCTTTCAATAAATATAACTGCATTTTGTTCCCTTAATTTTGTCCGGCCTCTGTTTTTAGGTGGTCCCAAAAAGGCACCAGTTGCAAGAAGAGTGGAATAGGATTGTGATCCTGTCGCTTCGACCTACGAGGTTTGTTAGGAAGGATAAAAGCTTGACAAGAAAGTCTCACAGATATGTATGCTTAGCAGAAAGGTTTTTAAATGTGGAGTCTGATGAAGGAGTAGAGTTGGAAGCAAGTTTTGATATAGAAGAAAAGAATTGCTGAGCCAGTATTACTGGATAACCAAGGAGGGAAAGTATATGTTAGTTAGAAGGGGTTTTAATGGCTTAGAGCAAAGGATAAACCCACCCCAAACAAGAAGATATTTTTACCAAGCAAGAAGATAGTACAGGCAAACAAGCCTGCTGATGTGGCAAGTAGAAAAAAGGTCTCAGAATTTTCCACTGCAAGAAAACTGAAAACAACTTCTAGCTTTAACTGTAATGTACTGACTTTTAGTGATTGAGAACAGTAACATGAATATGGTAATTACAGTCGTTATGATAGGCTGTAGATAAAAGTTAAGGGATAGATTGGTTCTACTGTATTAAGATGCTCAGCAAAGTATATAATGCAATGTAACCAAAACCAAAGGGTCTCCAGGCCTGCCTGCAGCTGGAGCTGACAGCTGTGGGCACAGCTCTGTCACCCACGACCCTGGACTGCTGTTACCTCTTGGATGGAATAAACTGCATTTTGGAGAGCCCCTGGAGTCCCGCATCCCTCATTACAGCTCTTACAGAGGTCTGTGCCCCTCAGTGAACAACTTCTGTATATATATATTTATAATATATATACATATAAAATAATTATATATATTTTTAAAGGAACGTGGCAAGAAAATTAGACCCTTTTTCCGATCAGCGTGTGCCGTGCTTTTTGGGCTGTATTCACGAATAACAGGGAGAAATGGGAGCTACTGACCGGGCAGACGAGGTGGGCTCGGTGGTCTGGCGCTGCATGCGCACGTTGGGCACGCAGTTCTCCTTGTCTCCCGCCTGGGTGTCCAGCGGCAGGTCCGGGGAGGTGTGGCTGATCTTCATGGAGGCCTCGGGGAAGGCGGCGGGCTGCCCCAGGTACTCCTCGCTGTAGTCGCGCTCATTGGCCTCCGCGCCCGCGTAGTGCAGCGGCTCCTGCTTGCTGTCCTTGTTCCCGAAGGGCAAACCCCGCTCCCGCCACGGGATCCAGCACAGCTTCCAGGACACGAACAGGGACACGCCGAACAGAGCCAGGCCGCAGGCGGTGACAACCAGGGACAGCAGGCTTATGGAGATGTCTGCGAATGAGAGAAGCGCGTCCGTGTCACGCCTCAGCACCCCGCGTCTCCAGAGCCCCAACTCTGTGTCAGAACTCAGCGCATCCCTCGGGGTGTCCAGAGTTGCTGAGGAACCCGCCGAGGGGCTCGGAGACCCTGGCACACAGCCCAGAGCACCTGCGGGTTTGATTATGACCCCTGGAGCAAGTTACCAGCTTTGTATGAGGACCTGAAAGTCACAGAAGTTTAAATAGTATAATAATAAAATTATCACAGGGTGAAAATGTAGATTTTAGGATTTTTGGTATGGGGGTTTTGGGGACAAGATGGAAGAACTTGGGCATGTCTAACCTTATTTCTTCTTGTTCTCCATTTTCTGCAGTGATGTTGGCACTTTGGGATTGGTTTAGAGTAGAAGTGCACTGTCTAACATGGGCGATAGGTGTTGGGAATGAAGTGTAAATATGTTATATATAGTTTGTAGTATAAAAGGACAACACCGCCTCGGGGGCGGTCAGAGTGCCTCTGGCTGCCCTGCTGAGCAGACCTCGGCTGGGCAGAAAGAAAATTTTATAGATAAGAATTAATAAACAACTTAAAGACCGAAAAGTGAAGAGCTCTGACTCGTTCTTCAGCCGCGGGCCAAAACAGAGACATCCTGCACATCTCGGGGCAGCAATTAACAACCATCTACCCGAGACCAACACAGCGCCCAACACCTCTGGGCTGCAAATTCAATTCTGGTCCCTTCAACGGTCATAAAATTATTAAATTTCTTTCTAATTTCTAATTTCTTTCCTCCCAAGGGGAAAAAAAAAGCTTGGAATTCAGCATAAGACTGTCACTATAGGACACAAAATAATACGACGCGGCCACGAGGCTTTCTCAAGGTGAAAAGAGAATTTTTAATTTCTGACTCTCTCGGAGTTTAGTTGTTAATTACAGCCCTGAGATGTGTGAAAGGTCTCTGTTTCGGCCCGCGTGTCCAAAGAACGAGTCAGAGCTCTTCAGTTTTCGGTCTTGAAGTTGTTTATTAATTCTTATCTTTAAATTTTCTTTCTGCCCAGTCGGAATCAGCTCAGCAGGGCAGCCAGAGGCGCTCTGACCGCCCCCAGGGCAGTGCTGTCCTTTTATACTACAAACTACGTATATCATATTTACAATTACTTTCGAATGCCTATCACCTATGTTAGACATTGAACTTCTATTCTAAACCAATCCCAAAGTGCCAGCATCGCAGCAGAAAATGGAGACCAAGAATAATAAGAACGGCTAGAACATGCCTAAGTTCCTCCATCTTGTCTCCAAACCCCCACTCCAAAAATCCTAAAATCTGCATTTTCACCCTGTGATAATTTTATTATTATACTATTTAAACTTCTGTGACTTTCAGGTCCTCATACAAAGCTGGTAACTTGCTCCAGGGGTCAAAATCAAATCCCCGGGTGTTCTGGGCAGTGTGCCAGGGTCTCCGAGCCCCCTGGTGGGGTCCTCGGCAACTCTGGACACCCGGAGGGATGCGCTGAGTTCCAACATCACTCCAACATTTACAGATTTCTAAAAGTGACAGTAGATTGGAGGGCGACAGTGCCACCTCTCCAATGACACTGGACAAGCCAACAGTCAGTCAAATTTCTTTTCTCCCATAAAAGAATGCAAAACAATAAGTTATTTACATAAAGCGTGTGAGAAAGTTTGTTGCAAGAACGTAAACATCAGAAGGCTTAGAAAAACTTAAAACAATAGGGCAACATAAGACTTGAACCTAGCTCAAAATTACCCTCCAAAAGCTGGGTGGGATGAAAGGTCATTCTAAATCTGAAAATTCGCTTGCTCACTCAACTTCCTGTTGATGAAAAAGCTGTGCCTGCAGTACATTTTATCTTTTTGGGGTTTTTTTTCTTTTCATGTAGTGCAGTTTCCTCCACCTGTTTTACCAGTTCTTACTAGCTTCTCTTCCAGAGCCTGTATTAGGCTTAAGCACCATGAAAATATGCACACCAGCACCTCCGTGACATGAATTTTTAAAGTATTTCACTGCTGTATCTTGATTTATTATTTTAATTCCATTCCATAAAATTTTAGACTCATTCCTATATTTGCAAATTATTTTTGACTATCAATGCATGGCTTGCTCTTCATAATTTAATTAGGATACCAATATCTCTTCAAAACTGAGATTTTACTGGATTTTTTAACTCCAAAGGCTCTTTCTTTTCTTTTTCCAAACTTCTGGTATAAAAAGGAATGTGCAGATGAGTTTTCTGTTGTTTTTCCCCACATTTCTATCATTATCCTATTCCATCAACAGAAATAAGTTACTGGGAGTGGGTTTTGCTATGTTTTGCTTTAAGTTGCAGGTTGGGAAAATGACTCAGTGGAACAGCTGTTTTTGTGGTTACAATGTTTTTGAAATGAATCTCTCTGTGGATTACACAATACATCATGCCTTGAACACAATTAGTGAGGATTCTATTTTACTGCCTTAAATTATAAACACAAGCTGATCAAAGCAATTTTTCACACTGTGTGTAGGTTCAGAGTGTCAGGCTGCATCTCTCTAAGCAAACAGCTACCCTGAATTCTCAAAGGATGGCAGAAGGTTGAAATGTACTGCTTCTACTAAGACAATTATTTAAAAATGACAATTCAGATGAAACAGCCCCGGTCCATCCCAAAATAAAAATAACATTTTTTTTAAAAAGTGGAAAAGTCAATACCTTCTGCCCCTGCTGTGAGTCTCATTCTCACCAGCCAGACAGATTAAATTTCCACAGTGGGGGGAGTGACACTGCAATCCATTTCACACAGGAGCTCTCCAGTTTATTTTGCATGCAGCAAAACAATTTCAAACAATTTTATCCAGCATGGCCCTTTCTGTCCTTCTCCCAGTCATATCAAGACAAAGCTCATTAAGAGTGGGGACAGCACAGCAACTGCTTGGAATTACAGCAAAGAGTTTTTCAGAGCTAAAATTAATTAAAGAAATTCCTCCCGTGCATAAAAGGGAATTGGGGAGAGAGTGGAATGGTAGTTCTTGATAATTTTTGAATATTTATTGGTAAACAAATCTGGCAGTGGAGGCAGAACACAACCTCTTTTTGATTAAAAAGCTGAGGATCAAGGATGAAGAAATGAAAGAAGGCCTTTAGAATAAAGTAATTTGTCTTGGATTCCCTGGAGAAGAAGCAAGAAATACATGAGAGGTCTACAAAAAGGCCATTTCTTTCAAAGAACTGATTCAAGTAAATGACCCAGCATTGAAAGAAACGAGACATTTGGAGTTATCAGAAGCAGCCAGAAGATTACAAGGTGAGAGCAGAAGACTGTCCAATGATAAGGGTGTGTGAATATGAAGGTGAGGAACAATTTGAGAAGTAGACCAGCAGTCCCCTACTCTACGTTGAAGATGACTTTAGCAGAGGAAGTTTTCTAGAGAACAGACATTGGGAGAAGAAACACATGGGGGCAATATGAACTGTTTTTCATTTGGAGAGTCTGGGGGGGCTTTAATAACATCTATAACACCATCATCTCACAGCTTGCTTGCAGAGAAGCTGGGCAGTAAGCAGTGCAGGTCACACCAGGAGAGGGGAGTGTTTATCCATCATCTTGGTTTCACTTCTTTCTGACTCCTTTGTGTCAGGAAGAAGTTTTTGTATGAAATTTTTGTTTCTGCGGGTGGAAAAGAGACCATCACGTATCCCTCTTGCTTCTGTGGAAGACAGCAGACTAAAGGGTTGTGCTCTAAGCTTTTCCCTTTCATCAGACAGTAATTTTCACATCCTGTGTGCCTGGCAGGCAATTTTCAACAACAGTGCAGATCCATGGTGAACATCTGAGGTGAGCACAGTCCCACGTGAAGAGATTTCTGGCTGCATCCCTGAGCTGCTTTTCTATTAGCCACTTGTACTGCTCCATAATGTATTTTCTGTGTAATTTTTACTCCATCTCTCCAGATGTCTCAGTTTTTCTAAGCCTGTTTATCTGTATTCTCCTGTGGTAGCAGTACTCATCTGATGCCAGTGATTTCCTCTGCTTTGTAATGAGAGCAGGGTAAGTCTTTACTGCTTTGTCCTCACAGAAATGAGATCTGCAGCACAGAAAGAGTTCCTCAGAAATCCCTCTGTGAATGCCATGATGCCAGCCAAGCATCCTGATGTGAATCCAAGTCAAAATTTCATAGTTCTACCTTTGTCATCGTGGCTGCACTAAGAGCTGAGCTCCCAAATTCCAGCATGTCAGAATACTTGGATTATAGCATATGGATTATGGCATGTTGCTGCTGGACAATGTGTCCCCCTCTAGCAAAGGAGGCCTTTGAATAGACAGAAAACAGCAGGACAGACCTTTAGGGTGGCCCCAGATGAAACATTCTTGAGATTTGGTAGCTGTCTCTAATTTTTTGTCTATTGAGGCTGTGACTTCATTGTTAGAGGGCTCAGGAGGCACTGCCACTATTTCTATGCAGTTCCAACAGCCAGGAATTCAGCTGTGGTTTCCAGGAAGGACAGAGGCTCTCTGAATATCTTACTCATGGCATTGTCTTACAGATATTCTGATGCAATAATCAATTTTTGACCAGGTTTCCATGTTTCAATCCCTCTTATTCTACTGAATTCCACCTCATTTATCTACTATCTAAGCTTATCAGCATCATTATTTCTGGGTTTTTTTCTTTCTTTCTTTCTTTCTTTTTTTTCTTTTTGTTCTTTTGTTGCTGTTGTTTGCTCAGTTTTGGTTTTGGGTTTTTTTTGGTAGCAATCACAAGGTTAAAAACTATGTGGAAATAGCACATGAAATTGAGTTTTCTACCTGTGGATCACACCATCAATTGTTACCACAGATTGGAGAGATGAACTTTCTGTCTGTGACAGATTTTATTACAGTCAGTGAGATAAAAAAATCCTCAGCCCTTTTATCAAAAGGACTCAGTTTGGTCATTGCTGAATGCTGAATCTTTTAACATTTTTTTTTTTAACTTACATTTTAAAGTAGATCTGTTATACAGAAAAGAAAAATCCCACTTTTCATGTCAAGGAATGTATGATAGGAATGTAAATTGTCTTGTCTTCAGATTCTCCTATTAAAGAGAATCACAGAACCTTTGGGGAAGGGACCCTGCAGATCATTCAGTTCAGCACTCTGCCCAAGCAAGGCCACCTCACAGAGAATATGCCCAGATGAAATTTCTCCAGAGATTCAGCCCTCCCCAGCCACTGTGGGCAACCTATTCCAAAACACAGCAGACTCTTGACAGCAAAAATATTTTCCTCAGGTAATGATTACAGAACTAAATTTGATTTCTAATTGCAACTTTGTGCGAGATCTATGTAGTTTGTGCTAGAAGTTACCAGAACGCAGCGATAATCTACAGGTGCATTTTAGCACTGCCTTCCTTCAATGAATCTGCACTTTTCTCAGTGCTTCAGAGTAACCCTAACCCTTATCAGAGCCAAATCCTAACCCTAACCCTTATCAAATCCTATCCCTAATCATTAATATTATATATGTTTAATTTCTATAAATATATATATAATTTAATATATTTATGTAAATATATATATAGCCACCAAGTAGGTTCATAGCATAATCTCACTTTGGCAGGGATGAAATACTAAGTGGGTAACATTTTTTTAGATCACAATAACCAGAATTTCAGTAATGTTGTAAGACATAGCTGCACTTTGCAGATTACCTAGTAAAAAAAGGAAATTAAATTAAGCTTCTATTTATATTTCAAAGGTTTTTAGTATAGATCCACTGAACATAAACTTTTATACTGACTTTGAATAAAATCATAGATTGTTCTAGAAGAATTTGAATTGTCTTGAACTTTTACATAGATGGTGCATGAGTGTTGTGTAGATAAGATAAAAGTGTAATGATTCCATTCAAATACTGACAGTACCACATTGCAAGCCTGTGACTTGTTTTTTCTGGAATAAATTGTTGTGCTTTACCCTCTAAAACTCTGATGCTGAAAAATCTCACCAAAAAATCAGACAAGCAAAACACACAGAAACGTGTTTGTCTTTTCATATGTGAAACAAGGATTGAAGTATTTTTTTTTCCTTTTTGTACTTATTAAGTTACCATTTGGAATGCTAAATTTTATACAAAATAAAATATCTAAATTAGCCAACAATGGGAAAGGTCAATAGCTAATGCAGAGCAATTTATGTGTCTAGACATGCAATTGGAGTTGAGGAGTCAAAAAGCACAAATTATGCTGTTTGGATTTGTCTGACTCCAAAAGATTCAAATGAGAGCCAACATATGATAAATAAAAAACAACTGAACAGGCAATTTCTCATCATCCAGGCACAGAGATGACATTTAATCAAAGGAACTGCTGATCAATAATGTAATTATTTAGACAATCAAGTTGTAGGTTGTCTGGATGTGTCTGGTGTTCTACCAAATGAACTCCTCTCCCAACAAACTGGCTGTGATTCGGTTTAACTTAAGGCTGAATGAGTTTTACTGGAAATCCTAACTGGGAGAGTTCTTTACACATTCTTATCAAAGTACAGCAGGCTTTCTTTTCTCTGCTGATTTACTCTCATTTTTATTAAAATGACTATTCTAATATTCCAGAAGTATTGTAATATACAGTTGATCTGTTGGGTGAAGTTTGGCTGGCAATCGGTGAAACAAACCTTAGCAATTCAAAATCTTGCAATACAGATATTTTTAGTCCAAGAGAAGCAATCTTTCCCTATTTATACCCAACAAATTGCAAAAGGCCTTCAAATAAAATAATGAAGTTATTTTTTTTCCTGAATAATCACATTACTAGAACATAGGATATATTGGGACAGATCAATCTTTGCACATATGATTCTGTCCAAATACAGTGGAAATTTCAAGCTATCATTTCCTGAAGGGAAAAAAAATTACTCTCTTCATTACTTTTTTTGTTGTTTAGGGGGAGGTCTTAAGGAATATGCTTAGAAGTCTGGTTTCTTGAAAAACAATGAAAACATCAGTGCCTATTTCTGAAATCCTAGCTGTGCTTTTGACAATCTAAATTGTTTTTCTTTTGTGCAAATACATCCATGGAGGGCTAGTAGCCAACATTCAGCTCAGTAGTTGTACTACAGGAACAATTGGAGGGTTTTTTTAAACCTAAAAACCTAAAACCCTAAGGTTTTAAACCTGAAAACCCAAGTTTTCCATAGGAGAAGTGTTAGGATCCAGTACCTGAAGCAGTTTTAGCCTGGTATTGCACTGTAGCTTCCTCTGTGCTTCACAAGTTTTCCTTAATTAACATAACTGGCACTCGTTCGGGATGGAAGGTGTCCCTTGGCAAAGACTCCTGGGACACAGGAATAATTCCCAGCCCATGTATTCTTCTCTGAAATGCTGTTAATTATCCTTAATACCATGTTTAGAAACTTTCAGGGCAATCCAAGGGAATGAATCTCAGATTAAATTCATTTTATAACACGTGCATGCTCCACCTGTGTCTGACCCTGACATTTATGAGCGTGGGGACCAACAAACCTGGCCTAAATGAGATCAGTGTCAGGGCTTCCCATGGCAGTAACATCCTCCATGCTCTGAAAATGTATTTGTAGCTGGGTCTCACTGGTATTTGAGGCTGTTATTAGCTTTTAGTGATTTTTTTTTTTATTCCCTGGTTGTGTGTTCTACATCTTCTAGGTAGGCTTTAGGGTATGTAAAGCTCTTGTGTTGGTTAAGACACTGTTCTAATCCTCTGAGTGGCTTGCATGTCTTTTTATTCCTGAAAAGTGTTACAAATGGCAGTTCATCAGCGTGTGCTTTCTCTTCATCTGCTTTGCTACGGTTACAAATTCGTTTAATGTTTTTTCCAGGTACTGTTTAACATTAACTAAGTCTCATAAATATAATCCTAGGACTTCACCAAGGTTCTTGTCAATCAGTATAAATTTACATAAATTTCACAGCACAATTTCAATGTGAAATCAGAGCTACTAAATGGCCATACAAAATATTCATAATAAAAAGGGCAAAAAGAGTGAAAGATTTGTTTGTGCAGAGTGTTTTTCTAGCAGGAATCACTGTGATACAACTCAGAACTGACATAAGATTGACATAATAGTTTATTGATAACGTCAGAGACTAAAGCTTTAAGCAAAAAAACAAAAACAAAACCCGAAACAAACAAACCAACAAAACCTAAAGCAAATTGTTCGTGGACATTAAATAACAAGAAAGAATACTCAAAACTCAGTCAATTACACCTTTTTTTGTTTTGCAAAAAGAAAGTTTTGCTTATTAAGATAAGTTATGTAAGCAGAATGTCTTGTTTGTGATTCAGGTAAGGTCATTTCCTACTCAGATAGTTGATTAATTACAATTGAAATTGTATGTGAACTTGTTCTAAGAAGAATTTATTACTGTTTGCACAGCGGATCTCTAATATATTTAGTCTGCATTAATGTGAATATCTTTGACAACTTAGCTGACACATAATACTGTGCTACAGTTTGTAAGTGACAAAAAAGCCTTCACTAATCAGACAGCTGGCTGGATGAGCAGTGAATTTTAAAGACAGAGTTGAGAGGAGTCATATGTCCAAGGGCTTGCATTCTTCCCTGCCATCCTGCAGCAGTATCTACTGACAAGGAATGATGCTGTTCCTCTGGTGGAAATGAAATCTTCTGCTCCACAAGTGACACGGTCACAAAGTGCAGTAGAAAAAAAGAATTTTTCATGTCTGCATATACATGGCTGCAGTAAGATTTTCTGAGGTTCCCGTGCCTCATTCTTGCTTTTTTTAGCTTATTATTGATTTCTCTTTCAATACACACTTCACACAACTGATAAGATGTGCAAAATTACTGTATACCTGTGGTTTTGTAATGCTGAATGTAAAAAATTATAAACTGGGGAAAAAAATCCATAAATTAAAATATAACAGAAGAGAGGACAGCAGTTCTAAAGACACCCTGTGAGATTTTCAAGTCCTCTGTGTATGGAGATGGCTTTAATGGCTCTATTTTACCCTGTTAGGAAGAATCGTGGGGAGTGATGCATCTGCAGGACAGGAAAAGTAGCTGGAACAAAGGAACACGACATTTTCTAAAAGCCATTTGACATTTGAGGCATGCTTGTGTCTTAGCTAAAAGGGAAAGCTGGTGATATTACTAGTGGAAAAGAAATCTGGGGGGAGACACTCACACTGCAAATTCCAGTGACCATCAGTCCTGTGAGGTCCTTCACAGTGAGCAGTTGTGCTTTGTAGGACTAAAGTTCCTGTGACTTCTTCTGCTTCTTCTTTGCATGTGTTAAATCACAGAATCAGATTATTTATTCCAAGAAAACAATTATTATGATACACTTTGGCTTTTCTTTTTCTTCCGGGATCCTTCACAAAGTGAGCAGAGCTGTTAATTAATGTTTTGCAAGTGTTTATCCTGGCTTTTTTTAGGGTATGCAAAGTAAAAGTTCATGCAGTAATTGAAGAATTTTACTTCTCATCTAGTTGAACAAAATGACTAGTCACTTTTGGCAAATACTGTGTATGCTCCCTCATTAGCAGAATGAAAGGTTTTAATAGCAAAATGAACAATGGAGAATGAATAAAGAATAACCTAAGAGAAATTTTCCAGTAGAAAATTTTTTGGACAAATTGTGTGTGTTAAAAATTATGAAACCATCAAGATTTGTGAATATTTTAATGACTAAGCCATCTGAGCTCACATTAATATTGAATATTATGACCCTATGAATAATAATGAAGAGAAATTGCCATTTATTTCTGCAGTACATAGCCAGCAGCAGGAAGCCCCCAGGTTATGGAAGAGCAAACAGCTCATTTGAACCATGCCAAAAAGCTCCAAGTTCCATTATAGTCCTTGAAAGCCCAGTAAGCTGCAATAATAGTAAAGTGTTTTAGAGTACTAGAGGAAATGACAGAGCAGCATTTCATTTCCCATTTGTATGAAACTGTACAGAAATATTCTCCCAAAGTGCTCAAAACAACAGCTAGGGAGATCATAAAATCCTAGCATGGTTTGGGTTGGGAGGGACCTTAAAGACCATCCCATTCCAGCCCCTCTGCTATGGGCAGGTCCACCTTCCAAAATTTGTGAAATTCAACTAATACACAGGACTGGGAGATGTGGACAGAGCACTAAATAGTATGAAGGGCTGTTTGAGCTTCCACAACATTTAAGTTTCACATTAATACCTAAAGACTAAATATATACACACAAATCTATAACCTGATGAATATGATTAACAGATACTTTCTCGAAGACAAATGGTTAAAAGGAGCTGTGTTGCTCATATAGTTCTAGTCAAAATCTGTATTTTTCTTTCAAACTTCCAATTTTTTTCCTACTAGAAGCACTGAATTTAACAAACCAGTGGTCTCTCCTTCTCTATAATCTTATTAAGTCTAGTGGAAACCCTTAGCCTTTCTGATTTTGAATAACCTAAAAAAATATCTATTTTTGAACCTTTCTTAATTTTTAGGTGTATTTTGTTTTGTTTTTTTTTTTAATAAATATGTAAGAAATAAGACTATTACTTTTCTGAACAATTTACATAGACTAGAAGTGCAAGCTTCTCTTTAAAGTCAGATTGCTTGCAATGGAAACGAGGTCAATTATTTCATTAGCTTCCTTTTCAGAATAAACGACTCTAAGCCTACATTGTGGGAGTCTGGCACTTCACAGTGGTTCAATATTTACAATACTTGCTTTACATTTAAGGAAGAGCCAAAATTAATTTGCTTTCTCCATACTGGCAGATCATAAAAGGGTTGTCACAAGTGTGGAAACCTCACAAGGGACTTCAAGAAAGTTGCCTGCATAGACTGAGATGGGTAAGGAGGAACTTTATTGCTTGTTGCCATCACAAATCACTAACATCTTAAGCTGATTAAATAGCCTGACTTTTCTTTTAAGAGGGGGTTGCTGGCACAAAGGGAAATAAAGGCAGCCTTGAAAGCATTTATCTTTCTCAGATGAGGAGCCAGATGCACTGCAACACTCACATTGACTTCTGGCAAAAATATTTCAGCCACAGCTAATGTATTCTGGGTCTGTTGCTTTTTGTGAACTTAGGGCTCTCGCTTTATAAAAGGAAGACTTTTTGGGCTGATCCATAAGTATTAGGGTGTGATGAAAGCCTTACTGGCAGGGATATTTACTACTAGAAAAGATAATGCATTAATAATGTACCATCAAATCATGTCTACTATGAATTCACTGTTAGAAAAAAAATATGGGGTATCTTTTTTTTTTCAATTCATACTCCACTGATAGAGAGCAAAAGAAATAGCTTAAGACTTTCAGAATTATGAGTGGGCAATTCTGGAAGTCATAAAATCATAGAATCATTTGGCTTGGAAAAGGTCCTTAAGATCAAGTCCAAATGTCTTGTCTGTCAACAGCACTGTCTAAGAGAAAACTGCAGAACAGACATGAAAACAGAGAAAATCAAGAGAAATCTGAAGTGAAACATCTTAGGAATGCAGCAGCTAAAGAACAGAACTGAGAAACAGATTTGATAATATTATCATTCAGACTGCTCTTCTTCTTTTTCATTCCTAGACATGGATTATTTTAAAGCTGAGATGCTCTTGGAAGCCTTCCTAATTCTGGCAAATCTGAATACAGAAAAGAACTTCAACTTGCTTATTTTTGCAAAGCATATACTAAAGAATGTATGCTTTGAGTAAGATTTGAATATATCTGGATTGCTGTTTTCTTGGGTTTAATTGTACAGTCATGCAAGACATTTTATTTAAAAGCAATCTGTAGAAAGAACAAGAAGCAACAACTCTTGTAAACAGAACAATTTCTTATGAACTGAATCATTTAATGTTGTATTTAGTCTTGAATATAAAATTGTAACTGGAAAGCTTGAGGGGTTTTTCTTCTTGTGTTTCTCACTCCACAGTGGGCAGGAGGCATCCAATTCTGCAGCTTTCTCAGGGAACAGCAAACTGAAGGTACTGTAGCTCACTGAGGGATGAATTCAGGGCTTTACTCTCTACAGCTGCTGATTTGAGCACTTTGATTGAACTGTGATAGATTAAAAAGAGGAAGAAAATAATCAAGATGACAATAAATCTGAGCCATGCACTTCAGCATCAGTGAAGCAACCACGGGATTGCTGCTCTCCAACATAAATGTCAGAGTTCATGCATGGGATGCAAAACTTCTGTCAGTGACTCAGGAAGATTAGTGTATTAATATGCCCTTAAATTCCCTAATTGTATCAATATGCCCTTAAATTTCCTGAGTCAAACTGGGCACCTATACCTGGAGAAACATGGCCTTGCCACACAGCCAGAGGGGAACACTCAACAAATCTCTTACTGTGAAAAGGTCAGGAGCTGCTGAGAACCTGCTGGATTCATGAGGAAAACAAATCTCTAGAAGGAGACAGGTGGGGGACAAGGGACAAAGATGAGACTTGGTATAACCCTACATGCTGTCAACCCTGATCCCTCTGGTACCTTCCTGTTAACAACACCCATAGCTTTGTACCCACAGAATAATAAACCAGAAATGCCACAGAACAGCATCAATAACTAATTCTTAAAGACTAGAAATCCTGGCAACTATCAAGATGAAGATATTTCAGCATTTATGAAAACCAGCCTATTTTTGCCCTTCTGCCTCTATGTAAAACCAGATATTTTCCAAAAAATGCAGTCCTGCAGAAGGGCCTGCTGTCCTAGAAGTTAATTTATTTTTCATTCATCTTGACATAAAGGTCAAGATAGTAATGCTTCAGCATTTCAGGGTTTTAAGGCTGATAGTAACTTCACCAAACACATTAGCCTTGCATCTCTCTGGGGGTTTCAAAAGCTGCAGGGGGCCTTGTGGTAGATTTTGTACCTAAGAAAAGCAGGAGGTGTTTTTATTTTAGATATTTAAAATCACTGTGAGCCCCAACTCCAGAAACCTCTGAACACCAGAAACTAAGGCCAGAGAAAGGAACAGAAGCTCTTATGCTCATACAAAAACTCATTTATAGCAATGGCTGCATGTTGAACTCTATTTAAGAGTATCAACCACTTTAAAGAAGTGTATTAATTCGATGCATGTAAAAATATCCAGCAATTAAAATATGAATGGTTAATATCTTAAAACTCTCCTGGAGATTTTAATCTATTTCCCTCTATGACAATGAACAGGCACACTTCATACACTCCATTTTTCCAACACTGCAGATGGATCCACACCCATTTACTTTGGTTTGTGTGTTCAGAGGTTTCCCCTTCTCTTTCTGTTCTTCTCCCTCTCTCCATCCCTCCCCTCTGCCATACACACTCACACAAGACCATCCCAAGTCTAAGATACATCAGCATGGGTGGAAAGATAAGATTCTGAAGTATGTATTAAATACATATAAAATGACCACTGACATAAGCTTAATAAATAATATATATTAATATAAGCCTGTAGGGCTTTGGTGGTCTAAAAAATTACTAATGCTGAGTAGGATGGCTGGAGCCACAGGTCCTTGCTCTGTTTTGATGGAGCTGTAAGGAGCTGAGAGAGAAAGCCAAATGCAAACTTCCCTCCTTGACCTCACAGGGGCTGAGTCTCTCTCCCTGGAGGTGTTTAAAAGGTGTCCAGACATGGCACCTTGGCACTGGCTTTTGTGGAATTCCCAGTGCTGGCTCAAGAGTTGGACTCAATGATTCTAAAGGGGCTTTTCCACCCTTAAAGATTCTATGCCGTGTTTCAATGAAAATGTCATCAGTCATCAGTGAGCTCAGAATTACAAACTTAAAACCATCTAAAGCATCTATGAGACCCCAATTTAAGGACTCATTTAATTACTCTTCAGGAGTGATTAAGAGGAGTTGACACTTTCTTGTCCAAGTCTCCAGACCACCTCTCTGATGCACAGTTACTTCATTAATGTCCATCAATTTACAATATTGACCTTCTGGATTATGACATGAAGGTCCATGGAAAATATTTTTCCCTGGTGCTTTCAAATATCATATAAATAGAAAAAGAGATGAAAATTCAGATTTCTAATCAGAAAGATGTAATTTATGATGTTTTAAAGAGCAATTTGCAAGCTATTTTTTTCAGTCTTTTTTAAGTTTAGTGACCTCTGCTATATATCTGAGACATAAGTGACAGCCTTCTGTCCTTATTTAAATAATCAATGAATCTGCTGTTGTTGATAGGGTAATTTATTTTTTTTTAATCGGGATTTATTCATGAAAGCTGTGAGAATGCATAAAAATGTGTCTGGACAGACACAGTTAAAACCACTGTGAGTAAATCTGTATCAGTAGAATGTTAATGGAATGTAAACAGCACAGAAATGTGTTCAGAAACCCTAGTGGATATTTGAAGAATTGTTTGTTTTTCTATTCACAATACCAAGAAGACCACAGAACAAAGCTGTTAAATTATCTCAGTGATTAAACTGTTAATCACTAAGTAGCTTTTCCATTTATAATTGTCAAAGTTACTTAAATGTCTTTTTAGAAACAGGCAAACCAAGACACAGAATGGAAACCCACGACACAGCACAGCTCTCAAGGTGAGCCTTTGGAAAAGAGTTTGGAAAGTTAAAAATGGAACCTGGATCTTCTCACTCCTCACTGTGAGTCCAGCAGCTTTCCAGTTGCTTCTAGAGAAGAGTGATGCAGCTGAAGAGAAGGGAAGCAGGGAGTTTGACAAGCATTGCTCAGCACACAAGCAAGGTATTGGCCACCAGACAGTTGGGATAGCTTTTTCAAATAATCCAGTTAAAAAGGAGTTAATTCAATAACTGAGTCCTGAGAAAGCTGCCATTTCTCCAAATGCACCTGCTTTCAAGCAGGCACACGGCCAACACGTGAAGGACTGAGAGGATGAACAGATTTTGGAGAAGGAAGGTGATACAGGCAGCTGAAAAGCCACGTCACCAATCCTGCGGAGTAAAAAAACTCACGCTGAGAATCATTTCTTAGGTTGTAAAGCAGAAGGATTTCTTTTTTTTTTTTCCAGAATAGATTCTAGGAAGACTGAAATACCATGAATCACTGATATCACAGAATCATGAAGACTGAAATACCATGAATAGAATGGTTTGGGTTTGGAAGGGACCTTAAAAATCATCTACTTCCAAACCATCTGCCAAGGGCAGGGACACCTTCCAACAGACCAGGTTGCTCAGAGCTCCATCCAACCTGGCTTGGGACAATTCCAGGGATGAGTCACCCACAACTTCTCTAGGCCTCACCACCCTCACAGCAAAGAAATTTTTCCTAATATCCAATCTAAACCCACAGTTATTCAGTATGAAGACATTTCCCTTTGTCCTGTCACCACAGGCACTTTTTTTAAAAAGTCCCTCTCCCTCTCTCTTGTGGGCTCCCTTCAGGTACTGGAAGGCCACATTTAGGCCACCTTCTCCTTTCTGGGCTGAACAAATCAAATTTTCTCAGCTTTTCCTTGTAGGAGGGATGCTCCATCTCTCTAATCATCTTGTTGGCCTTTGGTTCATATCCTTCCTGTGCAAACTACAAAGCTCCAAATCAGTTAAAATCAACATCTGTAATAAAAACTACGAAAGAGGGGTTTTGACAAATGTAGCAATTCTGGAAGATCTAAGCAGAAAATGGTATTTATGTACAATCTTTAATGAATCCTACAGCAAAGATTTGCAGTTGTCTTCCATGCCCCAAGTGATGCACCCCATTTTCTTGTGGAATATGCAGCTGTAATGGTACATGCAATTGCTCTCAAAGTTAACAGCCTCTTTCAAGTTGGAATTCTGCAGATTTCAGTCTTGCTGGGCTTTCTTCTGAAGCAAACTCTGCAGCACTTCTTTTATAATCTTTTATTATCAAAAGACCATTTTACATATTACATAAGAACCTTAATCTGATAATGAATTGAATGGAGAATAGCAAAATAATTAACAGGATGAAAAGTAAGATCTAAACTAGTTTGAATATCCTGGAAATCAGTTCATGGTATTTAGGCTTGTTTTTTTCAATTTGCAAGAGTTGAAAAAAAAATTCCTTTTTTCATCCTGCATTCTGATAGAAGATATTTTTAATGTTTTAGATGTACAATTATTGCCACTATTTGTCAAATCCAGACTCTTGGAGATATTTTGTGCTTGCAGCAAGCAGAATCTACACTCCCTACGAGAAAATGTATTAGACTGGATTTGCATTTTCTTTAATTAAGTTGGATCTGTATCTCACCTCCTGAAATTATTTTCTCCAGAAAAAATTAGAACAGCTAGTTTCTTAACATGAGGAACTCAAGAGTATCCTCTGCTTTAGCAAGGATAGCAATGAAATTTCTGATTAGGTCTTCCTTGACCAATCCACTACCACATGAAAAGAGCAGGTGCCCTCATCCTAAACTTGAGAACCAGACCTGTCCTCCAGCATCCAGCCCCTGGATGACAGCAGGAGACAATGCAGCTCTTCATTCCTGGGAAGGAAAATTTTGCAGATTCCTGTTGCTGATCTGTGAGAAGGGCTTCACTTTTTTTTTTTTTTTTTTCTGTCCTAGACTGTTTCTTGGCAAAGCTCTTTGTTTTATTGAGGTTTCTAGACAGTCCATACTAATTCTGGAGCCTTGGCTGTTTAAACAGAAAATATTGCCAGGATAAACTGGCAGAGGAATTCATGTGAGCCATTCAGTGCTGCCTCTACCTTGTGACCTCGAGGATGTGGAGCAAATACATTGCTTTAAAGAACTCCTGTCCATTTCCACATGCAGAAGGAACTGCTCTGTCTTACAGACAGCACAAGAACTTGTTAACTTTGGTCCTGGTGTGCAGAGAATCCAGCTCCTCTTGCTGTGTCCCACAGTTTGGTAATGGAGATGGACTTGTCATGCCTTTATGCACAAGTTCCTGTCCCTGAAGCCAGGGAGATTCCAAGTACAGGAGGGCCATGATTTTGGAACATGGATGATATTAAAGTCTCTGTAATTTTCTACTCTGAAGAAAAGTCCCTCACCACAAAGGTCTCCTTATTTTGAGTTGTGTTTTTGTAAGCAATTAACTCACCATTTTTGAGAACCAAACATCAAACCAGCAATGTGCTGTGTGCCTCAGAATAAATACAGTATAGCAATTATGGTTAATTACATATGAAATTCTCAATGAGACTGGGGATGAAACAAGGGTGACAAGCAATTTACCAGACTGCACCTTCAGTGCCAAAATCAATTACAACATTCCAAATCCTGTAAACATTAGCAGCAAACTGTGTGTCATTGTGCATCTTTGACTGATGTCCAGCATGTACTGTTTGCTCGTGTCTAGCTGTGGGGAAGATGCAGTAGCAGCTCCTTTAAAAGACAGTCTACAGCACATATTTATAGTGGGAGAACAAAATATCTGCATGTACATTAAAATATATGCATGTACATATATTGCTGCTGCTGCTGCCAGCGGCTGCAGAGTGTTTAGGCCAGCCTCTGGATGTCATTGATAGTAATAATTAATTAATTTCTAAGCAATGCTAACCAATGCAGAATGAGGCTGAGCATGAGGCTGAATTCATAGCACTGAGCTCATTATTCAATTTGGCTCACTACTGGATGATAGTACCAGGGGATTACAAATCCCTCTGGGGGTTATTCTGCAGTGAAGTACCACCAGTTGCACAGTATCCTACTTCTAAAACAGAATTTCAAATGTGCTAGCTTCACTCAAGCAATAAACAAGAAAGAGAAGATAAACAACCTCACCAGAGAGAGAAATTATAATCACGGGGTTTGGCACAGTTTTTTTAAGATGAGTTCAATTATAATCAGTGATACACTTTTCACATGGTGCACGCACCAGGCTCTCCAGGTCGATGCACACAAACAAGTGGGATGTAGAGAAGGGACCACCAGCCCTGAAACCTTCTTCCTGCAGACTCATGGCTGCTCTTCCTTGGGCCTGTTCCAAGGGGAGAACCCCTGCTCTCCTCATCTCCCTCCCAGAATTACAAGGAGTGTAAAGGAGATGTTGCTGTCAGTCCCTCGTTCCTAAAAACCACAACAACGCTGCTGTGGGATACTTAAGAGAACAGAAGTGGAAACAGTGAGCTTTCATGTCTTCTCTCCTCCTCCAAGACTTGCTCAGCTGGATTGCTCTCAAATCTGGGGTTTTCCTTGGCTTTGAAGAACTTTAAAAGTTCTGCTACTTCTAAGGGAAAAACAAACACAATGGATGGTAAATTTATAGCCACAGTTTTTTCTTCTTCTGGTCTCTAAAAATAGTAATGGGGGTTCTCATTTCTCCAGAGACAGATACACCCCAATTTTCTTGCTAGCTGGAATACACTGATGGGATTTGCTAACTTTTCAGCCACTTCAGTGGAATAGTTTTAGGATCATTTCTGAGAACTTGGTACTTTTTTCTTTGTCATCCAACACAGGTAGATAAGGCACCCACCAATATCTACTTCTTATTCTGGTTCTACATGGCCCCTCAAAATAAATAAAGAAATGAGGTTGAAAGAAGAAAATAAAATCACTTGTCTGATAGCTTGATTATATTAGGGAATATAAAATACCTAAAACTGAATTACAGGAACAGGACTTTAAATATTTTCTTTAGACTCAGGTGCTTGTACACATCCTTTTCCCAGGAAGTCCTTGTGATCCTATGTCCTTAAAATCAAAACAATTCCCACCACTGGGTTGACTCAGATGATTGTAGGAAAAAAAAAGGAGTATTTTTTTGAATGACTAAATGTGAATGTTAAGAAAATAGAAAACTTTTCACTTGTAGGCATGACATTACATTCATTAAGAAAAAAAACTGACACAAAAGAAGGGAAAAGGACCAAGCACTTCCAAGGACTGCATGTTCCAAACCTCCAGACTTGTGAAAGTTTGCTGTTAGTGGGTTGTTGAGAAGAGTTACCCACTGTAATTTCTCTAGAGGACTTTCATCTAAGGGGTGGGTAATTAATTCTGTAAGTTTCCTAAACATGAGCACAACATACATTGAGGCATCCTGAAATGAATAAACAAATAGATATCCTTAAGATCAAGTAAATAGAGCCAGTAAAAAGACACTCTTTAATCCCAAATGTGAAGGGGACACAAACTGGAAATGGGGCATGTTAGAAATGTGCCCCTCCCCAAGAAAAATATGTTTTATTCTGCATTTCTGCTACAATAATGTGAACAGGATTACCATGACCATATTCCTTTCAGCTTCAGTGTCAAATGGTGTCACACCAAGATGTGCATTTGTAATCCAAGCCAAGCCATGAAAGCAAACACTCAAAACTCTGAAATTAAGCTGAAAATGGGGCAGTAAACAGCAAAATGCTGGGATATGCAAAAGATTACCTGAAGTTACCCTGTTAAAGCTGTTGCTGTGTCAGATATGGGGTGGAGTGAGTAGCATTATTTGAGTCTGAGAATGTAAATCCAAGCTTGCAAAAAGATATCATGAATAAATTCCATAGCTGAACATATGAAACTCAGCACAGAAATAGAAGTTTTGAAATCCTCCTCATGCTTTTATTTAGTGCCATTTGAATGTGTGTTCCACAAAATCACTGCCTCTCAATTATGGCTTCCTTGCTGATAACAGAGGCACATTTCTATTTGCTAACGCACACAGGAGGAAAATGTATTCTGTTTATTATTTATAAGAGTAAAGTGCTGAGAGGCCCCAGCAAAGCCCAGGCTCTTATTTTGTGTTTGCTATGAAAATAGAGTGAGCCATATTCAGGCTGGCTACTTTCCACCTAAATCCTTGGGCCCACAGTTTTCTCTTGGCTGCTTTTTAGGCTGTTTTCTGCTCAACACTTTACTGACATCACACTTGAGACATGCCCTGCTTTCTCTGCTGATTACAGACAGGGCATTAGATGGAATTTTTACTGCATATCACTACTGAAAAAGCAGCTGAAAGGGTAGGGAAAAGCAGCACTGACAGATTTCTACAAGATCACATCTCAAGTGCACAATTCAAAAAAAAACAGCCTTAATTTTCACAGTCTCCAGCTAGTAATCTATGGCAGCCAACTAAAGCATGACTCCTGTCTCTAGAAAACATCCCTGAGTCAAACTCATTTGTATTAACAGATTGTTGAGTAATACTTGATTAGCAGGATTTACGGGCAGGCACCTCCTGTGCTGTTTTGTGAGTTCATAGTTTTCCTCAGCTGGGGTGAAGTCCTTCCATTACCTTGAACCAAGTGCGTCAGCATCGTTCCCTCCATCCAACTGCTGAGTCAGGAAATACTCTGTCAAAACTTGCTTTTTCCCCCTTTTTTTTTTTTTTTTTTTCCCAGAGGCTAGCAGGTAAAAGAGTAAGCAACATTTGAGTTTTTGAAAACAGCATTTGAGTTTTTGAAAACCAGTGGTATTAATATTTATCTCAGGATGACCTAAGGATTTAGGATCTATTTGCTGTCATTTACTGGGAACAGTACTTCTTGAATGCTGCAGAAGGGGAGCTTCCCTGCTCATCAAGGCTGGTTATGCAACACTTCTGTATCTAATGTTTTTTCTATTCCTGTCCTAATAAAACTATTTTTATTTATTAGCAACATCTGCAAATTTAACAACCCCAGCACGTGCTATACTACGTACAAGGAATCCAAGATCTTATGTGAATACCCACTGTGAGGTGATGTCTCCTTTAACGTCAGTGACTCTATGATTGCAATTATTGGCTGCCAACTATGTTTCAAACCACTGGGACTGCCACAAAAGAGAAAGAATTGCTCTTCTTTTACAGCTTGGGAAGTTTTATACTGCTGGAGTCCAAGGACTTACATATTTCCCAGATGCAGCTGGCTGTTCTTGCTGTCATGCAACTCACTACTGATAAATCCTTTACTGATTGCTTTATCACATCCAGTTTGCTCACATATCTTTGAGATAGCATTTTAAGGCACTAATTTTTCAGCTTTCTGATCTGCTGTGCTTGGTGAGAAAATAAAAAGGGATTTTCACTGGCCTTGATGCAGCAGGGAAGGCCTGAGAAAGGAAAAGAGAAGAGGATGGAGGGACTGCACAGTTCCTTTGTCTCTCCATCTCCTGTACAGCGTATGTCATAGCAGATACTGTCAACAGGGCTGGGGAAAAGAAGCAGACAATGGAGAAAGAAAAGCAAAGGGAAGAGAGCTGTTAAATTTACGCTTGGCAAAAACACCCCACAAAGGCAGCAAGACCATCCTGAGAGGAAATCCAGCGTGGGAGAAAATTTGGGATGCTGCTCAAGAGAACAGGACCTGGTGAAATAAAAGGCAGTCCTGATTTGGGGTTTTTGAATTCCCTAATTCCCCTCCTCCCTGGCTCTCATGATTTTGAATGAAACATTAATACTGCTTCAGATGCTTCTTCCCTCCAAGGCCAATCAGCTGCTCGGCAGGGCGTGAAGCGGTTGTTCATTTGAACAGCTAACGAGGGACTGGAAGGACAGAGCTCATTCTGAGGCTTTTCCAGCACTGCTGAAGCTCACATTTGTCTTGACACACAGGGAATGACCTGAAGAGCCTCTCTTCACTTTGGAAGAAGAGGAGTGGTGTGTTAATTCTGAGTAAACAACCCTGAGTTGTCAGAAGGGATAATTTTTCAGCATACGGCCATGAACATCCCGTTTTGAGGCTGGAGTAGACACCTCGTCCTGCTTAATGCCATGGCAACAACTACCACTGTAAATCTTCTACAGAGAGAGGGGTGCAGAAAAAAGGGAGGTAAAACTGCCAAATGACCAAAAAATATTAGATCCCAAGCCTTCCATTTTAACAAAATTACTGCTTCATCTCTCAGTGCGCTGAGCCTTTAGGATAAGTGAATCCCGAGACTGAATATTGGATGTTCCTGAGGGTGAAAAACTGCTTCCCCCTAATCTGGGAAGGAAAGAAAAGTTGAAGTGGCTGAAGATGCTGCTGGTCCTGTTGCAATTAAGGTCTGTTCTGGCTTCCAGCTCCCAAAAAAAATGAGAAAAAAAGGAAGAAAAATCCATCAAAAGAAGAAAGAGCGGTTTTTGTTCACAGTGCTGGGTCTGACTTGTAACACTACAGAAGGACCTATAGAGTAATCACCATCCAATCTCTCTGGCAAACCTATACCTGTGCACTGCTATTTTGGGAACTGCTTTTAGCTATTTTATCATCACTGGCTCCTAGCAGCAGCAGGAAAGAAATCATCTTGACTAGTCAATTTGCTCTTTATAACACAATGACAACAGAACAAGAGACAGGTACAGAACGAATAAGGTAGGCAGGAACAAGACATTAACTTGAGAATGAGAGCAGATATAAAAATGTTACACCTTCTGCAGCTAAGAGAAGCTGGCAGGAATAGTGATGCTGCTGCACAGGGAAGAGTCAAGGTGACAGCTTTTCCAGAACAGGGGAAGCCACAATGGCCAAGCCTTCTCTTTCCTCATTAGCCACAGCCCAAATGTCAGCAGCAAATCCTGATTTCTCAGGCTGGCTTAGAACCCACAAAAAACCCACCAGCCAACAAACAAACCAGTGAGAGGACCCCAAGACAGACAAAGAATTTGGACAGATCTGCTTTATCTATTTTTTTTTTCTACATCAAACTCCACAAAGAAGCTCAAAAGTCTTCAAAAATCAGGACAAAAAAAGGCAAGTTTTAGTGTAATATAAAACAGAAATAGAAATTCTTACAACAGAGGTATAACACAGTATATCCACAGCCTTTCCTGTCCACTATGTCCCCACAGGCAGGTCCCCAGAACCCGAGGCTTCAACTCTGCTAACTTATTTCCAGGTGACAGCAAGTCTGCTTGATGGTCTTTGGTCCCTTAGAAATATGAGTTTTATCTCTCTCTTCAGAGGCCTGGATGCCTCCTCTGCTCCTCAGGTCCATCTCCTGAGCAGAACAGGTGACAGGCACCATGCCTGTGCCTGCTGCACCTCGAGGTTTCCCCAGTCCTTGTTTGTGAAACACCCCTGAACTTGGAAAAAACAAAACAAATGGACAAAACTGGGCCAGCCCCTCACCTTCTGTTCACCTGCTAAGCCTAATTTCTCACCTCTGCTTTTTTTTTTTTTAACTCCTTAGTCATCTTTAATGTTTGTCAACTTTAAATGAAAACAAAAAGGAAGAAAAGTTTACATTACACTTTTGTTATCATGGATGCCTTAGTGGCATCTGGAGAAATAGAACCCTTTCTTGATGCATGATCTACTGCAGGAGAGACCACAATCACAGAAGAAAACAAAATTTGAGCAACTGATTTAGATTTGTGTCTTGTATTACCCTGAGTAAATTGGTATCACTGAAAAAAACCAGAATTGTACTGATAAGAGAATTTTCTCTTTAGAGTTTTACATATTCTTGAAGCAATACCAGCTCTGTTTTGTCTTGTGTTTAGTTGCTAATGGACTTAAAATCTCTTTACAGCAGGTAATGCCACTGCTACACATACCCTCCACATCAGCCCTGCTAGGGGGAATAGGAGGGCACTCAGCAAGAACAACTCAATCCCTGCTGCATTTCCCTGCAGCCAGGCTCAGCAAACTCCCTTTTCTTTTCTGCTGTGCAGAGAGAACTTAGCATAATGAACACTTGAGATCAGCCTGTTCAGGGTAGGCTTCCCAAAAAGAGATGGAATAACTAGGCATCAATCTTATCCATTTCACTTCTCTGGGGGGAAAAAAAAATTAACTCCTCTTTTAAATGGGTAAAACATCTGCTACAAATGGAAACAGAAGATCATAAGACCGTTGGTCTCATTGATCATTTCTTAATTTGCATTGCACATTCCTTTCTGTAACAGTGGGATAATTTGTACGGAATTACAAGTTGCAATTATTTATAAAATTGGATAGATGTGAGAAACAGCTTTTGGAATGTCTTAATCTGTACTGGTGAAACCATGAACTCCATAGCCATGAACCTCCTGCAAACAACAAAAGAAGCAGAAAGTTTTAAAAAGGAGCTCTAAAGGAATTTTATATAGCTGCAGACAGATGCCTAGTGAGACAAGAAGTGTGTAAGATGGGTCAAACTTTATGTACTGACTGATTACACAGCTACTGAAACTCTCACTGCATTATGAAATTCCACTAAATGTGAGAAGAAAAACAAACTATATTGCTGAAGTCAGACAACTAAAACAGAGATGAATTAAAGAGATTAAAAACAGGGCAGTAAATAAAATGAGATGCTGCTTGAGAAAAGGAGTGGAAACACCCCAAGGGGCAAACACAAGGAACATTGGTGTACACACACATATAATTTAGAAAGGGGATGGAGAAACCAGGCACAAAGTAACTTGGATGGGACTGATGAAGACTGGTTAACCTGAAGAAATTTTCAAAGATAAATATTAAGTGTTTTGTATACACACAGGAAAGGTCCATCACAGCTGGAAAGGAAATAGTTAGAGAGTTTCACAGACTGCAAGATAGAATTAGGATATTCCAAACAACTCCCTGATGGACGTGCAATGAACTGAAGAAACCTATATCCAAGGGAAGTCAGCAAGGCTTTCTTGTGTGCATGTGAAACTCAACAGGAACACAAAGAAAGCGAGAAAGTATTCTGGCAGGAATTACTCTATTTCAAATCCTCATTATTCTTATTTTTAAAAGAAATCTGGAAGGTTTTTGAAAAAGCCCTTTGAAAGTTTTAACTCCAAAATCATTAGTGCCTGACTTTTTTTTTGTCAGCATGGTGGATTTACAGCAATAATCTGGAAGCTTTTTCTGACAGAATTATAGACTCTTCCAACCTTTAGCTTTGGTAGACACATATCACCTGTAAATTGGCTTAAAACATACACACAAACATGCCAGTTTTGACTGCATCTCCTGCATTTCTGAATTCCAGCTAATCTTGGGAGATGCACAGGATCAAATCCTGCAGTGTACGTGCCTGCCAAAGGAAGCCAAGCCGATCTCACAGGGCTAATGAATGCCTAAATCCAAAAAAAGAGAGGCAGCTGAACGTCTTGAGCAGCTTAAGCCACACAATACCCAGTGTGCCCACAATAGCAAACGTAAGAAATGTGCAAACCACCACCTGTTATGCACAACACTTTATTTGTGTGCTCTCCAAACAAATGGATCAAGAACTCTCTACTTAACAATACTACAAAGCATGCAGAAAAGATTGATCTTGTAAAATGATGAACTTTAGGAACTGCAGTTGCAACTGATGGCATCTGTAATTAATTATTCTAAATTTTTATCCCTTAGACTAAAATTTTGTTAGCAATATGAAAGAGACATAAAGCTTTAGGTCAAAATAATCTCTCTTTATCTCTTTGGTCTAAATAAAGCCACAGAAGAGCTTAAATGAATTTAAAAATATAGCAAAAAATGTACAGTGCAATGTTCTTAAGTACAGCTTTTCACTACATCAACAATGATCATTATTTTCAGTGGGGGAAGAGCTAAACCCTAGAAATGTGGTTTTAAACAAAAATACATAAATTGCTGTTTGTGCTCAGCCTCTACATGTTGCACATCAAAGCTGGTACAGAGCTGCACAGCCTCGAGACTGAGTTTAAGCAGATCTGCTGTTATGACAGCAATAATTTTGGACTTACATTTCTAGGTCTCTGAATTGTCAGTGTAATTAAACTCACACAAATTAGTCTGGAAAGGAATTTTCCAGAAAGCTATCTGGGGCAACATGTGGCTGATCATTTGTACTTGGGTCACTAAATGTGTGGATCACACAAATACCTAACAATTCAGTATTCTACCATAATAAAACTCTAAAAATGTCACTATTGTAACACAACTTCATGGGCTTTTTAGGAATTAATAACCCATAAATCTCTTACAGCAACACCTCTGCTTAAGCAATCAGAGCTTTTGGTGACAAATGTAAACTGTGGTCTGTACAAAGATTTTGGGTAAGCATAAGGAAAGCATAATTAGAAAATTATTTCCCCTCTCCTCCCATCTAGGAGAAATGCGCAAACCCCATTGAAATAGGAGGTGTGACAAATGCAGTGATCAAGATTTAGTGGCAAAACCAGTTTGTATGTACGAGGCCTAAATTAACCTATTTGCTCTTCATCAGCAGAACTGGCACTTGGGACAAGAATTCAGGTATAAGACAGACTGTATTCAGTCTAGGCATCCTAATTTTCCAAGGCCATTACTCTTCAGGCCGTTTTCAGTGATAGATCTTTGTGTTACTCCCAGTTGAAAATAACCCATTTTCCTTAATGTTCACTGCACACTCACATAAACTGTGGGGCTGCAGAGATAACTGATTCCTGATTCAGTTAGCACGTTATTCTAACTTGTAGCGTGACTTTACAAATGGGCTTGCGACGACTTCAGGAAATAAGTATTATTTTTATATATGTGTCGTATTTGAGTAAACGCATTTTTATATATATGTCATATTTGAGTAAACACATTTTTTTCTGTTAAATACAAAGAGGTGTAGCTGGCCTCAGTCTACTTAACACAGTGTTACACATTGTTGTAGTTTTAGGGTATAAGGCAGACCATAAACAACAAACATTTGGAGAAATCCCCCCATAAGTGAGGACTATAACCAAACTGGAAATGGAAGTCCCTGCTTTCCACACCTGTACTGAATCTGGATGCAGAGGCCAAGAAGGGCTGGAAGCCACCTTCCTCTTGCCTTTTTCTCATAGATTTGAAACATTTCTGCTCCCCACAGCGTCCAGGAGCAGCCATGGGACAGCAGTGGAGTGAGGTTTGGTCACAGGGACCACAGAGAACCTCCTCATGTTTGGCTTCTCAAGGTAAAGTGCAGCTGCTCTGCGTGTCTGGAAAATAGAAAGTGATCTCAGTAGAGCAGAGCTCTTTCATATCTGAAGAGTATTTAACATGACTGTGTTCCAGCCTGATCAAAGCTCAGTTTTACCATGAGGAAAATCTTTGTAGTCGTCCTTTTCTCTGGTTCTGAAGAGCAAGTCATAACTTAACACCTATAATTCTTTAGGTTAGCTGCAAAAGAACAAGAATGCATTCCAGGAAAATGTTATATGTGGTTATAATAAATTAAAATCTTTACTTTAAATTGATTTCTCTTAATTATAGTTTCAAGTCATTATTAAGCGCACGGGTAGTACCTTTACTTTGAACATGATTTGCTCTTCTCTACAATTTGTTTCAGAATTTAGCTATCTGTTTAAAACAGATTTCCAAGGAGAAAAACAATATTAAACTCCTCCAGTATGACAGGAAAATCTCTGAGAGCCTCTTTGTTTAGAGGGAATTAAACTAGCAGAGCATTTTAGAATTCAAGCAACAGGAAGTAATTGTTTTTACCTTCTTCAAACTTGTTCCTGCCTTTTCAAAAGAGAAAATGAATACCTATTTTTAGTCTTAAATACATAACATCGCTGCATTTTTTTCAACTCTTGAAAAAGCACTTTGGTTCTCAAAACCCAAAGGAACTTGGGCCTCACATGTGCTCATTCATTTGACCTCAAGAGAGGAAATATGATTTATGACACTTGTCCTCTATCCTAGAAAGTCTTGCACTAGCAGGACACATTGAATACTATCAGGAAAAGAAAATTTAAAAATATGGAGAGCAACAGCTCACAGTCAGGAAAATAAAATGAAAAAACATACTGGAAGTTATTTCACCCACTCAAATGTTTTTCATGTCTTTAAAACTTGCAAATGCTTTTTGAATTTATCTAGATGAATCTAGATGTATTTAACGTCTTGATGAAACTCCGCAGCTTGTTATGCTCCTGGAAAATTTGGGGAGTGAGGTGGGAATGAATCAGGAAGCAATTTAAGGTATAAAAATTTTAAAATACCTTTTTAAGGAACCAAACTACTTTCTGAAGACAGGCTTTGTTCTTAAAGTCAGTTCTGAATTAAAGGGAAACTTTCTGAGGTACAATTAACTGCAAGTGTTAGCTTTCTAGGGAATGAGCAGTCTACTGGAACAACACCCTCCATAGAAAACCTGGGCTCTCACATTCCACCAGAGGGCTGGGAGGCCACGCTTACACCTCTTTGGCTTTCTTTTCTGTGTGCTTTTCTCTGCCCTGAAGCTGAAAGTAGACATCAAGAAGTAAAGTACTGATTCATAAAATGTTTAAATTCTACTGCAAGACCATAATTGCAGTTTCTCATACATTTTGTCTTCAATATCCGTCCCATTTCCACTCCCAGATTTTTTAATTTCTTGACTGTCAACTATCTTTGCCTCCATCAAGTACTAAAATCTGGCTTTCTGTCACTGTGAAATAATTATCTCCTACTTATGACCTGTAAAACACTTTATGCCATTGCTATGCCCATAATATTCATAATGCATTACGTTTTAGCATCTATTAGTCAATTTTAAAGAATGTAATTAAGAGTATTATAAGACCTTGATGGCTCATCCTCAAGATGGGCAACCCAAAGCAACAGAAAACTTTACTTTTTATTTATATTTATATATTTTTTCCACTAGAAAATTAATGAAAAATTCACTATGATTAGTGGCCTGGACTTTGTTAGGACCGTTATTTCATAAACAGCTTTTTTTGTCCTAATTCTTCTTTTAATGGTCAGTCTCTCTAACAAGATTTTCTGCTTTCATGATTTTGCTGTTGTTGTTTTGGTTTACTGGATTTCTTTTTTTGACACATTCAAGGAATTCTTCTGGTCATTCCTGCTCTACAATATTTGCTTTATCATGCGTCATGGGGTGATATTCCATGATCTTGAGTGAATGTTTTCAAATGCCCACATGACAAACATTGTTTTTACTCGAATGTCTCTGAGAGGTCCATCTGACTCTCCTTTATGGACGTGTTACATACCTGATGTGTTCAGACTTTGCAATTCACCCTCATGAAGCCCTTCAGTGATACAGAAATATTATTGACATTTTACAATGGAACAGAAAACGAGTCAGCTTATTAAGGTATCTAAATGCTTAAGGATGCCTTTTGGGGATTTTCAAGGTTTCTCTGACATATAACTCTTATTGAACTAATTGAAGATTTTTCACTAAATGCCTAATTTGCATTTTTAGTTTTCTGAAAAGCTTTAAAATCTGACTCACTCGTGTCACCCTTGAAATCCAGTGGACCAGCATGTTAAACCCAGATCTCATTAACCCCTTAAACTCGTGCTCGAAGCACATGCAGCACTCCCCACAACAGGGGAAAAAACCACTGAAATACCCTGAAGAACTGAAAAATAAAGATGTGGCACACACCACAGGCATGCAGTCCCCTCCTGGCCTGAGTCACACAGCCAAGTGCATCAGATGTCAGGCAAGAGAGGAGTGGATCTCCAGGGATGTGGCTGCTCCGTGCTGGGGCTGAGGGACACTGGGAGGCTGAGCTTGGACACGGATGCTGGCACCAGCCTCAGCAGCCCCTCAGCTCCCTCCTTCCCCAGCCAGGGCTGGGTTTTTTCCAACAAGTCCTGACAGGGGACAGAGCCAACATCCATGAATGGCTTCAGCCAAAGGTGCTGCAGAATTGTCTGTACCCACCATGGATTCAGGCAAGTGTCCACTTCATTTCAGGAACACTTTTCAATGCACGTCCCCATGCTCCAATTATTCCTGCACAATACCTGGTCATGTACCTCATCAGCTACTTAATCATGCACTCTTCTCCCCTCTGATGCTGTAGATCTTTTTAGATTGCTGTTTTGGGTGGCCTAAGAGCCAGTTACTCAGTTTGACTCAAGCACATCACCTTCACAGCTCGGGGCTGGAAGCTGGAGCAAGGACAGCTTCATCTTTTGCCTCATTCTCCACAATCATGCCAGTTCTCCACAATCATGCACTTCTGCCCAGTTCTCCACAATCATACACTTTTCTCCACTCCTTCTCCACTCTGAGCAAGGACAGCTTCATCTTTTGCCCAGTTCTCCACAATCATTCCAGTTCTCCACAGTCATGCACTTTTCTCCACTCTGATGCCGTAGGTCTTTTTAGATTGCTGTTTTGGGTGGCCTAAGAGCCAGTTACTCAGTTTGACTCAAGCACATCACCTTCACAGCTCGGGGTTGGAAGCTGGAGCAAGGACAGCTCCATCTTTTGCCCAGGTCTGGTAAGGAGACGCTGTCCTTCAGCACCACTCCTCTCCACATCCCTATTCAGGCCTCTAGTGGCTGGAAAGGGAACGGATCAGCTGCCAGGGCTTTTTTAAGGCCGTTCTGCCCTTGTTAAGTCAATGAAACTCACTACAGGCAGCAAGCTGGGTTTGGTCAGTGTTATTTAGCGCTCTTTCACTGTGAGTCGTATTGCTTCATTTTGGAAGTCATCTGCACTCCCTTCTTACAGCCCACAGCACCACAGCTGAGGACCAGCTAAACAAACCATATGGACAGCCATACTGGGGTAAGAAATACGTTTTAATCAAAGAAATATGAGATTAGGTAAATGAATGAATTCCCGACGTGACCACCTCGTAGAACTACTTCCCAAGTCAGGGTTTATGGGTGACATGTTGCCTTGCTAGACCCTCTGAGACTGGCTGCAGCTGCAAAACATAAAAACGTTCAGATGGAGGCCAATGGGAAGATGCTGCCTGCAGCATAATTGCTCAGTGTTGTTGCACATTGGCTGGCAAAGGTTAGGGACTGCTGCTCTGTGTAATCGAGCAGGTTCACAACAACACCGGAAGGCTGTTGTGTAATAACAGTTCAAGCAAAACAGGTAGAAATAAACACACTCTTCTTTTTTTTCTTTTTTTTTTTAATCATCTTTAGGTAGAGGTGATAAATTTTTACTGAGCACGCTGTGTTTTAAAATCACTCCCAAACAGATGCCAGGTATTCTTTTTGCCTGAGGCTAATGAAAAAAAGAAAAAAAAAAAAAAAGAAGCAGGTAGCTTCTGAAAGAAATCTGAAAAGCTGTTATCCAAGTGGTGGAGGTTAAAGTCTCCATATGCATTTCAAGTAGTTTCGTATCCAAAGCGAGCACTGATTTAAGCAGACGGCTTTGGAATCATGACCTGATACACAAATACATGACTGATCCTTTAGTAAATGAAAATTACAGAAAATCACAGGTGTCTGTCCTAAAATTACTGCTTATATGAACAAAGTAATTAAATCTGCCTATATAAACCAAACAATTAGATTTGTCTACTTTTAAAGAAATCCTATCAAACATTGCATGAATCACTCCAATTTGAATATTTTAAGTAGTGAAAAGCCAGAATGGCTGCAAATAGCTTTGGATACAAGCAAACTGAATGATGGAAAATTCCTTATTCATTTGTTGTGACAGCACATCTTTTTCCTCCCTTAAATATTTTTTTATGTAGTTTTACTTGTTTTCTCCAGGCCTCCAGCATATCCAAGGATTTGTCAGGAAGTTGCACTCTGAGTGTTACTTCAGGCTACCGAATTACAGAAAAGAGTGTCATTAGACTGCCCTGTGCTAAATGGACTGATTTATTTCAGAGAATAATGAAGCAAGGAATACTGTGCTGTGATGACTTGCTGATCTAACAGCAAGGCTTCCCAGTACTGCAAACGTTTATCAACTTCTGTCTTAACTCGCTAAATTTCTCCCCATACTGAGCAACCTCAACTTGATGATGTAAAAATAAATATAATAAGCTCCTAATCTAAACTGCAATTTGCCCTTCCCTTGCATCCAGAGAGAAATCCTCAATCTTTTCTGCTTTTCTACAGCTGGAGCTCAGCTTCCCTATGAGAAAGCTTCCTTAAGTTAAAGTTTTTAAGTAAGACTGTTATGCCACGATGTGGAAGCCATAACCCTGACAAACACACACAAACCAACCCAGCGTACATCCTGTCAGACCCGCAGCCCCACATCTGCTACAGAAACGCGAGGAACACTCGTGTTTAGCTTGAGACACACGGAACCGGGGAGTTGCGTTAATCCGCGTTCCAGTCAAACGGAGATGCGAACCGCTTGGCCGCCTCACCCCGAGCTCCGGGAGGGCCGGGGCAGCAGCGGGGGAGCAGCGGGGGAGCAGCGGGGCAGCCCCGGGACGCCGGCACTGCAGCAGAGCCCCGGCGGCGCCGGCCAGGGCGGCTCCGACCCGCTCCGGGCGGCAGCACCCGCGCAAAGTTGCGCGCCCGCCCCCCGCGCTGCCGCACCCGCCGCGGGCTCGGGCTCGCATCGTGCCCAGCGCCGGGCAATGAAACCCAGCCCGGCGGCACCGAGCATCCTCTCCCGGCAAACCCGCCCGGCCCCGCGGTCCCCGAGCATCCTCCCCGCCACCTCCTTCCCTGCGCCGGCAGGCCTCTCCCCGCGGCTCCGGCAGCCCGGGGATGCTCGGGGGAGCTCGCCCTCTTCCCGCAGCCGGGGCCGGAGGGAGGCCGCCGGTGCCCGCGCCCCCGAGGGCGGCGGCCGTACCTGAGTCGCTGAGGCGGGGCCGGGCTCTGTCCCGCAGGTAGTAGATGAAATCGCGGCAGTTGTCGTTCTCCACCGCCCCGACGGAGCACAGCTCGGCCAGCAGCTGCAGCGCTTTCTGGCAGATCTCGTCCTCCCTGTCGCCGGGCATCGCCCCGCAGCATCCTCGGGAGCGGAGCGGAGCCCTGCGGTCAGGCGCCGCGCCGCTGCCCGCCGCCCGCCTGCGGCCGCCGCGCCGCCGCCCGCATCCTCCTCAGCCGGCGGCGCCCGCCCCGCCGGGCCGAGCCGGGCCGGGCCGGGCCGGGCCGCCCGCCGCTCCCCGCGGTGCCGCGGCCGGGGGCGCACGGGGGTCCCACCAGTTGAACGCGAGGGCGGGGAGCGCCGGCGCCGCGGCCGCCCAGGCGCGCTGGCGCAGCGCTGCCGGTGGGGGAGCGGGCGGGGGCCGCCGCGCCCCTCTCCGCCCCGGGGGCAGGACCGGCCCGGGTCCCCGGCGCACACGCGGCTCGGGGGAAACTTCAGAGGCGGCGCCGGGGCTGGCAGAGCGCGGGTCCTGACGGACAGCGCCCCGGCCCCCGCCTCCCCATGGCGGGCAGGCCCGGCCCTCAGCCGGCTCGTCCCGGGCCGGGCGCCCTTGCGGCTCGGTGCCCGCTCCCGCTCCGGAGCGAGCCCGTTCGCTCGGCTGGCGGGCTGCGAACGAACGCCTCGGTACGCGGAACGCGCGCCCTCGCAGCCGGGAGGGGAAAGTGTTAGAGATGTAGCCCGGGCGGAGCGGCGATCTTCGTTCGGCGGATTCGTACGCACGGGTTAAAAAGAGTTAAAGCACGGCTGAGAAAGCTCAGGCACCTGAGACCCAGGCAGAGCCGGAGGGGAGGGCAGGAGAGCCTTGGCGGAGGAGGAGGGGGCTGAGGAGATGTCTGCCATTAGGCATGTTTATCCTGACAAGTAGGAGATCCGTAAGGTGCTGCTTCGCTTTCTGGGTTTGTAGGCTGGGAGGCTGGTGGGTGTCATGAGGGGAAAAGCTGAGAACTGGCTGCTCCATTTAACTTCATTTTTTTTCTCTCTCTCTCTCCCTTTTATAATACTTCAGGCAAATATCAAAGGCCACGGTAAGCTCGGGAAGTTCAGACTGGTGTGGATGTTCAGCCTTCTGTTTAAAGACTGCTGATAACGGTTCTAGAAATAGCATCATCTTGTAGACGCTTTTTTTCTTCTTAAAGAAAAAAGTATATCATCGAAATGAGGTGCATTTTGGGAAAGGAGAGGGTGTTAATAAGAAAAGTTGTTTACTAATACAACTTGCCTCCTAGTGCTTTGGCAACATTGCTTATGTCTGAAAGCCATTCCCCCCTCCACCTCCCCACCCTTTTTAATACAAAAATGACATCTGTAAAACATGATTGTACAAACCAGGCACAATTCCACCAGTAATCAGGTGACTCGCCCAGGCTGGCTTGTCGTTGTTAAGAATTAATAATAGATAATAAAATAGTGTTTAGCTGTTACAGTTGTTACCATTGTAATCATATTTTTGAGGGCCAGAGATTTTGGTGACATCAGTATGTTTTCACATCTACCCGTGTGAAACTCTCTGCTAGTCTCAATAAATGCCACACAAATGCTCATCTTGGTGCTGGAAAAACCAATGTCATTTGTTTGTTTCTCCAAGCATGCAGGGAGAAAGACAATTCATAAGAGGTACTGTCAGTCAGAGCTCTTCCTCTGAAACTAAGGATCAGGCTTCAGCAGTCCTGCTGCTTAACCTACTGCAGTGAAGAAGGGGCAAATTTTAAAGAACGTCGTAGTCCTAGAGGCACCAGAATGTCTTTTAGGGAAAAACAGGTTCAAGAGGACTATCAGATTATTCATATGTAGGTAAACCCTCAAAGCTATCAAAGCTATCAGAGATATCTGTATACAAAGCCCAGTGATCGTGTGTGACCAGATTTTGAATTACTGTATACAATTTGCCTATAAATCTTATTTTATTTTTCATATTATTTAGCTACAATTTGGTAGTTTGGCATTGACCAAGACGGCTGTGCTGTTCTATAGCTTGACCTCTCTCCAGGACAGACAAATACATCAACTGCAAAGTCTGCAAAGTCATATTAATGCCAGAGTGTGGTTTTTATCCTGTGGGACCACAAAGCCATTGCTAGCTTGGGATTCAAGCTTGCTGTAGAGTGAGCTCTGGGCAGCCTGGTGATCAAGTGGTAATTTCTTTATCCTTCTCCTGTAACAAAAATCTTGCTTCATTTTTTTTGAATAGCAGCAATTGAAGGTGAGATGTTTGTAATACAGGTGCTTGGAGATGGAAATTTTTCAGTCCGGTAGAGGAGAGAAACTATTTGGGCGTCGCTGCTTGTAAACAAAGGCATCTATTCTCCAAAGCTCTGAGCTCTAAGTGCACTGTGTGAGCAAATGCCCATGTCTCTGGAGATAACAGCAGTAAATGTAATCAGCTGTGTCTCAAAGCAAGTGCAACATTTCCTTCCTGATCTTGCCTCTGAGAACCAGTTTATATTTACCTATTTGTTATCATTGATTGCATGTTTGTCTTCTTGCAGGCACTCCTGGTTTGCTCCTGTGTCAGCAGCAGATTTCCCCAGTCGAGGGGACCCTGTTACATTTGAGATCCCTAATGAGTGCTGCACTAATTAACTTTGGTCCTAGAAGGTCACTGAATGATGCAGTGGGATGCTCTTATTAACCTTATCCTGAGAGTTACAATCTGTACTGACACAGTAAGTCTATTTTGTTTTGTTCTGTTTAGCTCAAGATGCCCTCACACAACACAGTGTACTCAGAAGTTAGAAAAAAAATCCCCAAGCCTGCTACACACGGAGTCAGAATAAGTTTAACTGTTTGACCTACAACAGTTCTGTCATCATCAATTGACACATTCGTCTTTCTTTTCTTGAAATAAAGCTTTTCCCCAGTGTTCTGGCAGCAGCACAAGGATTGCTGGCAATGAAGTCACCTTCAAAGCTGAGGCATTCATGAAACAAATGCATTTCTGGAAGCAAGTAAGGCAGTTTGCATCAGAATTTTTGTTATGGCTGTGCTGCAACCAGAACTTACCAAGTGTTTCTGTTGAGTGTTTGTAATTGCTTGACTTATATTTGCCCATTTGGGCACAGCTCATCATGGGAGTACCTTTTTTTTAAAAAAAGGGAGGAAAGGGGGCGAGGGTTGTTTCAGGAAATCAAGAAAACACATCGAACAGCTAAGTCACTAATGGAACACAACAAGCGAGACTTTTTTTTTCACCCCAAGAATTCAAAGTTTGTGGTTAAATAGAAGGACAAAATGGCTGAAAACAAGGAGAACATTGCTGTGGTTAAAGGAGGCCATTTCACCAAAGGCAGTCACCTGTAGTCCAGGCAGGAGAAGGGAAATGCCATTGTAGGCCCAAAGATTAATACATCTATCAAAAATGTTTCTGTTATTGGCTGTGCCAGACTTTCTGCCTCACTCTCCCTTGTATATACAGTCACCCTTCTATTCTTAATGGATATATCTGCTGCTGCTGCTGAAAAGTAGAAAATGCTTAAGTAAACATAAAAGAGAATGGAAATCTGAGTAACTACAACTGGGGTTATTTTTTGAGATGATGTTTTCTGAGCAGTGTCATTCTTGAGATGAGTTAGTTATTCTTCACAGAAGGTTTTAGGAATGCTTCTAAGGAGAGGTTAGTTAGAAAATAGGTATGTTCCCCATGTGGGCTTTCCCTCATCATTGACTTCTAGAGGTCACATGGAAACAAGTTAGTGTTACCTAAAGGGAAGGTGGTATCATCATTTTGATGATGTTAACATGAAAAGATAGCTGTCCTTGAATATAATGGAGTCACTTGAAGATTTTAAGATCAGAATTACATACTCTGATGACAGAAGGGATAGTAGTGTATTTTCCTTATGTTTTTTATAAAATCTTAGGGCTTTTTATTTGAACTCACATGTCATTTATTGACATGTGCTCAGATTTGAAAAACATAAGACATAAACCCAGTGTTAAATGCTAGGGTAGTACCTATCTTTGTACTTTCCTCTGCAGGAGGCCTGTGAGCTGTTCCCATGTCAGAACGAGTAAAATGTCATTTTGGGGTTTTCTGAATGATGGTAGGGAGCTTTCTCACAGCAGGTCCTGAAGGAAGAGCCAAGTGTCCCTCCTGAGCAGAGGAAAAGTGTGTCAGATGTCTGAGATGCCATCAAGTGTCACTAGAAGCTGTGCTGTACCAGAGGATTAGGAGTGTACACCATCTGACAGCCAGTGTCCTGCTACAACTGGGACTCAGATACATTCTACAGAGTGAGCTGAATGGGTATGGATAAAGAATGAGTTGTCTGAATGGAGGTTATGAGTAAAAACAAAACTGCAGCTCATCAGTGGGATTTTTCATGGTTCCTTTTTTTTTTTTTTTGTTGTTGTTCAGTTGTTCTTTTCCCCATGCTGCCATTGGACTAAATTTTGCTGCCTAAGGAAAAGTTGCAAGCTCAAAGTAGGAGCCACTGCACAGAAGACTGTAAACAGCTCAACATGAACACAAGCTCTTTGGTATGATGGACCACTTTCATGGCCTCTTTATAACAGATTACCATTTTTTTCTTGATCTTTATACCATTCACATTGTTAACAAAGAGTACTCTGGGTGCTGTAGCATGTCACATGCAATTTTAATATGTCTTAAGAAAGCTTCCTTAAAACTTGAGAAAGAGGGAGGAAGACACATCTCTTCTGATTTGCCTTCTAATTTGACAATCTCTTCCTTGACAGCTTTTGCAAACTCTGCTGGGAGAACAAAAAGAAGTGTACTGAATAATTCAGCCTTGAGAGTGAATTGAGCTTGAGGAGAATTGTTGCATTCCCAAGTCTGTGGTTTGTGGTTTCTGTTATTGACTGCTCACATGGATTGAAAGTCTTGTCTCTGCACTCAGTGGTTTTTATCTCCCCTTCAGATTCTGCAATTTTATCTGGCTTTCTATCCCTGAACACCAACTCTCTGTTCTTGCAAATAAACACACAAGAACCATTGAAGGACCTTTGTGCTTCCAAGGGGAGCCATAGATAGCCTGCTGCACTAATAAATCAGAATTTAACTTTGGACCTGAATGTTGAAGATAGTCCAGTGAAAGTTGATGGAGTCATCATGCTGAGTTTGAGGCACTCTTGCTACTCTCCTCCCCTCACATGCTGGAATATCCAAATTCTCAAGGAAGGTGAAAGTTTGATGTCAGAAAAGAACCTCCTGAGAATGGGGTGTCTTAACTCACCCTGAAATTGGTTATTTATATTAACATACTGATGGAAGCCAGACAATAACAATAGGAGCTGGTCCTGCATTTTATGCATTGGCAGCCAATAAGTAAAAAAAGCCCAAAATAATATAATTTGAGAATTTGTAAATGCATAAAATATAGAGCCCATTTTCTGCAAGGTGAAATGATGATGCAATACCTGTCACTGAAAGTAGCTTGCCCAGAAAAATGTTATTGTGAGAATCTAGCCAGTATTCAGGACTTTATATAAAACCTGAACCATGCTCATCATTTCTTAAAGCCACTGAATAAAGTAAATATTATTACCTCTAAAGCATTTTTTACCTAGTTCAAAAAGCAGAATCATCTGCAGAAAAAAAATAAAATATATAGCCTGAAAATTGTTATCACACTGTCTAGTAGAACTTTTATTTAATTAACTCTTATTGACAATCTCACTGAGTGGTATAGTTCATGTAAGTAAATATCTGAGCTCAGTCATAATGTGGACTGCAGGAAAGCTCTGCTAATGTGTTTCCACTCAACTGCTTGCAGCTACAAATTAACATTTCCTAACCAAAATAAAGAAATTAAAATGTTTGGTGGTTTTGTGATGAATTTTTAAGAGAATGCTAAGGAAGTAACTTTCAGTGAGGAGGATATGGTCCCTTATCCTTGAACTTTAAGAGATAACAGAACCTTAACCTAAAAAAGGAAAAAACCCAAACCAAACTGAAGCTCACACCAAATTCTTAATATCCAAGAAAAAAACCCCTCCTTTTTGATTCATGGTAAATTAATGCTTTGTAATTACAGATATCACTAGTGTTTCTGTAGTCATGGACTTCTTTGAAAGATAGCTAAATCTAGAAAACTTTTTAAATTAAGTGACAGGTCAGATGGGATCTGCTTGCAAGTGAAACAAATTCACAAGTCTCCTTGTGGAAGGATGAAAGTTTTTATTCCTTTTAGATCTATCTTTAGTTCTGATTAACATATAATCAAATAAACTGGAGTCTATCCAGAAGGCGGTTTTGGTTAAAAATAGTCAGTTAACTGCATCAAGAATATGCTTTCTGCAAGGTATTCTTGAGGAAGGAAATGTAGAAATAGTGTCTGTTCTGGGCTAAAAATCCCTTTTGCCACAAGCAGGAATTCAAATCAGAGTTGTAGCACATGCATGCACACTGTTTCAAGTGCCAGAACACTTCTGGTTTTAGTTAAAGGGAACAACCCATGTCCCTAAAGACAGGTGCTTCCCAGTGTGAATCAGGGCTGCCCCTGGAGGTGTAGGGGGATAGAACATAAGTAAATAAAGGTCGTATAGAAAGTAATCTTACCCCCTAAAGAGTTGCAGCTGAGCCAGTTATTAAAGATTAGGAGCAGCCCTGATGTTAACAGACTGCAGCTGTAGCCAATGAGAAGAGTGTTATAAAAGAGTGGATTGGTGGGCACTGGAGTCAGATGGCTGCTGTGAGGACAAGGAAGAGTCAGTTCTTAGAGGAGCTGCCAACAAGAAACATCAAGGAGGTACAAAACTCTAATAATATGGAACTCCTGCGCTATAATGACAACAAATGGTGTCCCTGATGTGATTTGGGAGTAAACTATATGACCCTGTGGATTTGGGAAACAGGACTTGACTATATGACCCCATGGATTCAGGAATGGGCAGAGAACTTAAGTATCGACCAAAGCGATCCTGTGGTGATGTAGGAAAGAAGACTTAAACATTAAGCAACCTGATCCCATGGTGATCTGGGTAGAGAAAGCAACTGTAAGAATGGGGAAAAAATAGTTCTATTATTTGGTACAATGTGTTTAATTGATTGGTAAAATATATCAATTGCAGCTATTAATGTTTGTTAAATATGAGTATAAAAGATTTTGAAGATAAGTACTTTGGAAACTGAGAAAAGCTGCAAAACTGAATCAACGCTCAGAAATATATATATATTTGTACTATAATATGTTGTCTGAACATTTGTATAACTGTTAGTTCTGAATGAAATGTATGAATGCGTCATAATGTTAATTTATTTGAACATGTCCTCCTAGAAATGCTGCAACTCCATAATTAAAAGAAAAAGGGGGAATTGCAGGGGGATAGAACATAAGTAAATAAAGGTATATAGAAAGTAATCTTGCCCCTAAAGAGTTGCAGCTGAGCCAATTATTAAGGATTAGGAGCAGGCCTGATGTTAACAGACTGCAGCTGTAGCCAATAAGAAGAATGTTATAAAAGAGTGGATTGGTTGGTTGAGGGGAACTGCAGTCAGTTGGCTGCTGCAAGGACAAGAAAGAGTCAGTGCCTAGAGGAGCTGCCTACAAGAAAGATGAAGGAGGTAGGAAACTCTGGCAGTATGGAACCCTTGCAATGTAATGACAACATGGAGTAGTCCTGGAATGCTGCTATGAGGACCCTGAGCAGAATCCTTTCCTCAAATCTCTGGCTAAGGATGAAAAACTTACCTTGAAACTGCTCAGCTTTTATAACAGCTGATTTGGGCACAGCCTTGTTTCTGGGAAAGGGAATTACAGGAATAACAAATCCCTCTCAGCCAGGTGAAGGAGGAGAGGAAGGAATCCAGGGGAACAGGATGCTTTGGCCACACTGTAACTTGTGGTACCTCGGTGCAGTGTGTGCCAGCCTCCTGTTCCTGTGTGCAGCCACAGCACCCAGGGCTGGGCATCAATCTGCACAGGACAGGGAGAGTTTTATGGGATCTTGGGCATCTCCCTTCCCAACAGGCTAACAAGCAGCTCCTGCACTATTGCAGTTGAAACACTGGGAGAATGAACTGTGCTCTGAGATAACTTTGAGGGAGAACCAGGTAAGCTGTTTCTTTGGCAGGGGCATAATTTAAACTTGTGACTGAGTCCCTTGTGTAAATGAGTTTTTTTTTCAACACAATGTAAACACTTCCATCAGCAGAATCGTGTTTTTTAGAAGTCTATCTCTTTGTGATGCTGAGGCAAAAGACACTGCAGTTTGCTTTATTTGTTGTAATAATTATAACCTATACCTTAGAACAGTTTTTTTTCTTCCATCCTGTGATCACCTCCCCAAAGAGCTAGGAGCTATTTTTCCTTCTCTGAGGATGTTCTGATGAAGCTGATGCTGTGTGGTAGGTCCTGGCCACCTGCTTTACTTGGTCATGTGAATGTTTTCCTGAGTCATACTCCCAAAATACATTGTTGCCTAAATCTAGGGAAAACTGACAATCGGTAGCGGTTGAACTTTCATATTACAGCAGAATTTGTGTTAAAAATAAGTTCTCACAAATGATTGCTTTCTGGAATGCATGAGTTGCTTGCTAAGAAACTAGGTAAGCACTTAGTTCACTGTGTGAGAAGGGTTTTTCTTGCCATTAATTACTCCAGGAACTAAAGTCCACACCAAAACACTACATAGGAAATTGAGATTAATGTTCCATACTTTTCTGGCTAAATATTTTAGCTGTCAAAGAAATGTTCACCAGCCTATGTCAGCTGCTGTTAGCTTTCAGAGCTCATTCTTCTTTAGGCACTGAGATTTTCAGCTCTTTTCAACCCAGGAATATCCCTGCAGCCAGAAGAGTTAAGGTTGCTTTAGCAAGGCAGAGGGCACAGGCACATCTATAAGTTGTTCTCTGAGCCAGAACCTGTGGGGAAGAAATATTTTCTGTGATGAAATTACTCCTGGCCTCACCTTTTCAATGTGATCTATGTGAGGTGCTGTTTTACTGAAATCCTGCTGTTCTGGCTACTGTGGATTTTGATTTTGGAACAGTGCCTGCCTTTGGGAGAGGATTGTGAGCAGTATTCCAGGTGGCTGCTGGAGCCCACCTTTGAGTCTGGAGGAAAGAGGGGAAATTAAAGTGGGCTGCCGGCTCCCAGTATTACCTAGGGCAGTCTCTGCAGTGGTGCTTGGAGTGGGTTGATGCCAGCAATCTCCTTGGTCAGTGACAGAGCTAGTTTGAATTCTGCTGAGGTGTGTGCCTGACTCCATGGAGTTTGTGTGAAAGCCAGTGGCCTCTTTCCCCTATATTACAAAATAAAAGGTGAAGCATGCATAATCCACCCTGTACTTGTGCTGGCTGGAGCAGGGTTTGGAGCACAAACTTAGGCTCATGGGGAGAAACAAACAGAGTGAGTTGACAATGTGAAGCTATTGCAAAAAGAGACAAATGTGACTCTGCAGTTTATGGTGAGGAATATTGCATGAAAGACAAAGAACAGAATTATTCTGATTTGAAATTGCTGATGCTTCATCTAACACAAGTTTTGGATACTGTAATTTCAGATATAGATGAGTTGAAGAGTCTCCAGAAAAAAGAAACAAAAAATAATCCTCCGAAACAATGGTTTGTAAGCATTTCCTGAGAGAAAAAAGCTAAAAGAAATAGGTTTCATAAGCTTTTCTAAACAAGAATGATGTTATGACTGGAGAAAATTGTTGGCTTTGTAGCCAGGTTTTCTGGCTTCTTCAAATAGAAATTGAATACGATTACACAGAAAAAATGGGGCAAAATATAATCAACACAACATATAGGAAAGTAAATGCAGTTTTCTATTCAATAAAAGGTGATCTAACCAAATAAGAAAAGAATTTAAGTGAGAATGCATTTTTGTCTCAAATAAAAATCACGCAAAAGTATTTTACATTGATGTCTTAAAAGTGGTTTAGTTTAGTAAAATTTTATTTTGATTTAGAATGTTTTTCTTGAATGAATAAGCATACCTTGCTGTTGCATGTGTATTAAGTTCAGGAAAAAAAACATAAAAGGTTGTCTTAATTGTTCCAAATGCAGCCCATCTCAGGTCATTCAATATCCAGTGCAGCTCCCCCTGCATTCCTTGGGAAGACTTGTGGCGATTTCTTCCACACTGTAAAACAGCCTTTACTCCTGAAGTTGGGTAAAAGCAAAGGGATCTGTGAGGGCACCTGTGTTTTGGGTATTTCAGTACATGGCAGCAGCCAGCTCTGAGATTTGTTTTCTGTGTGGGCTCTGGGGATTTTAGTTCGAGGTGGATCTCATCTTGTCCTCTACATCTTAAGTTCCCACTGTAAATTGTGGGCTCACTTCAGCACTGCAGTGTTGCATAGAACCAAGAGATTAGAAGATGAAACCTTTACAGTTCTTTCTTCTGAATCACACAGTGGACTTAACTTTTCACACTTTCTCTATTTCACTTTTACTCCAAAAATGCAAAATGATTAATCCAGAGAGGTATGTCTACTTCTCAGTGTATACTTTATCAAAGTACAGATGTGAGCAAACTAAGGAATGTGTGATATGATTTTTTTATTGGTAGTTCTCCTTACTGAACTGTCAATAGTGACTTAAATTTCTTTGTTATATAACAAAGATGTTACTGGTAATAACTTTGCTCTTCCTTGGCAGACATGCCAAATATCAAGGATACAGAAATTTTATCTCGTTATTGATAGCAACTAGACATTTTTAAGATATCCATCAAAAAGATCTTTGAACTTTTTGTTCTGTCCAACAACTTTATACTCAGAAAACAAGGAGAAATTATAATTAAATACGATCACCATGTTTTTCCAAATGCTCATCTGTCTCTCACAGGAGATTTTAACCTTTGATCAAAGTATCTAAAACTACACAGTAAAAAATAATTAACAAGTCAAGATGTACACTCAGTTATGTCTCACAACATAAGCCATATTTGTGTGAATGTAGAAACAGTCTCTTGTGACTGGATTTTCTGCTTTTCACATTGAAACCCACATTGATTAAAAATTTTTAATAAACTTACTGTAGCCTTACATAATCAGAGTGTAATTTCTTAAGCTGAGAGTTTCTGACCTGAGAGTTATATTTACAGTTTGTATCTGAATTTAAACTTTCCTTTTGTTCATTCACATGCACCCAGAGATTAATGAGAAGCATCTTTCCAATTATTTGAAATTTGGAGGACTTTTATGATAGCTTCTGTTCTAGCATGGGCAGAAAACAAGCTTTTTTCAGAATGTTTTGGAGTTTTTTGGTTTTGCTGATAAAAGTGGAACTGCCTTCGTTGAACCAAAGACTGTCATCTTGGGAAGAGAGCACCCTGAAGCAAATGCCTGATACCTCCTTCTGTGTGAGTTTTCTCCCATTGCCGTATCCAGCTGGGAGGAAGGAACAAAGACTCACCTTTTAAATTCTTTTCTCTACTCTCTCAGAAAGTTTATTCTTCTTATTAGCATTCCTGAACCAAATGAAGACACTGGGATTTGCTTGCAGAAACCTGTTCAGTTCCTGGCAGTTTGTGTTGCTGTCTCGCAAAGGCTTTGGCAGAGTGAGCGGTGAGTGGGACTTCTCTGTTTTAGTCCCAGCATCTGGATTAGGGCTGGCTAACAAGATTCTTCTTCCTCCCTTGAGACCTCAGATGTCTTCCCATTTCTCTGTATCTTTTGTTGTTTTTTTTTTTTCCCCAGTGGGTAATTTTTTTTTATTTTTCTGTGGTTGTTTATTTTTTCTCTTGTGTAGCTCATAAACTCTTTACTCACAGACATGAGTGGTTGGATTACCTGCTTTCCCCAGGAGTCTGAGCTCTTCAGTCCAGACTCCTTGTTGCCATTAGGTCAGCAGACTGGTACCAGCCTGCTTACTGCAGATTGCCCTCACCCAGTGCAGCCAGCTATTTTGCCCTCAAACCATGTGGAAAAGGAGAAATGATCCATAGCCAGCCACAGCCTTTGTTTTTTCCCTGCTGTTCTGTTTCTGTTCATGTGCAGGCTTTTCAATTTCATGAAGCAGCTTTACATGAAAGCTGAAATGTAATTGCATCCTCCTGAGTAAAATGGACAATTTCTGTGCTAACCATGTTTTTAAAGAATAAGATCACAGCATTCACTCTGCTGCATGCTTTCTCTGCAAGTGAGTCCCTTTGCTAATGTAAAGGGATTAAATATTCTAAGACACCAGCCAGACCAATGCTTTATTATTCCATAAGTGTGAAGAAGATCACCTTCATTATTTTTGTCAGGGGAAGAAAGAAAACATAACAGGGAGGCCTCTTTCAATACACCTTGCTTTACTCTAGCAAATACAAGTGAGGATTCATTTCAGCCTACATTGTGCTTGCTGTTGCTCTCAGCTCTCCATGTTAACTTACACTATAATTTCCTAGAGGAGTTTTTTACTTTCCGGTATGCCTTGTAGAGCTAAGGCAACAAAATAAATATTGTGCAGTTTTCAGTTTTTGCTTCTTTGTCTTAAACTGAAGCCCTGGAGTATGATAACATTTGTTACCCTAGGAAAAAAAAATAAAAGGGTGCAGGGTTGCAAATGAAACAACTTCAAATATCTTTTTATAGTTTCTAGTACTCTTTGTCTTGCTCATAATATCTTTATATGGCTGTAGGAAACGGGTGGTTTTCAGTATTTTGTCTTTCATTGATTGCACTTGGTAAGGTTTCCAGGCTCTACTCATGCGTTTTATGTTTGACTGTTGGCAGCCATAAAATAGTTTTCTTATAGTTATGTTGTGAGCATAACAGTGGTGCTGTATCTCACTGTCTTGGAATAATGGATGGACTTCTGTTCTCCCTGCCAGATGATATTGCAGCCTTACCAGAAAGAGAATACTTGATATCAAGATTATGCAGTGTTGTTACCAAAATTTGGCTTCCCCATCTCAAATCTGCGCCATCCTGCCCTTAACATTTATTCTCTCAAAGCCATCTCAGCTATCTCCCAGAGTGGTGCCAACAGCCTAATGAGGAGATGATAGGAAAAATAGCACTCTGGCTGTTTTAGGAGAGGTTTATTTGCAAAGGTGGGAGGAGTTCCTAAACTCAGAACAACCCGAACTCAAGAGAGGCTGGGCTATTTGGGGCAATACAGTTCCACTTTGGACACAGCAAAGATAATTGGAGCTAGGGTTAAATTGTTAAGTCTTGTAGCCTCTCTCCTTCTGGGAGCTGCTGGAGGGCTAATTCCCATTGATGTACAGTCCAGCAGATTGAGCAGCTGTTCTCTGTCATGGGGTGACAAGCTGCTTCTCCTCTGGTCATTGTCATCCCTCCCTGCTGCCGATTGCAGCTGCTGCAGGACAGACCCCGTGGTGCCACATCAGTGACTTTGGGAGCACTGTGTGCTCATCCCAAGCAAACAGCAATAGCCAGACAAACCCTAAGGAGCCATTAGAGCCTATGCCTATAAAATAAGATTATGTTCTGAAAGATGCTGAGCATGAACTCTGAAAAAAAAACCCAGTAAGAACAGAGAGTGTGCAGGGTGACACAGAGAAATACAGAGGAGGCTCTGTGAGTTAAAGAGCATTGGAACTATGAAAGAAACTGTTATGAAATTAAAAACAGTGAGATGTATTTAACTACAGTGCAGCAGATTGAGTTATAAACCAATGAGAACGCTGCTACTTAGGGGCTTGGGGGAAGAGAATTTGGGTGGATCATCAGAAGAACTGAAAATGCCAAGAGATAGAACTAAAACATCCTAATACCATAATATCCTCATGTGATGTCAGATTAATGAGTGAAACTTTAGGATGGGATTGTCATCATTGTGTGTCTGCTTCTGTATGTGGAAATCTAAAGTGTTCTGACAGCTTTCTTTTTAAGGAAATTCTGTAATTCCTTCTTTTTCTCCATGAATAATCGTAGAAATTTTCTTTCTGAAATGTAAGGTGCTACAAATGCCATGGTTTTTTCTTTCTCCTTGCAAAGCACAAAAAAAGTCTGCATTTTCAGAGAACAGCTGGCTGTTACTGTGTGTTTACTTACAGTTAACCTTACTAAATCATGAGAGAGGTAACCATGACTAACCTAGTTTTAGCCAAATTGAAGCTAACTTACTCTTCAGTCTCTAACTGAACAAAAGCATGCACCAATCATGAATGATTAATCCTAAGATTACAGACAACCCTGGTGTTGTCTAACCACCTGCAGATCCTTCTTTAACAGTGGCCCCTGCCTAAAACAAAAATGGTTCAAAGCTGTTGTATTTTCTGTTTTCCTTTCCAAGGCAAGCAGTTCCCTTCTTTCTTCTTAGTCCAAGCCTCCAACTACTTCAACCTCACAAGGTCTGCCTTTAAAGAGATGCTTAAAAATTCCAGAGAGGTAGTACTTGAAACCTGAAGCCAATGATTTTCCACCACCTGCACTACTTGTGATGTATGAAGACCTCTGTTAGCTGGTAAAAAGAAGAGTACTTTATTGGAGACTGCTGGTGATTACTTGCTCTTTTAGGAAGCACTGATTTTGTGTGATATTTGTGTGGAGCATTACTTGAGTCTAAAGTTTAGTCTTTGATGGCAGATATTTGTCAGGCCTTTAAACCTTTCCCATTGTACTTGATTTTTGAGAAGGCAGAGCCTATGCCATTGGACAAATGCAAACTGAATTGGCTGTGCTCAGCACTCAAAGAGCAATAGCAGCCTTCTGGGGGCTCTTATTTCTAAATCCAGCCTTTTTTTGCCGCCATAAATTGGTATCTGTCTTAAACAGAACGATAGATAAATCCCCTCTCCTCCCTCCATTCTTCATTTTTTTCCATGTGAGGTTTTAAACAATCACCATCAATTTCAGCTTTGCGGCTCTGCATTCCTAACTTTAAACCAGCCTAACCTCCCCTTTGGATTATTGCCAGAGGCTCTGTACCTGCTGTAGCAGGAGTAGTAATTGCTCTGTGGTTTCATTCCTGTGTCTTCATTTCCCATTTTTGACAGTCCATGGCTGTTTTCACCTCTGGACTTTCTCTGTGCCTGACCAGCCACAGCCCAAGCTGCACCCACGAGTCTCACACCAGCTTTAGAAGGAGTGACATGACACTCCTTCCTGCTTCCTCAAGCTCTTATTTTAGCTGTGTGAGCATGTCAAGCTCTATCACTCAGCTGCATATGCTGTGCTTTTCCAAGCTCTATCTTAACCTAAATTCCATCTTTCAGCCTGGCAGTGGGACTTGCTTGCACACACCTCTGTCCACCGTCCCCAGGTCACCTGGAAGGCTCTCAGCCCGCAGCACTCATCTCGCTCCTGCTTCTCTGCTCTCCTGAAACTGCCTCCCAGCGCAGTTGTAGGGCTGGCTGGTACTTGCCTGAATTGGAGTGACAGCTCATTTAGCCCTGCTTCCTCCAACTCTCATTTCAGGAGCATCTGCCAGGCTGAAAGCAGGGCTGGGTCTCGAAGGGTTCGTAGGGATGAAGTGAGTGCCGTGGACAGGACAGGAAGCACAGTCCATTCTGCAGGGGCTGGGAGAGGCTCAAGCACCTGCTGGGTTTTTTAAGACCCACAGAGCTAAAATGTGTGATGGTGTTCAGAGGGGTTCTTGGAGAATGGAAGAGATGAGGATCTGACTCCATGTTTCAGAAGGCTGATTTATTATTTTATGATATATATTATATTAAAACTATACTAAAAGAATAGAAGAAAAGGTTTCATCAGAAGGCTGGCTAAGAATAGAATCGAAGAATGATAAAAGCTTCTGTCTCAGAGTCTAAGCCAGCTGACTGTGATTGGCCATTAATTAGAAACAACCACATGAGACTAATCACAGATGCACCTGTTGCATTTCACAGCAGCAGTTAATCAATGTTTACATTTTGTTTTTGAGGCCTCTCAGCTTCTCAAGAGGAAAAATCCTAAAGAAAGGATTTTTCATAAAAGTTGTCTGCAACAAAAATGAGGCAGGTACAAGTCATATTTCAGGTGTAGCTTCTGCCTTTGTTATATATTTTTAACATAGTTTTACCTGTGGTCTTGCTTGTCTTTTATGATTTAGTGCCTGTTTCAGCTTCATGAGTTCTCCTTTCTTGAGTCATCCCTGACTACAGTCTCAGTTGTGACCGTTTGTCTTCCCATGATCTAGTCTTGAAGATTTTTTTTTTCCCCTCATCCCTTAATATATCCCTGGCCATGTGACTTGCACTTCCCCTTTAAATTATAAATCATTAATAATTCATAACTTGTGCTTACACCAGAATTGTATCAGATGGAAGAAAGATGCATCTCTTACTCAGGTTGAAACTGAGGAATTTGAGTTCCGTTTTGGAAAACCATCCTCTGTAAGATGTCCAGCTGGAGCAACGAGTCCAGATTAAATTCCTGTTTAAAGAGAGCTTTTTATCTCATTTATCATAGCTGAAATCAAGCATCATCTTAGAGCTGTAGGCCCTGCTTTTCTGATCCCTGTTCATAGTCTGAGCCTTATTCCAAGTAACAAACCTAGCCAAGTGAAACCAGCCCGATTCTCTAGGCAGCCAGTCAAGTAATTTTTGTCCAAAATAGAGGTCTAATCCAAAAACAATTCTAGGTTTACAGGCCTTCCTAAGGTGATCCTTAGTACTATTTAGTTCACCTGCTCTTCTTCCCAACTTTGAGGCTACTGTGTATGGATTACTGAATTTAGTTCTTTATTCTGTTTCCTAGACTTCAGACTTTCTGCTTGACACCTCCAGCCTAGAAATATATAACTGTTAATTTCCATGCTGTGTTTACTTTGGTAGATAAATTGAGTTTATACCTAAGCAGGAGAAATCATAACTAAAATTTTGATTGCAAGCCTGTTGAAACAATGCATTTACGTGAGCAACTCAGTATACATACACACATTTTCACTCCCAGAGGATGGCTATTCTACATGAAGCTGTCCCATTCACTAATAGTACTAGCAGTGTTTATGTGTAGCCTTTTCCTGTGCAATTAAATTACATTTAGAGGGTGTAAGGAGAAAGGCTGAAGCTCCACACCCACCCCCAGCTTTCCCTTTGGGCTAGATTTTTCCGAGGAGAGCCTCTCTCTAGGAGAAGCACAGGGAGTACTTTGTGTGCTGTGCTCTCTTGAAAAATGTGTCAACCTGCTATGATCTCTCTGTGGCAGCAGATCTCTTGGAAAGCCTGGCTCCCATCCAAGTGAGCCGGCGTGGATGTGTGTGGTGTGAAGCCTTCCTCACCATGAGACTATCAAAAAAGCTGTGCACATGATTCTTCAGATAGATTAAATTCAGTCCAAGCACATTTTCACTGCTGCGCTCCAATGCTTCTCAAGAAGGGATGTTTCTAGGCAGCTGCCAAAGTGTGTTTCTTCAACCATTTGAATGGTAGAATTTTTAAAATGTTTATCCCTTTTGATGATGAAGGATATTTATAAAAGATGATGTCTCTTGAAAAACTGAAGTTTATCAATTTTACAAAGGAATCACTGTGAATTTAATGCAATATCCTACCTGGAAACAGCAGAATTTAGGTTGGAAAGGTTGATGTTGTCAAAGCAGATTGGGAGCAGAAAACCCCGATTAGAATGAATCTGTAAACACCATTTGCTAATACAACATCAGTAACGGAAAAAATCAGTTTTCAGGTCTTGAATTTTCAGAATCAGTTTTAAGATCTTTTCAGACTGAACGAGATCTTATCAGAATCGAATGAAAACTGTTATTTTTTTATTTGTTTTATTAAGAGATTTCAGGAAATGCTTTATATCAAGGCTAACTGCATGCACATAGTTATTGTCAGCTTTAAGCTCTTTTCCAAAAGGTGTGAGGAGAAGAGTAAAAGAAGGCTGGCAGCACCTAAGATCCTGGAGTGCTCCAGATGTTCTGAGTGCTGAGGCCTTGCCAGCATCCTGCTGCCTCGAAAGATCAGCAGGCTGGTGGTTGAAGACAATGATGTTCAGTGATGTTAAGCTAAGTGCTTACACCCAGCAGCTGTGAGCCACTGGAAGATTTCCTGCTGCAGGCTCTCCTGTGATAAATTACAGATAGAATAGCCAATTCCATAATAAATTTACATTGTGGCAGGTAAAGTAGATCCTTTACTTCCCTCGAATTGAGATTGAGCAACAGCAAATAAAAATCACCTGTGTATTGATAAATCACGAAGGGCACAGACTTGAAGGGCTTTGATTGTAGTAAAAAAAGTGAAACTCATACACTCAGCCAAATTATACTGCAGCTTTTTGATTTCTAGCTCTTTGACGTACTTGTAGTTTTGAATCTGTTACTTTGCTTTTAGTTGAGGACTTTTGAACAGTCCAATGCTTTGTTGTTTGCCAGTGGGAGAGAGAAGACCTTTTGTAAAAACAGCAGTTTTAGTGAGAATTCCATGGCTAAGGTTCATAATAGTCAGACCTTTCTTTAAATTGTAAGCAGCAGTCTTTTTTTTTTTTATTTCTGATGAAAAGAGAAGATTTGATAACCCTGCTTAGCCTTTCTCCATGCTATGTGATTTACTTTAATAAAATACCACTTTGCCTTGGGCATTCTTCTGACTGCGCTGTAAGACTTGCACCCCAAAATGTCTTTGTCAGTCACTGTCACATCTTTTCTTATCTACCTTCATCTCTCTGTCTATTTATGTAACCTTCTGTATCATGAAATGCTTATCAGCACAGGAACTCTGGAAAACACCCTGCCACAGAGCTCCCAGTGTGGGAGGCCTGTGTTTCTCATCTTGCTTCTGAAAGGATGCTGCACGCCTGTGTCACGTTGTACCACACAGCTGGCAGTGCTGAGGGCCTTGCAATTAGGTGAGGAGAGGGAGGAGCAAGCACAGGACTGTGCATGCTCAATGCTTGATTTCTGATTCATTTTCTTTCCTGTCCCTGTAACGAGAGCTCGCAGCATCAGGGACATGCTCTGTGAATGAGCGACGCAAATTTCTCAGAGAATCTCTGAGATGGGGAAGCTCAAAAGTGGTAACTTCAGCACTTTTTCTCTAAAAATAAGTTTCTGTGTGTACTGATTCTATTTGTCCCATACGAAGTGAAAGACCATCCTCTATGAAAACAGGGAATTACAAACCAAATGAGTGTAAGACATGCTTGACTGGCCAAGGGGTAGAATATGATAGAGCAGTATGGATATGGCAACAAAAGGATGTGAAAATGTATAAATCTGTAGGAGAATGAAGCCTGGATTAGAGCTGGTTGCCTGTAAAACTCGTCACAAATAGCAGTGAGTAAAAAACCTGAGTGACAATTCTGCTGTTGAGTTGGTAGTGGATTAAAGCCCTGCACCTGAGCATTCACCAGGCCCTTGCCATGTGGGTTTTCTTCTGTTACTTTCTCTTCTGTGTGTTTTTCCAGCTTGCAGGGTCCAGGGGAATAGAACAACTAGATAACTCTCCAGCAAGGTACCCTTATCACTGTGTATGTTGGAATTTTTTGTGGTGTTGGGATTTTGCTGGTTTTAAACCTTTTTCCTTATTTTGTTTTCTCTTATCACCAACTGTGCTCAATATCTGGTCTCTTAGTCTTCTCTGAAGATTAAGCAAAACAGGTATTGAGCAGGTATTTTTTGGGGAGTTTTGCATTTGCAATTTGTCTTATTAGAGAAATCCTGGGCTTGTATTTGTCTAGGTCTAGTTTTTTATGTTTCTTATTGCTATTTGTGTCTTTCCACAAACCCATTTCACACTGCAGCCCCCAATTCTGGCATTACACGGTGATGTTTTTTCCCCGTGTTTGTTGGCATCGCGCTTCATCTGATGCACCTGTGAGTTTGACCTGGAGCTGTCTTGCTCCTGTTCAGCTTTTCTCACTTCTTACTTTCTGCAGAATCATTGGCGCTGTCTCTCATGATCTCATTCAAAACACCTTCACACATTTATATTCCCAAACGCTTCATTAGTCAGGTCTAAAATAACAGTTTCTTTGACCTGATTTTTTTTTTTTTCTGTCTCCTGAATCAAAACTTTTCCTCATCATTTTTCCTGAGTTCTTGGTTAGCCTGTGCCCAAGTAGATGTTTAGGAGGCAGGAACTCTCCATCAACACTTGTGAATCTCTCAAGGGCACTTTCCCAACCCTACCCCACAAGTAATGCAAGGCTCTAAAGCTGATCTTGGAATTACCACAGGGAACCCATTAATCTGCTGCACAATTACAATGTAGAACTGCTGTCTAGGGTTTTCATGTAATTTAATGATTTTTTTAAAATATTTTTTTTAACTTCCTTTCATTGCTGTCAGCTGAGCTAGATCAGGATGGGCTGAAATTAGTCATAAGTTTCCCCTGGCATGCTCTTTGCTCCCAGCAGCACCTGAAGTCCTGCAGCTCACCATCTCCATGTCAGCTCTACAGCATTCTGCCTGAAGTGAATACACAGAGGAATGACAGCAGGAAAATGAGGGTGAGCCACACAAGGAAGCCAAATATGTGCAGGTGCTTGGGGATGGATGGATGGTAAGCTTTAACTGGAGAAACTTGAAGCAATTTCTCCAAGAAAAAGCTGGTTCAGTGTTTCCCTAGTGTGTTGAAAATGTCAGAGGGACAATAGGGACATGGGGAAAGACAGGGAATCTCTTCAACTGTGCACTATGCCAAAACAAATCTGCTTTTTGTAGATTAGGAAGGCATTGAAAATGTGATTATACATCCTGTGGGCTCCAGTAGGTTTCCTGAGCTTGGCTGAGGAAGAAAGCAGAATCCTCCAGAGATTCTGGAGTACTAAAATAGAGAATTGCTGACACAACGTAAATGTTGGCTTCAAGGCATTGCTGATGGGTTGTGAAAGGATGGATTTTGGGTCTCAGGAAGGCGTGCCCCATGAGTGCTATAAAGTTAGATTATTGCCCCTGTTGTTGGTTGTAATAGACTCTCTGTGCTGCCATGTTGGAGCCTTTCCTGCCTGTTATTTTGCCTCGAAGTAGAATTGGTAATACCTGTTACAGAGAGTGCTCTGTTAAAAGGAATCTCGGGAAGCGACACCAACAGCAAAGCTGTCCTGGCAAACTACCCAAGCTGTTAAACTGCAGGTTTGAGCAGCAGATTTTCTCTGCATTGAGCTCCTTTCTTCTGGCTTTCATGGCTTTACTGGCTTTGATATGACTTTGATACACTTGTTAGGAGAAGTCTATAGAGGTCACTTGTCTCCTTGGAAACCAGAAGATAAAATTACTCTGGTTGTATCTGTATTTTGATATAAATAAGCTTTTTCTTCTCCAAGGGATAGCTACCTAGACACTGTAGCATTAACGATTTTGTAATGATTTTCTGTCTTTTGCAAGGTTGAGGAGGTCTTACAGTAGAAGAACAATCACAGGACTCTTATTTGACCATCTCAGTTGTACTATTTGCTTCAAGCATCTTGCATTCTAATTAGAAATCAAAGCATTGCAAGATGTTCCCTTCACCTCTTGCTCCTGATAGTTTTTGGAGTGTCTGTCTTTTTGTCCAGTCTTCAGTGCAAGGTTATTTCTATGCAAATGCTTTAAATGAAAACTTTGTGGAATATGTTCTTTCTATAAAACTTAGACTTCTGTTGGTAAAGACATCGTTTCTAATCCATGTCACTGAAGCAGCTGTTATTATGGAGTTGTTAGTGCTGCCCTGCAAGGAGGAGGAACATGGGGAGGTGCTAAGAGTCCACTAACTGTAGGTCAGAAACACTTTTAGCAGATAAAATAGAAGTAGTATATTTGCTTTAAAAGACAGGATATAGTGTGACAAGTGATTTTTTACTTAAGGGAGTTGTGGTAAAAAGCAGCAACTAGACAGATGTGCTTTTAGGAGATTTCGTCTCTAAGCATTTCATTTACTGGACTATTTCTTGTGCATTGCAGTGCTTAATGCAGGGAAAAATGACCACCTGCAGGGAGCCTAATTGATCTGTAGCACAACTGTTGATCTATGATTTGGCTTCAGGCATTAGAAAGATGACAGTGTCGTAGGAACTTTCTTCAGTACAATGTGTGCATATACATACAGTGTAGTGCATGTTCTCTAAGGCAGAGAATTGCTCCTGCCGTGCCAAAAATTCACTTTTTGCTCTTGTGAGGCATCTCTGGTTCCTCTCCACATGACACTTATGGGAGTGTCACATAGGTTACAGCAAAAGCCTGAGCTTCTCAACTCCTCCTTTCCTCTAAGCCCTGCTTTCCTTATAGAGGGGAAACCACAAGGTTTGCATCTGTACTTGGCTATTACAACAACTAGAACAAATCCATTTTTGGGACTGAGCAGAGCAGTGCATTGGGTATGGATTTTGACTTGAGAAGATTCCAGGTTGTGACTGTGTTCACAGGGGTCTTAGGATGAGGGAAGAGATGAGGATCTGACTCCATGTTTCAGGAGGCTGGATTTATTATTTTGTGATATATATTACATTAAAACGATACTAAAAGAATAGAAGAAAAGGTTCTCAGAAGGCTAGCTGAGCTAAGAATAGAAAGGAAAGAATGATAACAAAGGTTTGTGGCTTGGACACTGTGTCTAAGCTAGCTGGGCTGTGATTGGCCATTAATTCCAAACATCCACATGAGACCAATCACAGATGCACCTGTTGCATCCCACAGCAGCAGATAATCAATGTTTACATTTTGTCCCTCAGGCCTCTCAGCTTCTCAGGAGGAAAAAAATCTTAAGATTTCTCATAAAAAGATGTCTGTGACACCAGGTAACCAAAAATCTAGTATCCAATTAATCTGCTCAGAGGAATCACGTGCCAAGACAGTCTGAAAATCCTCCTGTTGAACAAACTCACACAGAACCTGTGAATCTCTGTGGGAAAGGATATATTTTCTTTTTTCTTCAGATGCAATGCTGAATGTTTTCTCCAGCAACAGCCAGTTTAATTGCCAGGAGTGTGTTGCACCATTCCAGAACAGCAGCTCTGTTTTTGCTGTCCCCTGTGCCTCCAGAGCTGACTCTTTCACACATTGCGCTTTATTGTGGGCTTAGGCTGTCCAACTGGCAGATTATTTCTCCACTAACTAATAACAGTTTTGTAATTACTGTAACATGCAATCCACATTGTCTCTTGTGAAAATTCAGTCTCCAAGGCTGCTCTGTTCTGTTAAATTTCTGAGCCACTGAAAATTAGGAAGAATCTCCTGCCTGTACAGTGTGTGCTCCCTTTCTGGTCTGGTTGTGTGCCCTTATTTTCACTGGGCTCTTGGAGGCTGTTGGTGATGGCAGAGTTGGAGACACGCTGCTCCCAGCAGCGTTCTGATTCTCTTCTCCTGCTTTTTCCTGGTCAACAGACTTTCTCCTGTGCCCATGCCCACCAACAGCAGTTCATCATCAAACATCTTGTGGCTGTGTCCACTGAATTTCAGAGGTTCTTTTGTGTTCTGCTTGGGGCAGGTTGCTGTAAAGCTGCTGTAGAAATGGTTTGATGGAAAACTGGATCCGAAAGTGAATTTGGGTATTTGAGCAAGTTGTGTGGCACATGTTAGATGGCAAGATGGTTTTGGCATTGGAATAGTTTGCAGATGTGTTCTTTCTCTGACTTCCCAGCTCAGGACCTGATTTTTGGTAACTTTCATGTGTCCCAATGAGTAATGGCTGGAGCCCAACTTTCAGTGCTACATTGATTCTCCTGAAGGGATGCTTTTTGTAATCTGAAACAAAAATTTGAAATAACTTCTTTGTGTCTTTTTGTGCAAAGCAAAGCCTGTTAAAGGATTTCTGTGTGTTCAGGTAAATTTATCCGTGGAGAAATAGGCATGAGTTTCTGTTAGCTTTAAGGTTCTGCAGTATTTTTCTGTGGTTAACCATTAGTGAGTTTCAAATGGGCATGATGATTAAATTATGCACAGGGGTGGTCTTTTATCATTTATATGAAAAAGTTACTACTTTTCCTGACTTCTTCTTCCTGACTTATAATATAACAAGGCATAACAAATTGAGGAGCACTAAATGTAGAAAGATATGCCTGTCTAAAACTTTTCTCAATTTTTATTCTCACAGAATATTCTGAGTTGGAAGGGACCTACAAGTATCTCCAAAGAACAACTCCTGGCCCTGCACAGGACACCCCAAGAGTCACACCCTGTGCCTGAGAGCATTGTCCAAATGTTTCTGGAGCTCTGCCAGGCTTGGTGCTGTGACCTCTGCCCTGGAGACCCTGTTCCAGTGCCCAACCACCCTCTAGGGGAAGAACCTTTTCCTGGTACACAACCTAAACCTCCTGTGACACAACTTCAGACCATTCCCTTGGGTCCTGTCCCCTGTGACCGAGCAGAGATCAATGCCTGCCCCTCCTCTTCCACTTACAAGAAGTTGTGACTGTGGTGAGCTCTGAGCTCAGTCTCCTCTTCTCCAGGATGAGCAGACCCAGTGTCCTCAGCTGCTCCTCACATGGCTTCCCCTCCAAAACCATCCCCATTCTCAAGGCCTCCTCTGGATCTCCTCCAGTACCTTTATATCTTTTTTCCATTGTGGCACCCAAACCTGCCCCAGCACTCAAGCTGGGGCTGCCCCAGCTCAGAGCAGAGTGGGACAATCCCTCCCTTGCCCGGCTGGTGATGCTGTGCCTGATGTCCCCAGCACAGGGATGTCCCTTCTGGCTCCAGGGCACTGCTGGCTCACATTCAGCCTGCCAAGGACCCCCAGGTCCCTTTGCCTGGTGCTGCTTTCCATCCCCTCATTCCCCAGTCTGTCTGTACATCCAGGGCTGCCCATCCCAGGTGCAGAATCCAGCACTTCTCCTTGTTAAAATTCATAGAGTTGGTGATTGCCCAGGCCTCTCATTTATCAAGGTCCCTATGCAGGGCTCCTCTGGCTCTAAGGAGGCAACAGCTCCTCCCAATTTTTCATCAGCTCCTGAATTAGTATCTCCCAAAATCCTGTGTCCAAGTCATTCAGGATGTTGCAGAGCACAGGGCCAAGGATGGAGCTCTGGGGATCCCCATTAGGGGCAGGTAATGTGGTGTTTGTAGATTTTTAGATCATGTTTTGGTGCTCAACTCTGAGCGAAATATCTCTCTGAGTTAGAAAGATATTTTCAAAAGTAATGGATCTGATGGCAGCCAAGTGCATGGCTGCTGGAAAATGCCATGGAAACTTACAATGAAAAAGCAATAATAAAGCAAAAGACTGCACGTAAATTGTACATGGTCCAGATAAAGTTGAAACTGCCACAGACGAAGTCTTACGTGCAGAATTTACAAGGCCAAGATAGAGACTTATCTTTTCAGGCTACTCTGGAAAAGAAGATCAAAAGCCCAAATTTTTTCATTAATGGTTCCCAAAATAAAAAAGGAAAAAAATATCTACAAACTACAAGCACAGCACCTAGATGCCTGTATCTGTTGGATTTTTCTCTAGGGAAACTGGAAAAGACTGTTGTAGGAAGTAGAGATTAGAGATTTTTTTTCTTTAAAAAGGGCACAGCATTGACTTGTTGTTGCCCTTTTTGAACTAGACATATAATTTAATTTAGCTTGCATGGAAATCAATTGTGAATTATCTCACTCTTTCCCAGTCAGTACTAAAGCGTTTTAATGGTTCAGGATTGATCTAATGAGCCCTGGAATAACTTATATCAAAGTGATTTGGTAAAGACTAATTTAATTTTTCTGACTAATACTGTCAGGATTTTAGCCTATTGGGAATAATTCTGAAAGCTGAACCGGGTGCACTAAGTGGAGCTGAGATGGGCTAATAAAGCCTTTACTGGCTGTAGGTGGTGTGATGTTCCTTCACTTCCAGAAAAAACTCTAGCTTTGTGCTTCTAAGTTTTTCAGCAAAATTTCCAGTTCGTGCCCATGGTTCTGCTGTGAGTATTCAACAGCAGAAAGAAAGCAGCATCAATAACAGAATTAAAAAGTGTTCCGTACTAGAAGAGCGTTGAAATGATAATTTGAATTTCAGCTGAAGGTAAAGTTTGTGCTGCTCTGCTTTCAGTTTGAAGTCAGCACTTTATGACTGGTGATAGATGTTTGCTTTGTGGAGGATCTCTACAGTTAGATGTATTTTAATGAATCTGTTTTACTTTGGTGTGCACAGTTATATTAGTAACTAACTGCAGATTGGCTTGAAATATTTTTATCCCACCCAGAAGGAACTGAGAAAAGAAGCTGAAAAATAAAAGCAAACATTTTGTTCTAATACTAATGCACAATTTTCTTTGGAGTTTATAAAAACCCTGGAACTTTTAAACTATTTCCTGCATAATGCTGTGAATTATTGACATGAGTCAAGTTTACATGGAAAAAAATTATCAGCAAAGTGGAATTTTCAACATGAAACATTTTTGAGTAGTTGGGATGCTTTGAGTGTTTTACTGGCTTAGCCTAACACTTTGGTTTTGAGAGATTTTGCATATCTCTAAAAAGGCTTTCCAGGAGATTGCAAGTGAGCTCGCTTTCCAAAATGCTTGAGGTGGATACAGTTGAAATTAATTAGAATGTAAAATGTGATCCAGAACTTCTCATGTTTCCTATGTAATGGATATAATGTGCAGGAAAGGCAGATTAGGAAGCCCTTGTTCTGTGGAAAGGTTTTTACTCTGTTAAAACTTGGTGACTTTGATAAACTATTCATAGATTAAAGGTCTCTTGAGCAAATGTGCATTTTTAATATGACCCCAAGGGATACGTATGAAGTTTTAATATTGTCTGAAAGAAATATATTTTTGTTATTTCAGTCATCCCCTCTTACTGAATTTCATCACTTGATGCTGTTAGTCTGTTAAACAAATTCTAAAATGACCAGTCAGTTCCAAAACTTCTGTTTTTTTTTAAACAATGTCTTTGTACAAATAGTATTTTCTTAGATTACTGGGGAAACCAGGACTCCATTGGGGTGGTTTTCCAAACAAAGCAACTAATTTAAAAATTCTTTCAGTTTATTTTTTGTGGCTACTGTAGTACAGAAGGTAATTTACTAACTCTTGCATATCCTGTTGACCTATTGATTCTGTAAGCTTTACAGAAACTTAGAAAATACTCTAGTTATTAGAAATATTAGATTTATCTTTCTCATTGGTTTGAAAAGAGAAGTAAGAGTGTTGGCTGCATTAGGATATTTGGGCTGATTGCTAGAATCCATTTTTGGGTAATAAAAGTGCTAGACTAAGTTGCTATGTAAGAGGCAATGGAAGTGCTGATTCTACTTGGATTTTTTAGGGGAAAGATACAACAGATGTTCAAGAGGATGTTGGGAAACAGCCAGTGCATTAACATAGCATCCAGTTTCTTCTTTTGCCTTGCCACGTGAAAATAAATGTGGCAACAAGTGCAGCTATTTTTGCTATTTAACACAAATCTCCTAGAATAAGTTTGTGACTTTTTTATAATTCATCATGACTAGTCAGGAATCATTACACGAGAAATGTTATTTGGATAATTTTATTTGGGTTTTACTTAGACCAAATCTGAGCAGTGCATTCCTGGAACATGATAGAAGACCTCCGGTAGAGCTGTTATATGCACATAGACCACCATTAGGCAAACATAAACATGAAAAGTAATTAAATATTAGAGCATTTGCTGAAGAGTCAGGAGAAATATCTAAAATACTTGGAAAATTTCCTGGTTTTTAATGAATTAAAAAAAAAAGACCTTCCTAAGACATGCTGTAATATCAAGATCAAACCTCCCCATGCAGGCAGTTGGGTGCAGTGTGCAGTAAAGAGGCAGCAATAGTTGAAAGTCATCAGAATAAACTGCTGCTCTTCATTACAATTAAATTAGCCTCTTCTTTCTTTTTCTATTTTTTTCCCAGTTCTTTAAGGCAATTTCTGAATCAAACAGAAGTGGCTACTCCCAGACATTCAGAAAGCAGAAATTAAAACATAGAATATGATAGCTATGTTGACTTCAAAGTAGAAAAAGTCCTTGGAAAAATTTCATCTTGCCCAACTCCCTCTTGAGCTGTTGGCACCAGCTGTGTGGGATGCAAGCTGAAAAACTCTACTGGGAGATAACTACTGAATGCTGACTGATGATTTTTTTTTTTTTGTTTCTTTATATTGCTCTTAATTCTACATTTTTAATCTGCACTGCAATATATTGAGCCATGGAATGAAGAGCATTGCAAGGGTCCTTAAAAGTTTTTAAGTGTGAAAGGGTTTTTTGTAATACATCAGTGATCTGTACTGGACTCTTATGGTATATGTTTTAGAAATATGCATAATTTGAGTGCATGCGGGAAAAAATACAATTAAAATTGAAAAACACCATAACTTTTTGGCTCTAGCTACGAAACTTCTATCTCTGGAGTTAGTAACTGGAGTTTTGTCCTCTGAACAAGGCTATGCTGAAGTAGTTCTGTATAGATGTGCAGTGTAAATATGGAACATCACCAAGCTTTGCCAGAATTGAACGAGTGTCCGGACTTCCCTTAGTCTTGTGATTCAGTTTTATGTAGTCCTGAGAGCAGCAGGGACTTGGGCTTGGTCATCCTTGTAGGACCCTTCTAATCTGATATGTTCTATGCTAATTTATGATACTTTTTATTTTTGTTTGGCAGTGCAGCTTTTCCTGAGGCTTTGATATGAAATTCCTGGGCAAAACTGTTGCCACAAAAATTTTGAGCTCTTGAGGACATTTTGTTTTGGTTTTCCTCTAAAATAGTTAATTAAGAAGTGAGATTTACTTTTGCAGGATGCAATAGGGAACAAAACTAAGCGTTCAGAAAGAAAATTTGATAGAGCTGTGGAGGAAAAATCCTCAGGTGTGACGGTGTTCACAGGGGTCTTAGGATGAGGGAAGAGACGAGGATCTGACTCATGTTTCAGAAGGCTTGATTTATTATTTTATGATATATATTACATTAAAACTATACTAAAAGAATAGAAGAAAGGTTTTATCAAAAGGCTAGCTAAGAATAGAATAGCAAAGAATGATAACAAAGGTTTGTGGCTCGGCTCTCTGTCTGAGCCAGCTGGGCTGTGATTGGCCACTAATTACAAACAACCAACATGGGCCAATCCCGGATGCATCTGTTGCATCCCACAGCAGCAGATAATCAATGTTTAATTTTGTTCCTGAGGCCTCTCAGCTTCTCAGGAGGAAAAAATCCTAAGGAAAGGATTTTTCATAAAAGTTGTCTGCAACACCCAGGCTGATGTTCAAGAGGCTTCAAACCAGCAGATTGCCAGAAGCAAATTATCTTAGACAAGAAAATCCACCTTGGTTTTTGTAATTTGGTTTTTTTTTCTCTACGATGTTCTTGGTCTCTGTTGGAGAGCATCTGATGAAAATATATAAGTCTGTGCTGAGGCATTTACCTGCCTGGCTGTGTCTAAATATCCTTTTTTCATTCCTTAATCTTTTTAACACTTACTGGATTTCGATGTAGAAGACGTAAAGAGAAAATGATGGTGGGGGGAAGGAAATAGTGGTCACATGCCACGCCTCCCAGGGCTGTCCTCTCCAGATGAAGCCATGGATCTGGCAGGCTCCAGACATCCTGCATCCTGCCATCTGCCACAACTGGTTGAGTTAGAACAGTTTGTCCATTGCTCTGTCTTATTTTGAAACATACTGATGTGTTTATCGGGATAATTTGCATAAAGTGACATCCGTGTGCAAAACCTGGTAAACTCTGAGCCAGATGCTTTTCAAAATTATTTACATATCTGCTGAATAATTTTGGCAAGGGAAATTCTGCACAACCCGCTTGTAAATAACTCGTGACAGTATTTCTCATTGCAAATTTGAACTACCTGGATTAGAAAGAAATAAAATTGTGTGCCTCTCCTCTTTGAGAGGATTAGGCATAACTCTCCACAACAGCAAGCAAATGATGGTGTTGGTTCTTCTGCCACCATTTTAAGGCTGTTCCTTGCAAATGTGTGCAGCATCTCTGTCTTGTCCGTGGTGAATTCATGATTCCACGTCCCTGACTTCAAAAATGCAGTGATAATGTTAATAATTCATCTTGGGAAAGAACACTGCAATAGCTATGGAAACGCATTTTGCAATGTACTGCCTTTGTAATTTTGTTATCACTCTAAATACCTACATTTTTTCTGAGTAAATATAATTAGAAGTATGTAATGGAGTCTTGTTAGGAAAAAAAAAATTACTGTTTGGTTTTTTTTTTTCCTTCTATTCTACATTGAAAGCTTTTCTTTCTTCTTACCCCTCACTATTTTCTCTTCCATGTGCAAGAAAGATTTGGCAAACGCACGCCTTTGGGGCTGACTTGCACAGGAATCTGCAGGGTCTTTAGAGTCCAACAATGACCTGCTGGACCACCAGAAACCATCAAAACATGCCTGCAGGTGAGCAATGCTTTATAAAGTGACTAGGAATAATTCAGTAATTCATATTTTCTGTACATTTTTACTTGGCTGGTGCGCAGCCCATTCTTGGTACTGAAACTGGTGAGGACGCTGGGCCCACGTGTCTCTAAAATATGAGTTTGTTGTGGTGGGGCAGAATGTTTTAATGGTCAGAAAATACCAAATGTTGTTAAACCACATTCTACACTGCTTCTGTCTTAAGGCAGTAAAATTTCCTCTGAGGTGTGTGTGAATTCCCATTAGGTTGGATAAGCATTGCAAAAATCTACCATTGTGTTTCAAACCTCTTTGATTCAGTGTAAGAACATAAATCTATTACCTGTATTAACACAGGCAGGGATTTCAACAGGAGAGGTGAGAGAATAATGCACAGAGCATCCTGTTCTAGTCCTTGCAGCTTATAAAGGCATCTGTTAAATGCTGGATGGAGATATGAATGCTTTGAAAATGCTTTTTTTTTTTTTTTTTTTCGTTTTCCAGACACAATCATCCTAAATTTCCTGGAGACATGTTCTGTTTGTCCTGATAGCAGAATTTCAAAGAATGATTGACTGATTCTCTTATTAAAGACTATGCCCGAGAGGAAAAAGCTGCTCAGTCTTTTGTCCGTCAGATTTTTTCATTGCCTTCTATGTGTTTTTGTTAATGCAACCGCTCATATTAATTACAAACTGTAGCTTTATTTCAAATAATGTGGGTTTTGAAGGTTTAGCAACGATGAGTGTTTGTAATGTAGTACAAATGTAGGGTCCTGATGTATGTTCTATTTTCTTCCTGCTGCTCAGCTGTGACCTGGGCTGTGTTAACCAGAGGGAAGCTGGAGCCCTTCCCACCCCTCCCCTCTGTTCAGGGCTTGCAAGATGTGGAGCACAGTTTCCAGTTTGGGGCTGAGGAGTGGGGTTGAGTTCCCAGTTTGGGGCTGAGGAGTAGGATTGAGCCAGGGGAGTGCAGAAATCAGTCCCTGTGCCAAGGCTGAGCCTTCACCCTAGAGAAGAGCAGGCTCTGGGGGTATCTAATTGTGGCCTTTCAGTACCTAAGGGGCAGCTGGAAGGTGGGCACAGACATTTTAGGATTGCATGTTGTGGTGGGACAAGGGGTGGTGGTTTCAGACGGAAAGAGGTCAATTCAGATGAGGTATAAAGAAGGATTTTTGTGCAATGAGGGTGGTGAAACACAGGAGCAAGGAGATGGGGCTCTGAGCAACCTGGTCTAGCTGAAGACATCCCTGCAGACAGCCACTCCACAATAAGTATTGGGTTTGGGACTCTGTCACTCTACAAACGGCTCTGAAATATTTTATCTCCAAAATCTAAACACGACCCAAAACCCTGCTAACAAGGATAGTTGGGGTTTGTTGCCTTTCTTTTCCGGATGGCATGGAGCAGGATAGCTGATAGTGCTTTCCAGCTGAATATTGCCCTGAACTTGGGGCATCTTGGAGTGCTTTGGGGCACAGGACAGCTGTCAGAATCATGCTAAGTGTGCGCTTTAGTCTGTTAAACTCCATGCCCTGGGGACTTCAATCATCTGAGTTGAGTCAGACAAGGCCTCGTGCCTGGCCCAAAACATTTGGAAGAAATGACAAACCCATTGCAAATCTTTCTTGTGGTGTTGCTTTTTTGTTTGGTTTTTTTTAACCATTCTCATCCATTTACCTGATTAACTGGGGCCACTGCTTTTAAAGCAGATTTATTTTATTAGAATGAATTAATAATACACTTGCTTGTTGCTCTGTTTAAAAGAGTCTGATTTATAGAAATGGAAGAATCATTTCTAAACCTGGATAGCTTAAAACCAGGTGTGGGTGACTGATTCTCTTGTAGCAATATAATGTCAAAACATGAGTTGAAGAAAGACAAATAATGTGAAGTGTTGACTGCATCTTGTAAAACTTTTTGGTGAAACCCTGGCGTCCTTTTCAGTGCAAGCTTAGTTTAGCTTAATGTTCTGTGCTCTGAAAGGCAAAGAGATGTTCAAGATGACGAACTTACTAAATAGCACATCCTGCTGTGCTGGATCTGCCAGGGAAGAGTCAAACATGGCAAAAACATTCACCAGCAGTCTTGCAAAAGAAGTTTAGAAAATTAGATGTACAGGCAACTTCTGAAATCTCCCAGAAAGAATATCCACAACATAAATAAACTCACAAAGTTGTAACAGCTACTTCTGAAAGATGTGGCTGTTAGCAATTTGGTACTTTGAAGAGGGTACATCAATCAAAGTTTCATGAAGCAAAATAAGTTTATAAAGAGGAATTTTGAAATATTCCAATCCTTTCAAATCTTCATTCACTTGTTTGGTAGCTGCTTTGAAAATTCTGTGGCTAGTAAAGGAGATGTAGCCATTAAACTCCAAACAAAGCTGTTTTATTTAAATTCCTGTTTCTATAAATAGCAAACCTACAGTGCAACTGAAAGAGTTCAAACTTAAATGATTCACAAAATGTTAGTAAATGCACCTTGAGTTGTATTTTTACAAGAATGCTTTATATACTATTAATTATGCAGATGGAGTAGTGATGCTTTATAAGGCAATATATGTCTGCTGATTAGTTACTAAAATAAACCTCAATAGTTTGGGGGGAAATACTGTCTAATAATGAGCCATAACTTTTAGAACATAAATATTCATTACTTGCTTTTTAACACAAGACTTTGTCTACTACATGTATGATATCTGTACAGGCTCAAAGAAAATTCAAGAGCCTGTGGAAAATCGCTCAGTTAGTGAAAGGTAAGTGAAAACTATGCTTTGGAAAACAAGCTATATTTGGTGGAAAGAGAACTGTCCTGGGAGAGACTGGAAATAAGATTGTTTTAAATTTTCTGTGCATACCATCTGCTTAAGCACAAAAAAAAATTTTCCTTTGCTTAATTTTGAAAAACATTTCTTTAGCTTCCCCAGCTCCTGCTCTATAATAGGCAGCAGTGCACATTACCAGGGATGGGCCTGTTACATTAATATCCTGTGGCAGTGTGTGGATTTAAAAAATGGAGTACATTGTTAACTGCTTAGAAGTTTCTCTCAAAGGACAGATTTTGCTTCAAGTTATTGTACCAGTTGTAAGGAAGTTAGGTGAAAGTGAACTAGCAAGGAGAGTAAATTTTCTACCTAAAATCCAGCAGCTTTCATGCTTTTTTTATTATTTATATCCCATGAATATTCTAATGGAAGTAAAGCCTGCTTATGAGCATCTGGGTGGGAAAGGGAGATGTTAGAGAAAACATTATTTTATGCTCTGTCTCACCACTATAACTATTCAAAGAACAATGTTTCCACCTCGAATAGGCTTCAATAAAAATTTAAAACTAAGCCCAATAATAGATAAAAATTAATATAGAGGTAATAATCAGATGGCAAATAAATCCTGAGAGCTTCCTCTTTTTTTTGGGAAAAAGGACCAAAAAGGAGTTTGAAGATGTGATCAGGGTGTCTGGTCTAACATTTTCCAACAGCACTGTTGACACAGTTTCCATCAGGAGCATTTGTTTACTGAGGAAACGCTGTACAAAAATAAATCCTCGTGAAGAACAGATATTTTTGCTGGGTGTGCTGCGAGTGCAGTGTGGCTGTGTTGGTGTTGAACTGGGGACAGGCACAGTTTATCTCATCAGCCCCTGCTCATCTCTCCCTTTCTGGGTCAGAGCCCGCGCGCCGACGCGCGGCACCCGCTCACCCGCGGAGGGTGAGCTGCTGGAAGTGTCACCCCCGAGTGCCACAGACACATCCTCTGAAAAATCCTTTCCTTAGGACTTTTTTATCTCCTGAGAAGCTGAGAGGCCTCAGGAACAAAATGTAAACATTGATTATCTGCTGCTGTGGATGCAACAGGTGCATCTGTGATTGGTGATTGGTCTCATGTGATTGTTTCTAATTAATGGCCAATCACAGTCCAGCTGTCCGGACTCTCTGTCCGAGACAGAAGCTTTTGTTATTCATTCCATTCTTTTTCTATTCTTAGCCAGCCTTCTGATGAAATCCTTTCTTCTATTATTTTAGTATAGTTTTAATATAATATATATCATAGAATAATAAATCAAGCCTTCTGAACATGGAGTCAGATCCTCGTCTCTTCCCTCATCCTAAGACCCCTGTGAACACCGCCACACCGAGGTGGCCCAGCCAAAGGGAAGCCCAGGGGAAAGCTGAGCCCTTGCTGCCCTGAGGTACAGCTGGGGCATTTCAAATCAGGGCATTCGAGACTTTCAGAAGTGCTGGGTAATGCAGTCTGTGTGAGCAAAATGTCAGCTGTTCTCCATATCCTGTTTCTGTAAGGGCCAGAGCTGCTGTGACTAATTCACATGAAATGAACCCACCTTTGGGGTTGGAAATCTTATGCCTTTAAAACCCACATTTGAGACTTGTGCACATCATTGTTTCCAGTCCTGCAAAAGATACGCTTAGACTGAAAATACTGGTACAGGGTCCTGATTTGCAGACTTTTGTTTGCTTGGAAGTAAGGGATTTGATCAGATAAAGCCCAAATGGTCCCTTTCAACCTTAAAATTATTCTCTGATTTTTGCTGTTGGTTGGATGTATTAACTGGAGGAAATGCTGGCTGTAATAATCTGTAGCATTTCAGGGACTTCTTATATGCTTTCCGAGAGGCATTTAACATCTACCAGCAAGCACAAATGACTTACCAGGGCCTTTTATCCACTAGTGCAAAACGTTTCTTTGAGAATTCTAAAGCAAATTCAAAACAAACTCAAACCAGTTCTGCCATGGATCATCATCTCTGATCACTAGCTTGCTTAATTATGGGCTTCACACAGAACTCTGCAGCTCTCTCTAATGCTTTTGCACTACCTGTGAGCCTCCAGAAGTTCCTCACGAATGATTGTTCATCCAGCAGCCAGGCAGATTTGGAAAAGAGCTTTTTCAAACTGATCATGTCCTTTGTATGGGGATAGAAAGAGGCATATGGCTTTCTGCATTCTTCTGCACTGCACAGCTCTAATCTGTGTGTCAGAGCAGTCTGGGAGGGCTGTCATGAGCAGCTGTGCTGTGCCAGGCAGTCCCTCACTGAGCTGCTCTGGGGTGCCAGGGCACTGCCTGGGCTCGGGCTGTGCCGCTCGCTCCTCTCTGTGCTGGGCAGCAGAGCCTCTGCCTGCACCCAGTGCCTCGTCCCGCTGGCTCTGGGAGTGAGGCTGCCCTGGGCAATCCTCCAGCAGGAATGTCTGCTCATGGTTTCCACAGCTGGAGCTACTCCCTGGTGCTGCAGTGTGACGGTGTTCACGGGGGTTTTCAGGTGAGGGAAGAGACGAGAATGTTGACTCCATGTTCAGAAGGCTTGATTTATTATTTTATGATATATGTTACATTAAAACTATACTAAAAAGAATAGAAGGAAAAGTTTAATCTCAGAAGGCTGGCTAAGCTAAGAATAGAAAGGAATGAATAACAAAGGTCTGTGTCTCGGACAGAGAGTCCAAGCTAACTGGGCTGTGATTGGCCATTAATTATAAACATCCAAGATGGACCAATCACAGATGCACCTGTTGCATTCCACAGCAGCAGATAACCATTTCTTACATTTTGTTCCTGAAGCCTCTCAGCTTCTCAGGAAGAAAAGCCCAAAGAAAGGATGTTTAATGAAAAGATGTCTGTGACACTGCAGCGCAGCAAAGTTTTCAGTAATGTTTGCACAGAGCTGCAAATGACAGCCCTTGGTGTGAGGAGGAGAAATAACCAACAGAGAGGAGAACAGGTAATCCTCTGCTAAGCTGTCATTTGGCTGTTGCAGAGCATGCTGAAACCTAAATATCTTTAAGAGACACTGTGAAAACAGGTAATGCTATAAAATCCTTTAGATGAAGTGGGAAAAAATACCCTACATTTGAAATCTCTTGAGACCCCCAAGGGTATCAAGCACTCTTTCTGTATTTATGATCTTAAAAAGACCATGCTTTTAGGCTATTGTTAAGTTATGCTTCTCTCTTTGGGAGGTTGATATTCAAAAGTAGGAAAAAATATTCTAAGCTGCACCATGGTTTTATACTGGATAAGTAGTTTAGTGCTGTAGGCAGGAAAGAATACAGGTAAAATAATTTAGGTTTTAAGGGTTAGTTGTTTTGTGTCACTTCTGCCAAAGAAAACCATACAGGTGTAAACTTTGGGAAGCATCTCCTGTCTTGGAGAAAGAGAGGTCTAATTGTTATCTGACGTTGTTCCAAAAAGAAGAAAGAAATTGGCCCTGGTGAAATGCTGATTGCATAGGTTCCCCCTGAGTGACACGTGGGGTGTGCAACTTTTTGTAAAGGTCGTTCAGATGCTTGATGGAAATAGAATGTATGTGCAGCCATGCTAGAGAAAGACAGAAAGCATTTGTGAATGAAGTTTATTGTTGTGTAATGGCTTCTTGCTGGTTGTGAAATCCCTGTGCATTACATTATAAACAACAGCTGAATGTTCTTCCTCAGCAGAACTGTTGCTTTAGTGGGTGGTTTAGAGGTGAAAAGGGCCATAAGTATGCCTGCTTCATGGAGCTGGGCCTGTGGCAGCCCCGTGTTTGTGCCACAGCTCATATCTCTGTGTTACTTGCCCTGTTCTCAGTTAAATGCCTTCTCTCCTCCTCCTCCACCTCAGCCAGATCCTGCCCTGGGTGCACTGCCTGCCTTAAATCCCCGACAAGGTGGATTTCTGCATCCCTACCCTTAATTCTTCCAGTTTCATATTTGCTCCAGATAAAAGATGGTGGCAGATTTTTGATTTTCCTTTTTGTGTGCAATTTTTAAATGCTGCAGCTGAAACGACTTCTGTTATAAGCAACCAGTTGTGCCCACCACAATGTTATTTTTGGAGATATTCCTCCAGGAGGGAGCTCTGCCTTGAGCTGTGTTGCTTGCACAGCTGGGACACCTATCCCAGGGCTGGAGTTTGCAGTTTCCCTGGTAGGGAACACCTGGCAGCAGAACAATGAACGCCTGGAGGGATTCATAACCAGAATCTGCTTCTCAAATCGTGTGCATGGACATTAGGTGCTATTGTAGAAGATAATGCAATGATTTAGCTTTGAGGTTATATTTTCTCTTTCTCTCTTTCATCTGGTGGTGTTGACCTCGTGTAGCTTCTTCCTCCTGTCACTTGGTTGCTGTCTAGAGAAGCTTCAGCCTTCAGATCCTATTCCTACAGCTCACAGGGGATCTTTATTACATTCTCAGGAGGTGGTGCAGTGATTAGGCAGCTTTACAGAGAGATTTTGCAGCCCTTTCAGCTCTGCTGTATCTGATCACTGGGTCAGGACCGTGCCCTGTGTGTTTGGAGGATGCAAAAATGCACGCAGTAAATAGAATATTTTGAGAGAATTGAAAAATCCAGTGGGCAGCAGTGACAATGAACCCCAATTGCAGGTTAAAAGCCTCTTCAAAACACGATACCTTAAGGAGTTTGAGTGAAAAGAGAAAAAAATGTAACACATTTTTCCTCTTGTTGATCATGAAACTTCAAGGAAGCTTTTTATATAAATTACCATTTTTTCTTGGTTAAGCTCCTAAACAGGTGGAAATGCAGAAGCCCACATTAGAAATGATGCTTAACTGCAAGGGTGCCAAGATTGTTTGCACAGTGGGGAAAATCTGTCAAGATATTGCAAGGTAATTTTTCTTAATCCTAATAAATTTATGGATGGAACTTAAAGGGTTGTAATTGCTCGCCTGGAAGTAATTGTTGTGGGCAGGAAGCTGCAGTATGTAGAATGTTTTTCTCTCCATGGTGTATGTAGAATGTTTTTCTCCACATTTTCTCCACGTCATTGTCTAAACCAACAGTTTGCCAGTCAGTTAATCAACCCCAAAATCAATGTATGCTCTTAACCATTATTAGCAAGCAGATGTCAGTTTTTTGTTTGTATATGAGACTCAGCCCCTTGGGAGTACTGTGGGTAATTATCCATGGATCAAAAATTGTCTTCTAACATGAATTGCTTTCATCTGTTTCAAAGAGTATTCGGTAAAAACTTTTCTCTCAATTCACAGGATATTTAAAAGCATGCTGCAGCCTGAGAGACAAAACCAGAATCACAGTGTGGATCCTGGGGACAGAAATTACTGGAAAAAGTCCTGAAATAATGTTTTTTTTCCAGGTAAGAGGTGCTAATCCCATATCCTAAAATACTCCTCATTATGTCAGATTAGCATTACATGTTTTCCTTTTCTGAAACACTCGACACTAAAACATTTATTTAATGTAAACATTTACCATATGCTATTAAATCCATGCATTTTCTCATTTAATAATTAATACTTTTACGACCAGCAGTGTAATGTCAAGAGTATTTAATAGTGACAACTTTATGATGTTGATGCACACACACATATTGTGCTGTGGATGGTTTGCCTAATTCCATTGTGGTATAACCTGAAAGGTCTGGGTCAGTCTTTGAAATATGAAGAAATTTAGGATGATGTTTATAGAATAAAGGAGTTATTAGCAACTGTTTATCTTCACAAGTGGATTAGAGAAAGCAGTTTTAGTGGGGCCTTTATTGTAAGGCTGTTTAATTTTGTGAAGAAGCAGATCTGTGTGTGAGAGCAGCATTAAAATTCACATTCCTCCAGTGGCTTTGGGGTAGGCTGAATGATGTTTTGGACTGTGGAGTGCTAAGTGGCATTGAACCTCTCTGAGGAATCCTCTTTTTTCTGTCTGATGTACCAGACTCCATGGTGTAAAACAAGGCCCAAGGTTATATTTGTAAGACCTTTTCTCTGATGGGAGGTGAGCAGCCTCCTTGGCAAGCTCTGGCTTTGGGGCACACTGGGAGAGCCTCCTTCTCCCCAGAACATTTGGGTGGAAGTGGCAGGATGAACATTTCAACTTTGTTTTTAGGTTTCCTGGTTTTATAAAACCTAACAACGCTTCCTAACTTTTTGGCAAGAGTTTGCAGTGCCCAAGGTGGATCTGCTTTGCTCTGTTTGAAGTTGCAAATAGCCAAATGGTATTTTGGGGCCTGTAACAAGTGCTATCTTGGTACCCCTAGTTTACTATGGGTGACATTATAAAAGATTTTACAGTGAACAGCCAGATGAGAAACTGAAAGGATTGGATTCTTAGCCATTATGTGCCATGAAATAAGAGAAAAAAATCTAACTGACAAGTGCAGTTGTGTTTAGACTTCAAGTGGGGATATTTCAAAGCAAATCTCTGCTCAGCTATGCATTTAACTGTGATTTTTATTTTGTTTTCTTTCAACACTTCAGCCTTTCATATAGAGAGATGTATGTCACAACACAGTGATTAACAGCTGAGTTGTGGAAGTTATGGCAAGGATTAGGAGTGATTTTGTTCCCAGTGCTGAGAAATAGCATCTCTTCAGAATGGCAGCACTGCTTTGATTGATATCGAAGGTATTTTCTGAAAATATTCATTGACATCCAAAAATTTATAATTTAATATGTACCTTAAGTCATCAAAAAAGCTTCTCTTTGTACTTTGCTTAAAGCCATAACTCACTGTAATCTCAAATATATGCTCTCTTTAAAGACACTTCTGAGGCTTGCTATTGAATGTTGGCTCTGCTGGAGCTGGAAACACATTTCACATGACTGCACACTGCAGTTCCATTCTCAGGTTATTTACAACATTCTTCATGCCCGTTTGACTGGCAGGCTTTCCCATCTCCCTGCAAGCTGGTTTTTGAGTATGGCAGACAAACATTCTTTCTTTTATTATTTTCTTTCAATTTTTCTTCTATTCATTCATTTTTCTTTTATTATTTATATTTCTTTTATTATTTTTTTTATTCTTCCAGCCTCCTGTGATTCTCCTGTGTCCTGGGAGAAGCTAATGAGTCACCTCTCTGCATTTAGCCACTTGGGTTTTCAAGTTACAGAGAGGTTTTCAAGTCCTCACATCCCCCAAAAGAATATCAGGTGCAATGGCAGAGCACTCTTATGGTGCTGTGACATTTTTGTAATCTCTGTAAGAGGGAAGAGCCTTGAAACAGGGTGTTTTTTGATGTCAAAAACTGTAATCTCGCTTCTCCAGACACTGATGATCTTCAGGGGATCCCTGTTTCAGGTCTGCAATCTCTCAGGAGTCACTTTAGAGAGAGGAGAATGATAGAAAAGTGATGGAATAGCTGATAAAAGGGTCAGGCTGCATCACAGAAAGCAAAAAGGAATTAGGCTAGAGAGAAAATCAGTAGATTCAAGGATGAAAAGATAAATTCCATGAAAAAAGAGATAATGTAGGCATCTGGGGGAAGAGTAAATTCAGAGATGTGCTATTAGTATGAAAGTGAAGAGAATATAAAGCAGAAATCAAATTAAATCAAATGGAAGATGTTTAAAGAAATCACCTGAAAACTGGGAAAGGAAAGCTAAAGAAAGGTGGTACTGTTAGGCACCAAAATGAGCTGTAGGGAGCAGCTTTAAACAAGGGAATTAATTTTAAAAAATCCTGTGATGTGTATAAAACTTTGAAGAATGGATATCTTGCAGCTCTGTCTGCTGTTCTCTGGAGCCAGTGGTCTTGATGGCTTGAGAACAGAGGCTAGACAGAGTTAAAGAATAAAGTAGGGATTTATTAAAAGGCCTTCAAAGGACACACCTGGGGCAGCTCAAGAGCCTGGCCAGGGCTACACCCAAGATGGACCCAAGATGGACAACAGGTGATGAGTTTTCACACTTTTGTAAGTTTTGGTCCATTTCCATATTGAGGTTAAATGCCCAAGGTAATGAAATCCCATCCTCTCAATTTGCTCTCCTCAGCTCATTATTTTTTACACTTTTTGGGCCTGAAGCTGCAATGGTGTCCTTAGGCTGGAAAAGGATTGTTCTGTCTAACTCAACTGTGAGGAGAACTTGCTAACACTTCATATGAAGTTCAGAGTTGCATACTCAAGCAGTACAAAATCTGGAAAATATGAAATCTAAACCTGAAGGCATCAGTGCTAATGATGCTGTGAGAAGGCTGCCCTAGAACGAAGGCTAGAGAGAGTTAAAGAATAAAGCAGGGATTTGTTAAACGGCCTTCAAGGGATACACCTGGGGCAGTACAAGAGCCTGGCCAGGGCTACACCCAAGACGGACTCCAAGTCACAAATTTTCACACTATTTATAAGTTTTGGTCCATTTACATATTGGGGTTAATTGTCCAATTACAGCTTCAGGTTATGAAGTCCCATCCTCCCAGTTTGCTCTCCTCAATTTGCTGCTGTTTTACACTTTTTGGGCCTGAAGCTGCAATGGTGTCCTTGGGCTGGAAAAGGATTTTTCTGTCTAACTCGACTGTGAGGAGAACTTGCTAACACTTTATATGAAGTTCAGAGTTGCATACTAAAGCAGTACAAAATCTGGAAAATATGAAATCTAAACCTGAAGGCATCAGTCTCATTCCTTGTAAGCTCTGCTTCTTCCTGCTCCCCTGTCTGCCGCTCACTCCAGCAAGGATGACCTCTGTTCTTCCACATTGCATATGTTCCTCCGAGTTCTGTCGGAGCTGCAGTTTTTCCCCTTGTCAGTTTGTTCCTTTTGGCTTCTAAATATAGCTTTTATTCCTTGGAACATGCATTATTGGCCTCACACACTGCCAATGGCAAGAAATAGATTGGTACATAAAGAAACCATGGAGGATTACAAAACCACTAATGTTTTCTCAGGTTAATTGTGTGAGAGAGAGTGAGCAAAATACAGTCTCTAGGCTTAAAGGAATGTTGCTAGGAATACATTTTTTTTTATTTGTATTCTGAGCAACCCTGCAGTGAATGTTCCTGGCTTCAGATATATTGGAATTTTATTTTTTCTGTATTAGGCCATTGACTCTTTGCTGCTGCGGCTGCACAAATATTTTTTTTAATTAAATGAAAAAAAAGTAAATTTTATTTCTTTGAGTTTAATCAATTAATAAGAAACTTTAACCATTTAAATATATTTATTTGCACTCTGTCATTTTCAGTCTTTTTATAGATAACACCTAAGTTTTATTTATTAACTAAATATTAGTTAGCATCTAGAGCTGCTGCTGGCATTGGCAAAGCTCATAAGTGTTTGAAGTTAATGCCTCAGACTTCCTCTATTTCTGTGCTAGGCTACTTAAGAACAAAACTAGTTTTTGTGGGCAGCTTTACGCTGGGGTGAAGTTTGTGGTACAGGAATATTTGATTATTTGGGGCTGAATGTGCCTTATCCCAAACCTGTGGGTGCAGAGCTGCCATCCTGAGCGTTCCTGGGCAATCAGAAGTCATCAGAAGTGTGTGAACATTATTAATAACCTGAATATTGATACTGATAGCTCCAGGAGGCAGATTTGCATTAAGGTAGAGGTTCCTGAAGCTAAGTATTCATACAATTTTAGTCTCTATTACACTATAAGACATTATATGGGAATGTTATAAAAAGTGTGATTCTTATGGGCCCCATTATGCTCACAGCTAGAACTGTTTACTCCAAAGTCTGTTCCTTACTGGTTGTAATGGAAAAAAACACTTTGAAGATCTCAATATGGATGTTAAATTCCTTTTCCAAAGACATTTTGGCTTGGGACCACATTTTCTGGGGGAAAAATGACCATGCTGGATGTCTCTTTGCTGCTTCTTTGAGTTATGGCTGCAGTGTGGAGGTTTGATAGCAGGGGCTACGAGCAGCAGCATCATGTTTGGGCTCAGATATCTGAATCCTGAGAGGCCAATGTGAGCTGGGCTTCTCCTCTAGTAAGCATCCATGAATTAGCATGTGCTGCAATTAACGCAGATTTACCTCATTTTCCCATTTTATTTTTGTGTTGGTATTGCGTGCACATATGAGAACACGTATTTCTTCCTCTGGCTTTTGAGGGCAAGCTGGAGGGATTTTTATTTGTACAGTCTGTGACAGAATTTCTTAACCCTACCAAAGATAAATTTGAAGAAAAATTACTCTTTCAGTGTTGGAGTTCTGGTTACTGAGAATTTCAGACTTTCTGTGCTGGCAGGCACTGACCCCCAAGAGAACGCTGCATTTGACCTGAGGCTGTGGAGAAGCTTCCAAAATTGAATGACAGAACTGAGATTGTGGGTGTGGAGTTTGAATAGAAGTGTGTGATATCACAGGGGGGAAACTTAGAGTTTAAGGGTTTAGAATACAGTCATATATATAAAGCAAGATGGAGGTTTTAGGGTGGAGGCTGATCCTTCTTCTTCACCTTCTTCTCCATGGGTTTGGGTGGTTTTGTGTAATTGGATAAAAAGTCCACATTGTGGGCATGGGTGGGTGGTTATTGGGTTAAAAGTAAAAATAATTTAGGTGTCATTTCTTCATTGGACAGTTTATCCTTAAAAGGCCTTGTAGAGAGAGAGATGGGGCTCCATTTTCAGTTTGTTAGAGTGAAATGCTGTAGGGCTCACAGTTTGTGAGGCTGTAACGTAGATAAGAACTAATAAACATCTGAGTCCCAACAAGAAATACCATCTCACACATTTAATCCCAACCCTGGCACAAAAGAAGTTAAGACTCCACATTTCAGTTACATTCTTTAGAAACAAATGGTAAAGAAACTCCTTGGGGAAGAGTGCATCCAGGTGTTTATGAGCTACACTGTCATTTTCATTCCAGTGATGATTTGGACCTGGGTAGGTCCCTGGATGCCTGATTCAACTTAAACATTTATTTTCTTCCAATTGTGATGAAATTGCATACAATGCCAGTGCTGCTCTCCTGTTCAAGTTTTGGCTTGGGCTGTTTGCAAAGGTGCAGGGGTGAGCCTTCCAATGAAATAGCACTGAAACGCATCCAGTGCTCATGGATTGGGGTGGATGAGGAGCTTGGGAGGCAAAAAGTCCTCTGGTTGTCCAGAAAGCACATGGTGGATGCGTTCTTGGTGGTCCATGCACAATTTTGATCTGGAGAGCTTAACAAAACTGAGAGTTCATTTGGGTCAGCTTTGCACCCTGCAGCTTTGAAAGGAAATTGTTGATGTTTCCCATTTAATTGAGGACAGAAATCTGCAATCTGAGAGCTGAAGTCATGAGTGCTGCTCAGGTAGTCAGCCAGAATGCTTTTGGATAGCTGCTTCCAGGAAATACCTGGGATTATTAATGAAGGCTGCATTTCAATTGCTCTCTGAGTGGTAAAACATGTGATGTTCCCTAAGCCCTCATCTGATGATGAAAGTTTTTAGGGTCAGAGAGTTTAAAAACACAATTTACTTTTTAATGGGTAGAATTTATGTCTGAAAACGAAACTCATGTTTTTGTTCTTGGAGAGCAAGTTCATTCTGCAGCCCTCCCTGCCATCACTGGGGACTGCAAAGGCCTCTCTCCCTGAACATGTGATGGAGTTTATAAACACTTCCAATACCTGGGGATTTTTACATCTCTGTTGCATTCAAGGAAAAATTGCAGGTGGATTTAAGTCATGCAGTTTCAATGCATAAATCCCATTTCCTTAAGAAGATCTGGCTAAGAAAGAAATTTGACTGTGCCTTCAGAGCAAAAAGTTAAATGGGAAAAAGATTTTAGTTTGTAACAGTTTAATAGAAAGCACCAGCTGAGCCTGATCCATTTAAATGGCAGCAGCAATTATTGACACTGCAACAAATCCTGCTTGCTCAGGTAAAGTCTCATTTGTTTAAAACTGTCCAAAAGTTTTTGCTTTAATCAGAAATGTAAAAGCAGCCACTATGTTAATCAATGTGTAATGAAGGCAGGAACAGGGGAATGTGCCAAAGAACATTTGGGCAGGACTGTGCTGGTCTGGGGTTTAATTCAAGTAATATTTGTCCTTTATATATTGGGTGATTGTGGTCATTGGGGGATTTCTTTTGGGAAGTTTAGGAATTCTTTTAGGAATATCAACAAAGCTTATTTGGTGAATTTTTATTTTAAATTCATTTAAGAATTGTTCTGAACACAATTTTCCCTTTAAGAATGTCATCTGAAATGGAACATTAAATTAAAATACAGTTATTCCAATTCCTGTACCGATAGACTATAACTCAATTAACTTAATTATCTCTTTTCTAAAAAGAATTCCCAGAGACTTCTGCTGGAAGTGCTGTATGGCTTTGTGATCCTTAAAATGCTGGATTTATAGAAGGCTGTTGTGATTCTCTGTATGACTTTTTTTTTCTACAGTGGTAACAGGCAGCATAATTCAGTTGATGGAAGGCCATCATTACAGAAGAAACCTCTCTCAACAAACTCCCAGCATCTGACACGAGAGACAGAATTGTCTGAGGACAACATTTTTCTGTTGAGGCACGAGATGAAGTTCAGTTAATTTGGACCACTGGAGACGGGGACCCAGAGTTTTGGGAAAATCAGTTCAGCACCACTGAGAGCTCTGCTGCTTTTAACTCCACCCTGGGGCTGGGAGAGCAGAGTGAAAAGTGCCTGTGGGTTGTTTTTTTTTTTTTTTTTCTGGAAGAAATGAATGCTCTGTTATTAGATTGCTGAGTCTCTGTTTGCATTGATTTTTTCAAACCAAAGACCACTCTAAATGTAGAGTATTTGAGTGGTCTCTGAACATGAGAGCTGCTGACTGCTTCTCTCTCATAAACAACGCCTTTTTAATTTGGGATTTTTAAAAACCCCCCAGTTTTGCCCGTATGCTCTCAGATTCTCCCTAAAATGTTAAGAGCTTTGTATGCTTGTCTCTTTTCCTTCTGTGGTGACATTTTTGGCCTGAGACTGGGCTTTTAAAGAATACTCTTTTGAAGGACTAAGCCTTGGTGCCTTGCCAAGATTTTTTAATTAAAGCTCTCTTCATCAGATATCTGTATTTTCTTTGAAAAAATAATCTGCCAGAACGATGATTTCAAAACTATATTGGTGGAGTATGCTTTAAATGTATGATTAGTTTGTAGGCACTTGAAATTTAATTTTACAGTTTTCTCCTACCCCATGAGTTCCCTGCTGTGGCTTAATTGTTACTGGCAGTGAAAATCTGCAATAATCTCAAAGACATCTGGTTCTCTCAGTTTTATTAACTTGAAGCAGATAGGAGCAGATCATTACAGCATACCTATGCCTCAAATACTTGCAATCTTCAAGAATATTAATTGTGTCTCATAAAAATGGCTCGACCTTTTGTTCACAAACTGTTTAGCTTTCTTAATGTTGGGTAAAAAGCATTTAAATCTTGTTTCTGGTCTGAGCTGTGAAAATAACCTGATTTTAAAGTCACATGGAGCTGGAGAGGTAAAGAGGGAGAAGGTAAAGGTCCAGGAGGAATCTTTATTTTTGATTTCTGTGAGGTAGAAAGAAGAGAGGAGCCTCTTTGGTGCCCTGTGGCAGAAGGAGCTGGACTCCAGCAGAGCCACTCTGAATGTGGGGAAAAAAAATAAATTGCAAGAATATTTGATTGTTGAGTGCAACATGAACAGGCTTTTCTATTAGAATTGGGCATTCTATCAGGAATTCAAGGTTCTCTAAAGGTGCTTTCAGAGGGATGTTTGACTGCTGTGATTGTCCATCACCTCCTGGAATGAGGCACCAGCTCACGCAACAGTCCCAAGCTTGGGGAGAGCTCAGGTGGCCAAAACCAGTCTGTGTGCAAGGATGAGCTGCTGAAATTAGGCAATAATGTGGCAGGTGCTTTGTTTGCCAATCCTTGTTAACTTGAGTTGAGGCCTCACAAAGGTTTTTTGGGAATTTTTTCCCGCAGACCCATCAATAAATGAAAAACAGATTGTCAAGAAGCCCTGCACTGAACCACTTGCATTCTCTTAAGCTGGCATAACCCTTCTTTTCTTCATCCTTAGCACTCTTTTGCAAAACCCATCTAATTTCACCCTCCTGTAGCTGCATTTTTTCTGCAATGCCACTATGTGCTGATGTTTTCTGTAAATAAATAAAATACTTGCAGAAAAGACTGAATATCTAATGGAAACAGTTATGGTGAGCAAAACACATAATTTCTTAACCACCTTTTCAGCATAGACACATATCATCATATAAAAATGTTTTGGCTTCCTGAGTTGTTGTTGTTTTTAATAATAAAAATAATAATAAAAATTAAAAAAAAAATATTATTATTATTTCTGGGTAATTATTATTAATTAAATTATAGTGGGCTTCTCTTGCTGGAAGTATTGGAGTGGTTAAACAGAAATACATATTAAAAGGAGCATCACATTTTTATATATGTATATATTTTTTAAAACTCTAATTTTTTTCCTAAGTGCATTGTAAAGCTCTTTAGAGTAATAAAGCATTTTAAAGTTGTTCCACATTAGGTAAGCTATATTTGTTATTTAAAATGAACAAATAATATTGAATGGCAGCAGAGAATTGTATTTAGTCTATTAAAGGCTGTGTTAATAAGGACTGTTGTTAGCACTCATGATGAAAACAAGCCTGTTTACTTGAGGTGTGAATCAGAAAAATAGGCAAAAGTGTTCTGAATCAAAATAGACTTAAAAAGATTTGATTTACAGGGGGAACAGGACTTTTGTTCAGGGAAAAATTCAAAACAAGAAAGTAGGCTCATCATCAAGGCAAGTGGGTTAACAGATCAAAGATTACTCTTTTGTTCTAACTTAGGGTGAAATACCAGATTCCTTATTTTTGTAGTGCATTTTGCTGTACATGATCTACTGTTTGCTTTTTTCGGTGTTTCAACTTGTGTTTATTTATTATTGCAGAATCCTAGAAGGCCATACAGCACAAGCTCTGCAGGGGCCATTTGGCTCCAGCACAGCATCTACTTCTGCTTCCTTTATGTTCTTTTAAAGTCTTTTGAGAGCTGCCTAAGAAAATTTCAGGAAGTAGAAATTCTTTGAGCGCTGTAGAAGTCCTTTTGAGTCTAGAATATTTTAAGAAAAGTTTAGGAAGTAGAAATTCTTTGAGCGCTGTAGAAGCCCTTTTGAGTTTAGAATATTTTAAGTTCTTTCTGTATTATAGGCATTATTCCCTGAAATGAAGTCAGGAATGGGAGAATTTAATCTGACTGTGCAAGTAGGGAGGTTTTGATGACTGCCCAGGTGTCCAGCTCCCAGCTTTGCCCTGACAGGACCCCACAGATTCCCAGTCATGTCTCCCAGGACACCGAGGCACCTGCAGTGGGAGAAAGGGTGGTTGGTAGCATTTGTGCTTGAAAAAACAAGGTAAATCTCTTGATAGTAAGAAATATGCACCAGTGTTGTGAAACTGATGGGAGGATTGAGGGAAAGGCACTGCTGTGCACAGGTTCAGCATAATTTAATGGTTTGGAAATCTGGAGCACCCACTGCAACAATTTGCTCAAGTTTGACAGGAATAAAACTTAGGCAGGAAGTGTTACTGGCATTTGCTACTTGTGTCCACTAACTCAGACCTTTAAATCAGAGCAAAATAAATAAAATATAAAATACAGTAGGATAAGAGCAGCAAAGCATAGTTCTGCCTACTCAGCTACTTGTTGCTGTAATAAAGCAGATGGAGAGGACAACATATTGAATTACTTTGTGTGCAGAGACCCTGATGTATTTTCCCCCATTTTTTTTCCTTTGTGTGTGTTTTTTTTCCTGATAGTGCTACCTCACAAATGCCATTTCAGTATCTACCAAATGTTGCATTAGGCTGGGAGAATTTACTCCAATCCTAATCCAATCACTGCTCACCATTGGATGTATCATGAGAGACTTTCTAAACATTAAATCAAAATCAATGAGAGCCGAAACTTTTCTTCCATCTTTTTCTTCATTTGATGTTGTAATGATTGCTTCAGGAAAGCATATTTGAAATGAATGTGAAAATAGCTCTGTTCAAAGCAGCAGGATGAGTTTGGGATGAGGAACAATTGAATCGGCACAATGTCTATTACATAAGTATATTACATTATAGAAATGTACTATTATAGTATATTAATAATACAGTATATTATATATATATACTATAATATACTATATTATAGTATATTAATAAAAGGTATCATATTATGCTATATTATAATATATGCTAATATAATATATACTATAATATTATTATACTATATAATATTGATATAGTATATTATAATATACTATATCAATATATATAATATACTATATATTATTGATATAGTATATTAACAATATACTAGATAGTACTATTATTATAGTATATTATATTATGTAAGTATAAGGATGCACTCTGTATTTTTAAAATTTAAAGAAATTCAGAGCAGTATTTTAATAAGGATCTGCTTCTGTAAAAGTGATGGTAAAGCCACTGTTTTGAAACAAATGGAAGATTGCTTGATATTTATTAACATGGGGCTTAATTTTATTATTTATTATTTGCCATTGTGTTCCCTGCTGATTAAACTCCTGCATGAACTGTAGTTCAGAGTGTGATTTGTTTCTAGTAGGCATCAAACTGCTCTTTACTCTTTTATCTTCTTTTTTTGCCCATAAAACTGGTTGAGATGCTGGCAGTGTCATATTTGGTGGACTGCAACTCATTAGCAGTCCTTTGAGATAAATCTCCAGGAGCTGTTGTGGCTTGGTGGTTGGAAATAAAAAAGGATTAAGATTTGCTTCCAAATGCAGGCGAAAATTGGCACTAACAGGTCACAACTCTTGGTGTCGTGGCTTGAACAAACTCACCCAAATTATGCTAATTCTGCACTGGGGGGGTTAATCTGGGATTATCCTGTATAATCACAGGCCACTTGAGGGTTGAAATGAGATTTTCATGCTGTACTTGGCTTTTTCTCTGCAGCGTTCAGCCTGTGGTTCCCTTTGGAGGTAAACACAGGTAAGGAGAAAGGAGCAGGAAATATTCCATGTGCAGCTGGGAATGTGGGAGAGAGCCCACAGGCGTAAGGGCAACAATTTCATCAAGGTTAAAGAACTCTCTGGAGGAGTGGAAGTCTACTCAGGGGAGGGACAGGCTTACCTGAATTCAAAAAAGTGATTAAAATGATGACACTTAACACTTAAAATGATGTGGAATTGTTTTTAAACCTAAGTAAATATCTTGCAGGCAGAATGGGGACTATCCAAGGATGCTGAACCATAAAAACAGGGTTAACCTACTTATCAAAATGTTTTGAAAAGTAAACCCCAGAAATAAAGTGTCATTTTTAAAGAGCAGAACAAGGGGGCTGCAAGAAGCAGGAAAACACCCTGCCAAGAGGTGAACCTGTGCTCAAAGAGGGAGATACAACGGCTGGTGACTCCAGCAGCTTAAACATAAAAGAACAAGAGAGGGAAGGGGGGAAAAAGGTGAATAATAAACACATATTTTTCAAATACATCAGAATAAGAGGCTAGAGAGTAAGGCTGACAGATGATCAAGGTGTAGAAAGAACACTCAGAGAAAATAAGCCAGCAGTAGAAACCTAATCTTCATTTTTACTTCTGTGCTCTTCATCCAATGTTATCAGGCAGTAGAAACCTTTGCAATAAGATGGCATAAATTCTGAAAGCTTACACAGCTTTCAAGAGCAGTTCAAAGAAATGAATGGGTGAGGAACTGTCTTAGGGCTGATAAATACAAAGATGTTCTCTGCCTCGAAATTTGCCTGAGCTCCACATCACAGGATGCTGGGAGAACGCATCACAGTAATCTTCTTTACATTTCCTGAAAATTTCCTTGAGCCCCCTATTACTGCCTTTTCTCCTCTCCCTTGCCTGGAAAGCTTTGCTGAGGGACTCAGCTCCATCAGGATCTCAGGACACTGGAGCAGTGGCAGGATCTGAAGTGTCAGAGTGTGCCATTCACATTCTCTGAACAGAGAGAGACATCATTCTCTCTCCCAGGATTTCTCATAGGGAAAAGCAGTGAGAAGCTCAGAGAAGAAGAGAAAACAATTATTATCTCTATTCATTGCTCCTGTTTTGCACACGTGGAATGTGTCATGGGGATTGTTTATCCAAAGTAATTTGTTAATTGGACACTGGTGAAGGTTGTTTTGTTTCCTTGGCCAGTTGGGTCAAAGCTGTGTCCTGGCTGTCTCCAGACAGTCACAGGGTTTTTATTTAGTATTCTTTAGTGTAGTATTTCTTTAGTATTGTGTGGCCACATTTCTCTTCACAGAGAAAGCGAGGCACAACTTCCCAAGGATATGTTCTGGCAATCGCAGCAAGGCACCTCCGAGAAAGAAAAAACAATTCTTACCTCACTTGCTGTTCCCGTGCTGTTCACAAGTGAAATGCACTGTGGAAGATTGTTTACCTGAAGGGGTTTGGTGATTGTATTCTGGTGTGAGTGGTTTGATTCATTGACCAATTAAATCCACGTGTGTGTGTCGGGACTGTGGGCTGAGATTCTGGGCAGTTGAGTGCTTGTGCAGATTCAGTTTAGATATAGTGTATAGAAATAGAGAATATTAGAAATATAAAATATTTGAAATATAGAATATAAGAAATATGGAGTATTATAGAATAATATAATATAGTATAATAAAGTAATTAATTAGCCTTCTGATATCAGTGGAGTCCTCCTTGTCATTTCTCCCTGCCACGGGGGTCGCTTGATATCCAGTAGTGTATTATAGTATCTTTTATATAATATAGTATTAGTGTAATGTAATATAGCTTAATAAAGCAGTAGTTCAGCATTCCTGAACTGTGGAGTCAGAGCCCATTATTCCCTGGCTGGGGGATCACCTGTTTCTCCTCTATCAGAGGTCTCCAGTGTGGGAATCCACAAAATCAGGGGGTTTTGGGAAAGCTGTAAAAGGCAGGCCCCAGAGACAGCAGAACTGTGATGAGAGCTAAGGAGCAGCCATGAGATTGGTCAGCAGAAAAATTACCTAAACTGTAGAAAAGCAAGGACAAATAGAACAATGGTCTGTGTATTAACACTTGTCTAGACTAACTCCCTAAGCTACAGAAAAGTTTATCTAGCCAGATATTAGGAAAGTTGAAGCTTGATAATGTGCATTGTGTTTTAAGGCTTACAAGTAGGTGTTGTATTCAAAATAAGCAAGCATTGTTTTAACCAAAGGTACCTGTGCTTATAGTGGTTGGATGGAACTACTGTCAATGTGCTTTTGCTTTGTGGGATTGGTCAAGAAACTTATAAAGTGAGTTGTAACATTAAGTTCTTGGTCTGCTGCCTGGAATGTGAGCTGCTGGCATCTTCCCATTGTCATACCATGTAATGAGGCTGATGCTGGAAAATCAAACAGCTCAAGGCACGTTCCCAGCAGTCCCATCCCATTTGTGGTCTGTAAATAACCCCTGGCCGGAGTCATCCAGCAGCACCAGCAGTTTGCTGTGTGCTCCTCTCCCAGGTGAGTGTTCCAGAGCTGCCGTGGTGCTCTGGGCTGCAGAGGGATGGCAGCAGCCACACTGGAAAGGGGCTATTTTGGCAAAGGAGGATTTCTTTTGAGCTGCCTTGCAGCCCCAAAGAAGTGGTTAGTTCTCAGCCAAAAAAAAACCCTGAAAAATCCCAGGTGTTGGAATTTTGGTTATTGAGAGTTTTAGTTTTTTTTTTAATTGATGGATATTGTTTTTTAAGAAAATATTCTATTTCATTTGAGGTTGTGGAAAAGATTTTTAGAATTAAAGGATAGAATTTGGATTATGAGTATGTAGTTTAAGTAAGTGTGTAATATTAAACTCTAAATTTTATATCATATAAAAGTCTTAGAATTTAATAATATATGTATAATAAGAAACATTTTAAAGTAGTAACTAATCCTTCTTCTTCACTTTCTTCTTCATAAATTTTAGTATTATATAATTAAATAAATCCTCATTACAAACCACAATTAATTACTTATTAAGTAAAAAGTAGAAATATTTTAAGTATCATTTCCTAATTAAACAATTTATCCTTAAAAAACCTTATTAAAAATACAACTACATTTTTAACTTATTAAAATAAAATATTATAAAACTCACAACTTATATAAATATATAAATAGTATATATAATAAATAACATACCGAAATATATAATATATAAATAACTATAAATAAAGTGTTTTATAAATAAAATATAAATAATGTTATATAAATTAAATAACTATAAATAAAGTGTTTTATAAATAAAATATAAATAATGTTATATAAATAAAATATAATTAAATTAATAAACATCTAAATCCAAACAAAAAATACCATCTCACACATTTCATACCAACTCCGACTAAAAAAAAAAAATATAAAATTCAACATTAAGTGATATTTTGTGTGAAGATGAGCTCATGACCTGGGTACAGACTGGGCTGGGTACAGCATTTACCTGTGCCAGGTAGAGCTGCTGCTCATCAGCAGAGGGAGGGAGGAGCTGCTGCCACCACCTGTGCTGCAAACCTCTGATGGCAGTGTGGGATGTGGCCTGATGGAGCTAGAAAAAGTGGCGTTAGTTTCACTTAGTGATAAATGAGTAGAAAATTCTGGTGTAGAACTCGAGATTTGGCTTTTTAAAGCAGTATTTGGTATTTATTCTAATACTACTTAGTCTATTAGACTGCAGAGAAATTCACACATTTCGCTTATTTCAGGACAGATTACAGATGAACTGTGGGAGATTTCCTAGAGTTTACCTGCAGGAAATGGATTTGTGGGGAGTTGTCAGGGCCTGACAGAAGGCTCACACAGTGTGCATCCGTATGCAAACTTTGAGACAAGAAAATGCTGACTTAGAAATGCCATGGAATAGGACAGACATGGCTGAGAGAGAAATAGAGCTAGAAACAAATAAGACTTGCAAATAAGTCTTGCAAATAAGACTGGATACTTTGGAGAAATAGAACTATGAAAGATGCATTGTGGTGGGACCCACAAGGGGTAATTTTAGGTGATTGACTTTAAGGCATTTACAGCGTGGTGTGGCAAAAGCTGATAACCCAAGAAATGCTTATAGTGTATTGTAATTAAGAAATAATTGGCTTCTGATTGTAATGGTGTGAATTATAACATCTGTATTGTCTCACCCTTCTCATGAGACTGAAAAGGGAATAAAAGCTTTTTAAACACCTCTCAGTTGCCCCATCTCTGGGTCAGAAAAGGGAATTGTCTGACATTTATCTATGTGCTGACCATTTTGGGCTGCTGTGGAAGACGTTGCAAAGACTGAGCAAGCAGCTCTTCCTCATGATTGTGTTTCCAAATAAACCTTGTGCTGCTCAGCACTAGGATCATTGTGCTTGGGAATTTTACCTGCAGATAATCTCCACGAAAATCTGATTCCCTTGATCTTCATCCCTCACTACTACATTTGCCTATTTCATATTTTGTGTCTTAGATGAGGAGATTTGTGGAAGTCAGGGACAAGAGTATGTCAGAGGTGGTGAACCCATTGCTGCTCACTACATGCTGTTCAGAAAAATATTTAATTTTTCCTATTTATATCTTAGTAATGCAGAGTACAGAAGTGGAAGAAGATGTTGAACTCTTGCTATCACCTTCTGCTCTCTGTTCTCTGAGAAGTGATGTAGAACATCCAGGCCAAAATCTACAGGCCAGATTTGTGATGTTTCACAAAGGGATGAAGAGGAATTAAATGAACATATTCAGATGCTTTTTAAAAGAAAACGTTTTTTATCTTGTGTACTCATTTGCATATCTCAGCTAGTTTAGGTTTTATTACAGATGTACTTAAATTATTTTTTTGATCCAGTATTGCTGGAAATCTTTTATAGACAGAAAGTAAAAGAAGAAAATTGTTGCTATTGGTGGTTTTCCAATTTCAGCTTGCAGAAAGTGACTCTGAAATCACAGCAAGTCCTTCCAACCCCAGACCATTCATTTGATGTGGATATTACAGGAATTTTTCAATGACATTTTAAGTCAGGAGCATACAATTCATTTGCACTGATTGTTAATTTTGAAGAAAGGAGTTCATGAAATTGAACTGTTTGGTTTCTTGGGAATGAGGCATTTGTAGCTGATCATTAGAGTGTTGTTAAAATTTTGTAAATGGAAATCAAAAAGGTTTAAGGTAATGCTTGATATTTGCTGAATGACATGTACCTTCTGCTAACTTTTGGATGTCGATATTTTGATTCTTCTCCAACTTTCTGCTCATCAAATTTAATTGATTTCAATGGCACTGCATTGGGTTTATATCAGTGTAACTGCTTACAAGTCCAAAAACACTTCTGCAAAGATATTCTCAGTTGCCTTTTAAAATTGCCTTACAGTTGGGAGAGAGCAGCATTTGAAATGTTAAAACTTAAACAATTTGTTATTAAGCACGCTCGTTTTGAGATCTGTTGTGTGTCTGTAGTACCAAAGTTTGAAGGCTGGAAATTGTAAATGAAATTCTGCTGCCGGGCTTTTTCCTGGTGTTTTCCTTGATTGTTGTAGGAAAGGGACTAAAAGAGGAAAATGTGCAATTTTAATCTCTTCATTTGACAGTTACCAGAGTTACAAGCAAATGAATGGAAATATTTTTGATTTGTATGTTTTTATATATACATACATACATATATATATATATACACTGAGACTAAAGGTAAGATGTTAATACCTCTTTAACATGTTCAGGGGATCTCACCCTAATCAAATGCTGGAAATTCTTAATTCACATTGACTTCAGTGCTTAATCCAATATGAATGTTGTGCATCACCTGCTAATGTAAGGAAATAATATTCTCTGTGTTACCAACAGTGCATAGAAGTGCTGGAGGACCTAAGGCAAAAGCTCTCAGTTATTTAGGGATCTGTGCAGGCCAGGGAATTTTCTGCACTGTTCTGATCCTGCTGGCCAGGGAGCTCACAGATCTCTTGCTTTGTTCAGGTTAATACTGTGAGTTTACTGATGCACATCTGCAGCTCAGTGACTGCCTTTGCACCAGTCAATTCTTACATATTCACCTCCTGGTAATTCCTTTCTAAAGTCCATGTCCCATATTGTCTTCTACACCTCAGTAACTGCAAAGTGAGAAGAAATGATTGGCTCGAGTAAAACTGCTTTTTCAACTCCTATCTTAGTTACTGTCTGAGTGACCACTGTCAGTGCTTTCAAAGCAGCATCAAATAGATTAATGTAAATTATTGCCAGTGCTGGTTCAGCCTGGCCTGGTTCAGCACAGAAATGCACCTGGGGCATTCATAAAACCAGTTCTGGTTAATGCAGTTATAAAATCTGTTCTTACTGCTCCTCAGCCATGAATTTCTGCAGTGTTTTCCATTGCTCTACTCATTCTCCAAAGATGAAAATGGGAAAGAGGCTGCTTTCCTTCTGCCCTGGGCTCTAGGTGGCTTCCAGGTGAGGTCAGGGGGCACCTATTGATTGCCAACACGAGTGGGTGCTAAATTGATTGGGAAACTCTGGCACAATGAAGAGGTATAAAATTAAACCTTCACCTGACTGAGCATGAATAGTGATAAGTGCTCAAGCAGAGGTCATGAGTGACAGAACTATTCACCTATGCCAGGCACTGGGATAAATTATGCATTTTCCAATTAATATTTAATAAATGTCACTATTAAATATGGAATTCAAAACCACAGCTAAGAAAGCAGCGCCATCATCATCTTCGGGCCCATTTGGAAGGAGTACATTATGAATGTTGGTTATGGAGTGGAGTTTTGAAAAATGAATTTTTCAGCAACCATACCAAATTCATGTAGGTATTTAGACCTCTGGAAGCAGAGCTCTTGTCCAGAGTAACTCATCATTCTGAAGTTCCCTGCTTGGAAGTGAGACGATTGATGTTTTAATTGCATACAGATAACAAAAGGAAAAGAATAGAGGATTATTTAATCTTTTTGAATTTGAAGCTGGCTAGATTTCAGTGCCTCTTTTCCTCCAGCTACCCCTTCCACACCCCTGCAGAGCCCTTGCCAAGGTGTGCCCATCTGCCTTCTCCTTGGACCACTCTGTCTTCTCTCCACCTGAAACTCTCCTGCTCTCCTCCCTTCACTCAGCAGCTCATCCCACACACTCTCAGTCCCTCTCCTTGCTCGTCTGCCCTCTCTCTGCTCTCTGAAGAAGTTCCTGGGAAGGTTCTGCACCTGCTGCAGGAATATCCTGTTTGTGGGGAAAGCAGGGTGAGGGTAGTGCCAACAAATCCCCTGGAAACTCCATTCCCCTCTAGCTCCTACTCCTTCTCTGAGGGAACAGATGGAACCTAACGGGGTGAAGGTGTCCTGCTCCATGCAACCTGATTGCGATTCAATTTTATGAATAAAAGTGAAAACCTGAATGTGCAGCTCCAATATATGTAATGGCATCTGATGCTATATTTGTTTTTGTTGGGTTTGGCTCTGGGAGGAAAGTGATTTTAAACATTTTGGACTGCCACAGAAATACCATCTGTAGCTCTCTCTAGGTTTTCTAATCCTTTCCAGGTCACTGATCACTTTCGGTGGGGGAGGTCTAAGCTGAAGGAACTGCACAGAATTCATCTCACCCTTAACAGAGGATTAATGGAAAAGGGAGGAGCTATACCAGTGACAGATGCCAAATGCTCCATAAAAAGTTTGATTTGACAAAGGTTTTGTCAGGGCCTCACACAAAGTTCAGAAGAAGAAGGTTATTTCTTTTTTCAACAGAATACAGGAGTACCTGTAAGAATGTAAATTTGGTTTAATTCCAATTAATCTTTTCCTAAAGGGAATCCTGAAAAAGTGGGGACAAGGCATGCAGTTACTACTCTATAACTGCATTAGTATGTGGCTTCTTCACAAGCAACCTGAGGGAGGTCTTGCCTGTTGATGAATAGTTTATACTTTTAAAATGTGTTAAGCACTTGACTTTTTGCTCCATGGGGAGTTTTACAGACGGCTGAACTTGCATCAGGGGAATACACTGATGTTAAATTAGTCTAGAGATGCTACAATGACTAGGGATTTCTTTAAAGTACCCTGTATCCCAAATTTATGAAGAAAAAAAAAAAAAAACAAAACAAAACAACCTTCTGTTGAGATGTTTGCATTTGGGTCAGAAGATGTTCTTCATAAACTCACAAGTTGTTTTCACTGCACAAACCAATCTTTAGTCCAGGCGAAGCACCACCACCAGGTGTGCTCTTGTGATGGTTTTACAGGAAGAAGAGAGTAAGGAGCAAGGGGAATTTTCTCCTTTGCTTTTCAAGAAGCAGCTCCTGAGTGGGATGCTGAGCCTTCGCCCAGTGGGTGCAGCCCCAGTGCAGCTTGTGGCACTGCCTTGCCACTCATCTCTTTGTGACCTGGGGGCTCTGCCTGAAGAGAACAGGATGGTGATGACCAGAAGGCACCTCAGGAACGCACCCTCAGAGGTCTGAAATTCAGAATCCAGCCCCCAGAGTCCTACAGCCACATGTGAGTTAAGCTGGGGAGGTGTCTGCTGTGAAGCTGCTGCTCAGATTGTTCCTTTGGGCTTTTTAGCAAGGGCTTTACTTCTGGAGAATGTTTGAAAGCCTAAATGCAGGGGGAAATGCCCAACTTTACCCTTGGATGTTACATGGATGTGTATATACGGATTTTTTTCTTTGTTTCACTTTGTGATAACAGAGTTTCAGAAGTTGAAGAAACCAATTTTCTCATGCTGAGCTTTGTTATGGAGTTACATAAACCATCCATCATGCAAATTCCAAATACATTAAGCTAAGTGTTTCAGGCTAATTGACAATGTTCCATTAATTTCCACTGCTGAATAGGATCTGGAACATTTCTAATGCAGTTATTTTTCCTTCCAACTCGTGCATCACAGTGGCCCTCTTAGTGCTGCTTTTGGTCCATTCCCTTCCAATTTTAAGAAAGATATGTGATACAGCAGTAATTTATCAGGGTTTAGCTACCTGCCTGTACTAAAACCTGGGGAGCTGAGTTTTGTCTGCTCACAACAGGATCTTAAATTATTTCTTTCATTACCCTACATTAGTCTGTTGTCTTGAGATAATTATAGTAATAAAGAATACATAAAGATAGTGAAAATTGTCTGTAAGTCAAACTTCTTCTGTTGTCTGCAAAGAGGAGAAGAGAGAATAGGGTCCAAACCAGCTGTTGTTAGTTTTGTAGTTTTGAAATTTTGCTTTGCCTGAAAATCACTGCCAGAGGAAAAGCTGCAGTGCTGAGAGGAAAATTATGGAGAAATGGCCTTGACATTTAGAAAGTAGGTCCCAAGCCTTTTAAGTGATAAGTGAGGATGTAACTTCTTAAGAATGATGAATAGCCATAAAGGACATCATTGATTTATATTTATTTTAGTTTTTTTACTAGCATTTTTTGATGCTGATTTGTTGAAGACCATGAATTAGAAATATGTGCTGGTTAAATGTATCCTTTTCTTCTTTGTGAAAGTCCAAACAGCTGCCACAATATTTGCAAATTTGTACATTGCTGCAGTACCAACTCTTTGAATAATGGTAAGAAAAGTTTATTAAGATCAGATACCATTCAAATCAGTTGGAGAGCCTCCAAAGCAATTTAGACATGTGATACTATTGCTGAGAAAGTTAAAATTAATAGAAGTTTGTTAATGGAGGCCACGTTCAAGTAGTTATAGTGCAATGCTCTGGCAGACCCCCATCAAGCTGAAGAAATGGAAAAAACAAAAACACACTTTAAAACATTTTATATTGCTAAAGTTGCTCATTTTGTTTTTCTTCTCTTTGAGATGCTAATGAAGGGCACAAAATAAGCAGCAGGTCCTGATTTCCCTTTCCCTAACCCTGTTGAGTCGTGCCTTAACATACAGTGGCCACATTGGAATGGGCTGAAATCAGTTACAGAATCACACAGAATAATATATTACAGAATAATAGATTGCCCTCAGTAAGAATGGAGTTAAGCTGCAGCTTTATTAGCAGCAGCAACAGCGGTGTGGAGTTGATTTTAGTAATGGATTTCTCTGAAACATCTGCTGTGCTGGGCTGATGGGGCCAAAGTCTGGAGCTGCAATCTCAGACAACTTTGTCACTCAGTAATAAGAGTGAACAAATTCTCTGTTTGAATTGTGTACAAATACCTGAACAGTCACCTTTCTAGAAGAGAATAAATCCTTTCTGGGCAATGCCCAGCCATGTTTCTCAAGGTTAGAAGGGTTCTCTTGGATAGTGCTTTCTCTTTGCAGCACTGGAAAGGTGAAAAACCAAAGACAAGGCTGTCAAGACAAAGTTTTGTAACATATTTGTCATGCTAATATTACCTGGTAAAGGTAGGTACTTACAGGCCACTGTGAAAGTTTATTTGTCTTCTTTAGCAATGCTTTATGAAGAAATTTTCCTTAAATGCTTTTAGGCTTTCAAGATGGTATGGATTTTGTGAAACTTCAGGTAAACAAGCTGAAAAGAATATTTTGCAGCTTGTCTTGTATGAAGGAGGGTATGGGATAAGATAAAGCATCCAAGATTGGCAGAGCTTTTGTACTCTTTCTCTTCAAAAACCTTAAAAAAAAAAAAAAAATAGGAAGCTGAGTGACTGAGTCATATTCAGTAGACCAGAAAGAAAATTTAATCTCCTTTGTGCTGAAGTGCATGGATCAGTTACAATGGGCACTTCAGCAGGCTTGTGGGCTGGGGCAGAGCCAGACCTGCCCATTGCTGGCAGCAGGAGAATATCCTCATTGCCAGAGCTCTTCTGCAGCCCTTGGGAGTTCAGCTACCCCTCTCTGCTGCAAGGGAATCCCCCCACCAAAAACCAGGGTAAAACTTGTAACTTTCTGTTCAGATATTCAGGTAATGCTTCCAGGAATGCTGAGCTCCAGGTTCAAATGACCAGGAGCTGCATTTAAATTCAGCAAGACACCACTGGCTTAATCTCCTCATGTGAGTGCAGGTGAACTCTAATTACCTTCATAAAAACCAATTTTGTGTACAAAAATTATATAGCATTCAAAGGAGGGTAACAAAATTAATCCTTGTGTACCATAATAAACTAAATGCCTAATAATAAACATAATAAACAAATAAAGCATAATAACAAATAAGCATAAAGCATAATAAACAAATATGCCTAAATATAGGCATGTTTGTGTGTGTGTAGCATAACACAGATGTAATAGAAACAAAAGTGAAACTTGTGTTCCACAGCTAGGCTGCCAAGAGCTCCCACCTGAGGCTGTGAACATCAAATACTCCCATAACACTTTGTGATTTCTCTAGGTCCATCAGCACTGCCCAAAGTTCTGGATAATTCTTTTTGTGTTTCTAAAGAAATACAATATTTTCACGCAGGCATGTATGTATAGAAATATTTTAAGCAGGTGTTAGGGGCTGAAAGCAGGTGACAAGCCCTCAAACTTATGGAATAGTAATATCCCTTCTGGAATTTAGTTCAGAAGCTGCTCAACATGTTTGGAATCTGGCATGTTGGCCTGTTTCTGTGCTAGACACTTCAGTTACCAAAACCCTTTGGCAAACTGGGTATATGCCCTGTGTTATAATATGAACATGTAACACCACTCACTTGCCCTTTTATTCTATGCAGAGAAGAAAAAGCGTTCTTAAAAATTCCACCCTGATCTCTAGCCTAATTCATTCTCCTAAATGTGTTTAGACCATTCCTGTGTGAATTGTTCAGGAGGCTATATTCTCCTGCCCTGAATTTTGAAGACAAATCCTTAAATTTCAGATAATTCTTACTCCTTCCGTCACTGGAGCCTGGTGTGTCTACAAACCAACTCAAACCCACTGTGCTTGCTGGTAAGAGGCTCTGTCATCCTCTGCATTTCTGGGGACTTGTAGCCACATTTCTCTTCACAGAGAAAAGCAGGGCACACTTCTTCCCAAGGATTTCTGGGATTCACGTCCTCTGAACCTCAGAGAAAGGAAAAACAGTTCTTATCTCATTTGCTGTGCCTGTGTTTGTGCCACAGCAGAATGCAACATGGAGATTGTTTACCCAAAGTGTGGGTGTTTTGTTCCCTTGGCCTGTCAGGGCCAGGTGTGTGTGTGGGGGGACTGTGGGTGACAGCCACGAGATTCTGGGCAGTGTGAGCAGGGTGAGTGCTTGGCAGATTCAGTTTAGATGTAATGAAATGTCAGAACCCAGGACATCCCTCTGGCTGCCCTGGATGGCTCCAGCCCCTGCCAGGGGGCTCAGAGACCTTGGCACAGAGCCCAAGACCCCTGTGCCTTTGATTTTGACCCATGGAAAAAATTACCAACCTTTATATGAGGATTTACAAGCCATGAAAGTTTAAGTAGAATGATAGTTAAGTTTGTCACAGATTGAAAAGCAGAATTTTGGGGTTTTTAGAATGGGAGCTTGGGGTCCCAAGATGGAGGAATTTGGGCACGCCTTGTCCTTTTTCCTTCTTCTTCCTAGCCTCCATCTTCTGGGAGATGGTGGCACTTTTGGATTGGTTTAGGGTAGAGACAGCCTGTCTAACATAGGTGATAGGTACTGGAAAATTATTGTAAATAAAGTACACATAGTTCTTAGTATAAAAAGACAACACTGCCCTGAAGGCGGGCAGTGTGCCATGGACTGACCTGCTGGACAGACCTCAGCAGGTCAGAGAAGGAATGTTACAGGTAACAGAAAACAAACAGCCTTGAAAACCAGAACAGAGGAATCCTGATTCCTTCTTCGGTTGCTGAGCTGGCAGAAGAGACTCTCTGACACATCTCGGGGTCATGCTGACCACAGAGACCCCTGAGAATGTAACATAATGTAATATAGTATAGAATAATATAGTATAATAAAGTAATTAATTAGCCTCCTCATAAGATGGAGTCCTCCTCATCATTCCTCCCTGCCATGGGGGTTGCCCTGTTTCCATAGGGACTGACTGTCTTATGGCCTTCAGCAAGGAGGGAACCCACAGGGAAACAGCTACACCCAATCCCAAACCAGCTGGCTGCTCCAAGGGAGGGGAGGTTGAGCTCTGCTGGAGCCTTTCCTAATCACACAAGCCAGGATGGAACGGAGAAAACTGCCTGCTACCTCAACAGACCCCTAAGCTCAACATAAAGGCCCCAGGGACAAACTGCCCTGTGCAGAGGGGACAGAAAGGGTGATGGAACCAGGGCTGCAGGAACCAACATTTTCCTGCCAGCAACAGATGAGGCCATTATTGGTGTAGGTGCCCCCAACACAGGAGCAATGTGGCCTGACTCCATCATTCAGAAGGCTGAATAATTGTTTTATTAAAGCTATACTATATTACACTAGTACTATACTAAATTACATATTAAAGAGATGCTATACTATAGAGATACTAAAGAATATTAAAGAAAGACTCGTGACTGTCTGAGATAGCCAGGATCCAGCTTTGAGTGATTGGCTAAGCACTCAAAACAATTTTTACCCGTGTCTAATTAACCTTAATCACTTTCAGTAAACAATCTCCATAACATATTCCACACGTGCAACAACAGGAGCAGTGAATGGAGATAAGAATTGTTTTCTCTTCTTCTCGCTGAGCTTCTCACTGCCTTCCCCAGGAAAAATCCTGGGGAAACTTGTGCCTGCTGCTCTCTGTGAAGGGAGCTGAGGGCACAGGCCACCCCCAGGTAGCACTGATGTCCCTGCAGCTCCCAGGAGATGGGATTGCTCTGTGCTGCCTGCCCAGCTGCCCTGTGCAGTATTTGAGATTTCCCGTCAGCAGAGAGCGAAATGAGTAAAATCACTCACGGCTGTGAAAGCACAGTGTTAAAACCTGGAACTGAATATTCATGCTGGGAATGCTACTATCATCCAGGCTTTTAGGGGACTGCCTGAATGGGTGAAATGAATTCTTTTTCCATTTAACTCCGTGGCCAAATTTACTTGCTTTAGTGGGAATAGGATTAAAGCCTTTGATAACAGAATTTCCTGAGGAAGGAAAGTATAGCGTGGCCATGGACAAATCTAATAATTTTTCTGCTCTGATCATCTTATGCCTCAAAGAGGAACTTATACCCCAGGGGGGCTAGTATTTACATAATTGTAATTTATTGGGTAAAGATTTTCCTAACGCAAAGGAACATCAAAGTGTTTGTCTTTGTCAAGTTCCAGAACAATTTTGAAGTTCACATGGAAACCAAAGGTAAAGGAAAATATTCCTTTTAGACCAATTAGACAGAAATGGCATGCAATATTTGAAATCATATAGGCTGTTAGAGTATTTTTAATGGAATGCAATTAGCATTTTGTGATGAGCACTTATCAGTGCTGTCTCTGGGTATAATGTACATGGCTGAGGGGGTGGTTTGCTGGAGAATCTGATTAAAATAATTGGTGATGTGTTTGAGCGGGGTGCTTGTGCTAACTTTACAGATAAGGCAGTGCTCGTGTAAAAATGAGCTTTTCCTAGCATTAAAGTTCTCTCCAAAGAACAGCACTGGGTATTGTAATTTCAGTAATTCTACTAGAGTATATCTGTTTAGGTGAAATACTGATTGTTTATCTGTTACCTCTGGCTGCAATAACTCTAGCTGTGCTGCTTTTTTAGTATTAAATTGTGGTGTTGTTTACTTAATACTTTCACACATCTTCCCTTAAAATATAATCCAAGTAACTTAACCTAGCAGTGCAGCTCAGCTTGCTGTACAACAATCTCGAGGTGTTTTAAAGCCACAAATTACTCAAGCTTAATTGATTTAGCTTCCCAAAGATCTGGGAACTACTTTGCCGTTCCTGCAAGCAGAAAAAAATAAGCAATGGAAGGAAGAGAAGCAATGGCTTAGGAAATGGTGCAAGAGAGATTTTCAAATTCAGCCACAGCCTCTGGCATTCAGGTTTTGCCACAGCTCGTGAGTTTTCAGTGTCGAGAACATCAGAAGGACCTGGCGTTTTGCTGTAAGGAGAGGAAGGAGGGCTGTTGTGGCCACAGCTCTCTTCACAGAGAGCAGCAGGCACAACTTCCCAAGGATTTTTCCTGGGAAAGGCAGTGAAAAGCGCAGAGAGAAGGAGAGAAAACAATTCTTGTCTCTATTCATGCTCCTGTTGTTTTGCACCTGTGGAATGCCTTATGGAGGTTGTTTACCCAAAGTGATTTGGTTATTGGACACGGGTGAAAGTTGTTTTGAGTGATTAGCCAATTACTCAAAGCTGTGTCCTGGCTGTCTTGGGCAGTCACGGGTTTTTCTTTAGTATAGTATAGTATTAATGTAATATAGTACAGCTTAATAAAGCAATTGTTCAGCCTTTCTGAATCCTGGAGTCAGAGCACATTATTCCCAGCGTTGGGGGCTCCTGGCAATGAGAGGCTGTTAGGAAAAACCTTTTATTTTTATGAGGAAGGGTAGCAGAGAGCTCAAGCAGCAGATGCAGGTGGCACAAAGGAGCTGGGGAGCAGCTGCCCAAAGGCTCTCAGCCTGAAGTGGATTCCTTTCTGGGAACCCTCAGGAGGTGATCTCAGCTGTCCCCCAGCTCCAAGGGGAAGGCTGGAAGATCTGAAATGTAAGATTTAGACTTTTACAGGTTTTTTTCCCATTTGAATGAGAGGGTTGAGTGTGAGCCCCATTTTTCTATGGATTTAATACATAGCATAACTGCATTGTATTTAATGCATAACATAACAATAGCCTAGGAGACTTGAACTTCTTGTGCCACAAAAGCAAGTAGCAAAAACCTACATAAGGTGCAGTGTTTTGTTAGGATAGTTGAATTGGAAATAAGTTTGTTTCAACATATTCTTATGTGTTGGCACTTATTGAACACTTCAGTGTCAGAAAAGCTCATAGAAAAATAACTTTTTGGCTTGTACATTCAGCCCTGATAGGGGTGGCTTTTAAATTTGCTTTATACTGGCATTTGCCCTAGGGACTTCACTGTGGAATTTCTTCTTTTCCAGCTGAGGTGCAGAAACATTGCTATTGATTGGTTTATGCTCCAGCCAGGCCAAAGCCCTGCACATTCAACTATTGAAGGGAGAGCTTTAGATAAAAGAGATGCTATACCATCTCAGAATCTGAAATAACAGGGGAAAAAAAAAATCTATTTTCTCTTATTTTGAGGGCAGAAAATGCCAGCCTTACTTTAATAGATTATAAATTGCAAACCCAAACTTTCTGTTGATAAGATACTGTTCCCAAAAGGTTTTTTCCCAAGTTTAAGCACCCATGCCATTTAGGATGATAAAAAAGTTCTGTTTTCAATAGATAATTAATGGCTAATCATCTACTGTACTCCATGAGTTACCAAGCAGAAGTAAAAAGTTCTACATTTTCCTCTCAGGCAAGGATTTTGTAATTTTTGCTGCGTTTTTTTTATTTGTTTGCTTGAGCTGTGAATTTTTTTGTTTGTTTTCTGTAACTCAAGTAAGTTTTTGGGTGGTTTTTTTTCAATCTCACCGCTTTAATTATGGGCAATTCAAAACAGATAAAAATAAAATAGGAGAAAGGGGAATGCAAAAATTAGTAGTAAAGCTGTTGGAAGCAGCAAAGTAATGGTTCTCCTTTTACTTTGCTGCCTCCCCATAAAAAGGATTAGCATTTTCTAATGAGCACCTTGGAAGGAAGATCATGACTCAAGGACTCCTGGACCTTGGGATTGCACCAGATCCCATCCCTGGGTAGATGTGGAGCTTTCCAGAACAAGAATTTAACAGAGGTTCACAGTCTGTCCCAGCTCAAAAGGTTCAAGCTGCTCCTGGATCCAGTAGATCTATTGAGATTTGCTACAGAAAATTAATTAGCACTCATGAGAAGTACTGCAGGGCATTTTTCTTCAGAGTTTAAAAGTAGCTGGATGAGTGGGGTAATTTCTCAAACAGTGTATTTTCCCTCTAGTCTTGTTTATTAACAGAAATAATACAGTGGAGAGAAATTTCACTCCCTCAAACATTGTGATAACATGTTTGCTTTGTTTTGTTATTAACCCTCTCCATGAAATTCCTGCTTTACAGCTCAGTAGTGGCACCAGTAATTGCTAGACCCAGTTTTATTTTCTCAAAAGTTCACAGTTAGTGACAAGTTTTCAGTGTTTTTCAAGGATTTTGTGGATTGGAACTCCTCAATCACCTCATATATGAAACACAGAACTTGAATTTTCCTGTTGCAGTTTATTCTAGTGGAAGATTTGAAAAGAAATGTCTGGCAGGAATAACCCCACAAGGCTTTGGTTTGAGCCTTGATCAATCACATACTCTAATCAATAGGTCTCTTTCTATGAATGAGGCAGGGGTTTAAATGGACTCTTTTAAATGGCTGTTTTGTCAGATATTTATTTCCACACCTTCCACTTGATTTTACCACAAGAGGAGGTTCAGGAGAACAGTCTCTGGGTTTCATAATAAAGTTTTGGGGAAAGATTTTTATCCTTTAACATAAATAGCACAGGTGTTCAGGTGGTGCAGCACTAAGGAATGCCTTGCTTTGATTTGTACTAGAAATGCCTCTGGGAGGTTTGCATGCTGTAAGTAAAGGTTTTGCTTGGACATAGTAGCATTTTCTTAGCCTTGACAAATCCTCAAATTTGTCGTGCTTCGAGTCTGGTTTTGCCCCTGTGCTCCCAGCCAGCCCTGACCCTTGTGCTGCTTCAGTCCTGCTACATGAGATACTGACTTTGAAATTATTGTCTTCACTGATAGAATCTTGATGTGACATTTCTGCAGAATTTTGTGTTTCCTCTCTATGACTGAATTATGTCCAGGGAAAGCTGGTAGTGGCTAGAACAAAGGAAGGATTCCCTGGAAAAAAGACCTGGGATTCTCTTGCTTTTCCACTACCCTCTGGGTACCAGTGGCAAGATGTCCTTTGGACTGGCTCTTCATGTGATGCTTCAGGCTTCAGCTTTTCTATTTTTCACATTCTGTGCTGCTTTAGTGGGTGGGTCTGAATTTCATATTCAGGGATGGTGAGCTCTGTGCACAGAGCAGGGAGACAAAACAATTCCTGCTCCAGCTGGGCACCAAGGACAAATGATCCAAATCTCAGCCCAGGAGCACAAACCCCGTGGGCTGCAGAGAGAAAAACAAGCAGGGTGGGACTGCAGGGGCTAAAGCTGGAATGGGACAATGAAGTGCAAGATGCAAATGGAGCAGAACTGATCCCAGGGAGAGACCCCGGGAGCGCTCGTGCATTTTGGGGCCATTTTGGTTCATTTTGGGTGCAGCCCTGGCTGGGCTCTTGTGCTGCCCAAGGTGGATCCATGGAGGAGATCCTTGGAATAAATCCCTGCTTTATTCTTTAGCTCTGTCCAGCCTCTGCTCTAGGGCAGCCTGCACAAGGCATCAGATGCAATTGCTTGTAAGTAAGGAGACTGCAGGGAAAAGGGCATTAAAAAGTATGCAGGATTCACTATTTGCTCATTATTGATGGAATTATTGTTTGGGGGTTGCTTTGGTTTTGCCTTCTAACATTTATTTTATTGATACATTATCACTTATATCTATGTATTCTGACTTATTTCACTTTTGGAAATCCCTAATTAACATGCTTTTTTTTTTTTAAATTATTATTAAATATCAAAGTGCAGCCCTTTTGTCTTCCAAACCCTGTGTTATTTTCTTTCCTCTGCCCTCTGTCTGTACTTTGTGTGTGTCCCTTCTGGGAGGGTGTTTTCAGCAGGCCCCTGGTGGGATGCACAGCTGCCATGGATACCAGCAGCACAAGATGAGGAGGAAATTATCCGATACTGGAAGCAGCAGCAATAATGGGTGAATGTCCAATCTTGTACGAATGTAAATTGTCATCCTGCAGCTTAGGTAAACTGTGAGTGTATCAGAAATTAATTTTCTGCCTCCTCCAGGAACAAGTTTGTATTTATGTACTTTTAAATAACCTTGGGTTTTATTTGTAGGAAGAACAGTTTTTTTTTTTCATGTAATGACTCCCTTTGATATTAGATTTCTTCAGAAATTGCAAACCCAGTGGTAGCTGCTGAGGTTTAAGCTGTAAATCAGCAGGAGGAGCTAGTCAGTGAATTGGAGACTTAAGTGATGATCCAGAAGAACTGTGATGTGTTTGCCTACTCAGATGCTGAGAAGTGAATGAGTGGGGAGTTGGAGACACAGCCAAAGTGGGATATAAAAGCGCAGTAAACATTCAGAGTTTGAGATGGCAGCACCGACGTGCACACACAGCACCCTATGTGAGCAGCGTGCTCAGTGGTGGGGAAAGCAGAAACTCCTCAAAGCTTGAATCAGGGGTGATGATGTTGTTGCAGAGTTGTGTCATTTTATAACCACAGTTACATGCCTAATTTCCCTTGCAAACATGAGTAGGAGGGTAGCTCTGCTACAGGTGAAGGTAGTAGACAAAAGCAAGACATTTTTGAAGGAACTGTTGGTACAGGTCATTTCAGCTCAGAATGAGATAAAAGTGTCTCAATTACCTCAGCTCATTTTATAAAGAGAGAAAAACCCCCTATTTTCTGGGTAGGTTTCATCATATTTATTTGTGTGGCAGCCTCTTGCACAGTAGGCCTCCAAATAGGCTGTAATTCAGCATGCCTTTACATTTTTTTGTTATTTCTTTCTCAGAGGTTGTGGGGTTTAGGCAGCAAGGAAGCAGATTTAATGCTTGTTTGTTGTGGGACTCAGCTTTGTCTGATAATATTTGGGCAATTTACATTGCATTTGTTTCAGTCAGCCTCTGTGTCCAGTGGGATAAACTCGTTCATTTTTTCCATTGTGGGATTTTGCTGCCTTTAAAAACAGAAATGTGGATGAAATGCCCCACAATACAATTGAGTGCTTGGTTTTACCCCAGGGGAATGGTTTAACTTCCTGAGGTCCTGAGGAATGAAAAAAGAAAACAAGCATGGACCTTCAGTTTCCCCAACTTTCCACTTTGGGTCTGAAACATGATGCCTTGTGCAGGCTGCCCTGGAGCAGAGGCTGGACAGAACTAAAGAACAAAGCAGGGATTGATTCCAAGCATCTCCTCCATGGATCCACCTTGGGCAGCACAAGAGCCCAGCCAGGGCTGCACCCAAGATGAACCAAAATGGCCCCAAAATGCACGAGCGCTCCCGGGGTCTCTCCCTGGGATCAGTTCTGCTCCATTTGCATCTTGCACTTCATTGTCCCATTCCAGCTTTAGCCCCTGCAGTCCCACCCTGCTTGTTTTTCTCTCTGCAGCCCACGGGGTTTGTGCTCCTGGGCTGAGATTTGGGTCATTTGTCCTTGGTGCCCAGCTGGAGCAGGAATTGTTTTGTCTCCCTGCTCTGTGCACAGAGCTCACCATCCCTCATGGGAAGCCCAGAGCCACACACTAAAGCAGCACAGAATGTGAAAAATAGAAAAGCTGAACCTGAGGCATCAAGCAGGGAGGATTTGGCAGGCTCCATACTTGTGCTCACAGAGGGACTCTGAGATGAGCTCCACCTTAGGTTTTCCCCACCTGCAGAACCTGTCGCTGGTGAGAGTTAAAAGTGGTGGATGCAGCACCAAGACAGTGGCTCTGAGGGCCCTCGAGCACTGCAGAAATTTTGAGGTGTGATTTAAAGCAGCTTCACTCTGTGCTGTATCTCATTGCTCAGTGCACAGGCAGGACCAGGTTTGGTAAAAGGTACTGGCTCATGAGTCAAAAGATGCATTTTGAGCTTAAAGCAAGGCTTTGGAACTTCATTTTTTTTTTCTCTTCTGTTTCTTCCTCTCACTCCATTAGCATCGTGTGCTCTGAGGGCCGGGCAGGAGTGTCCAGCTCAGCCTGGCAGGGTCTCTGGGTACAGCTGGGATGTGAACGATGTCCCCATCAGCACAGCAACATTTTTTTAGCCACATTTAACATTGCTCAAGCCAGGCTGAAGTGCCCGTGAGAGATTCCAAGAGCAGCTAATGTGCAGTGAGTATTGAGTCACTGGGAGGCTGCAAAGTCTCATGGAATGGCTGCAAGGGTGCTTTCAGAAGCAATAAAGTTCAGCATATGTCAGCATGCTTGAAAAAAAAAAAACAATCCAAGCATCATCTCATGCTTTTTGAATCTACAGAAACCAAGTCCAATCTGACTACACACAAGTGATGCCCTTTGCTATCCCTTCTCATCCTCTCACATCTTCCATACAGAGGGACCTGGGGAGTCTCTTCCGCTTTTATTTATTGAATTTATTTTCTTTATTCTGGCAACAATTCAGTCTAAAATGTGCAGCATAGGGAGCATGTTTTCATGAGTCTACACGGAGTAATTCCAGCTGGTTGATGACCAGAATGATTTGGTGCCATTCCCAGTAAATATGTATAAAATTTCAAGGTAGCCCTTTGTCCCTCTAGCACGTGCAAGCTGATTTTTAGCAGCATGATCTCCTGAGAAGGTCGTGTGTACAGGCAGCTAATTAGGAGATCAGAATATTGAACATGTGAATTAAAAAGGGTGACATTGGCCTCAAAGATTGAAGTACATACTTTCAGTTTATTGCCTTACAGCTGTCCTCTGTCTTTGCCTTGTGGTTTCTCCAGTCAACCTGGAAGAGAAAACTACAGAGGCATAGGTTCAATGTGTGTGGTAAATGAGATGTGCAGTCACTTTTTGGCTAGCAAAGTGAAGTCTGATAGCCACATGAGAGAGATGAAAGGCTGTCATGTGCTGTTCAGAGCATTTTCAGTGAGAACACAGCCTCATTATATGGAAACAGGAACTGGTAGACACAGGAAGGTAAAAGGGCTGGAACTGGAGTCTAAGAATTTTGAAAAAATATTGCTTACTAAATATGATAAACCCTGAAATGGTTTAGAAGAGGGAGAACAGTTATTTAAAGCAAATGTGTCAGATCCTCAGTGAATAGCTGGTATAGCTCTGAATAACTTCTGTTTCAGAAGTGTTTCATTTTTCAAGAAGGACTGTCTAATGTGACAGTCACTGGAATAAGGCTGAAATTGAGGATGTCAGGGATGAGGCTGTGTGTGTGTTGGAAGTGTTGCTGATGATGCAGCAAAGAGACAACTGAAATAACACAGAAAATGATCACAGGGTGGGCCAGGCTGGAAGGACCCACAGGGGACACCTGGCCCATCCTCCCTGCCCCATCCCAGAGCACGTGGCACATGATTGTGGCCAGATGGGTCTGGAACATCTCACTGAGGGAGACTCCACAGCCTCTCTGGGCAATCTGTTCAGGGTGTGATCACTGCACAGTGGAGAAGTTCTTCCTCAGGTTCAGGTGGAACCTCCTGTGGGTCGGTTTTTGCTCATTGCCTTGTGTCCCATTGCTGGGCAGCACCCAGCATCGCTGGTGCACCCCCTGACCCCTCCCTGCAGACACTGACAGCCGGGGATGGTGTCCCCTCTCAGCTGTGACCGTGTTCACAGGGGTTTTTGGATTGGGGAAGAGACGAGGATCTGACTCCATGTTTCAGAAGGCTTGATTTATTATTTTATGATGTATATTACATTAAAACTATACTAAAAGAATAGAAGAAAAGGTTTCATCAAAAGGCTAGCTAAGAATAGAATAGCAAAGAATGGTAACAAAAGGTTTGTGTCTCAGACAGAGAGTCCGAGCCAGCTGACTGTGATTGGCCATTAATTAGCAACAACCACGTGGACCAATCACAGATGCACCTGTTGCATTCCACAGCAGCAGATAATCAATGTTTACATTCTGTTCCTGAGGCCTCTCAGCTTCTCAGGAGGAAAAATCCTAAGGAAAGGAATTTCCATAAAAGTTGTCTGCGACACTCTGCTGTCTGTTTTTGCAGGCTGAACAGGCCCAGCTCCCTCAGCCTTTGCTGATAAAAGATTCTCCTGTCCCTTCATGCTCTTTGTTACCCTGGGCCCACTCCAGGAGCTCCTCACCCCGCTGGTCCCGAGGAGCCCCGAGCTGGACCCAGCACCCCAAATGTGCCTCCCAGGGCTGAGCAGAGGGGCAGGGTCACTCGCTGGCCTGCTGGCAATGCTCTCCCTGCAGCCCCCCAGGAGACCATTGGCCTCCTTGGCCTCCAGCACACTGATCATAATTTGCCAAGAAGTTACTGATGGTGCACGACAAGGCTAAGCCACGGGACAGATCTTTGCCTGATGTAAATCAGCATAGCTCCAGGAAGTCGAGAGAGGAATACTAATTTGTGTCACAGCTGGTAGTTTATTTCGTTGAACATGTATTTTCCTTTTTTATTTTCCATGCAGGATCAGAGTTACTCATCTGTTCATCTCTGTACTCCAGCCAGGATTCCCTCAGTTTGATAATCCTTCATTTCTGTGTAATATCTTAATCACTTCTGATGCAATTGCTTAGGATGTTGTGGCTATGCAGAGGATTGTAATTTGAAGTGAGAAGCAAAGCAGCTGGAACAGAGGAATTCATAGTGGTGATACTGAATTTTTCTCTGTTTTTCATCTCAGATGCTTCATTACTTTGGTGATAGCAGTAGAGAATATGGAGTGTGGAGAGTGAGGCGTCTGTCATGGCAAAATGGCAACCTCTGGTAAAGCATCAGCAGAATTATAACAGAAATAATTGGTTTTGAAATCTTGAAATTTAATGGGGCTATTTCTCCTAAGGCTTTTTCTTTTTTTTTTATCTTTTTTTTTTTTTTTTTAATTTGGTATATTCCAAGCAAATGCCTCCAGACATAGTTACTGTGGGATTAAAATCTCTTTCCATAGTAACTGTTAAATATATAAAATGCTGTTGTAGTCTCTACAGGGAAACACATTCAAAGCAGGCACTGGACAGGTCACAAAGTGGCTGCTCTCAGAGCTTTTAACACAATAGAGTTATTTACAGACATCTGTTCCTCTGAGGAAACACTTTAGACCTCAGTCCTCTGATGTCAGACTGGGTTAGTAACATTTGATCTATCACAAATCTCTGAGGTCTTTTATGACTGGTGCAATAATAGATGCTTCATGTTATGGCACAGGATGGTTTAAAAAAATCGGCTAAGTACTGAAAATATAGTAGAAAGTTTTGTATTTCTGTGATGTGATTCTACTGGGACGGGCAGAGGATGGTACTGTAGAGCTTTACATAGCACAGAAGTGCCCTGGGACTATGGCTATATATATATATATATATAATTTATAGATATGTATTTTATTTTTATATATAATATATAAATATACATTGTATTTATATATATTAATATATATTATATTATATATAATATATATAAATTATATATATAAATTTATATATATAATTTATAGATATGTATTTTATTTTTATATATAATATATAAATATACATTATATTTATATATATTAATATATATTATATAATATATAATATATATATAAATTATATATATAAATTTTTATATATATATATAAATTCCCATTTATTTTGGATAAATAGTTAATTCAACAAGGTATGCTTTAGGTCATCACCAAAAAGCCATTGCTATTAAATCAAAATTATTCACAAATGGGGGTCAAAGATGCAAATTTTTTTTTCCATTTTGAGTTATGCTTCATTTTTAGAACTCCTAAAATTAGGCTTTAAAGGTGAAAAGAGGCATTTATTAAACGAAATGAGATTTCCAGAAACAAATTCTATTTGTCTCTATGAATTTATTTCAGCTGGAGCAGAGCTTTCTGCTGGTGACAGACACAGGTGCTGCTGGTGGCAGGAGATGGCAGCGGGGAGTGTTTCAAATTACAGTTTGCAGGCGTTTTCCAAAGTGCTTCATCCTGCAGGTGCTTTTAGCTGCTACCGGATTCTCCTGGGGGATCCTGTGGCAGCTCAAGGGCTCTGCCTGCCCAGGTGGCAGGAGAGGGACCTGGAAGTGCCTGCTCAGCCCTTTCCCTGCCCACATTGCCCTCTGGGATCTCACACTGAGCCATCCTAAACCAGAATTTCTCTTCAGCCGAGTTCCTGCTGCTGTTTTCCATCCCGATAGCAGGGTGCTGTGAGCTCTGTGTAAACTGATTATCTGCCCCTCGGGCCCCTCTTTTGTTTGTGCTCTGTAAGCCCTTACCAGAGGCTTTTGTTTCCTGCACATTTGACTGCATTGTGCTGCATCAAAAGGAAATGATCTCTGCCCAAGCTGGCTTTGAGCGTGCTTTTACACCCTATCCATACAGCGATTGTTCTTGGTTCCTGTGTCAGCATTCAGGAACACATAATCACAGAATGATTATATGCAGGTGCTTTTTTAAGAGTTCTGGGTGTCAGGGGTGCACAAACCCAAATCTGACCCTCCATGGTTTTGGGCTGAACATGTTTTATATTTTATCTTTATATAACTTACATATTAATTATTAAACTTACATTGTTCTATTGTATACATTGATTTCATCCAAGCATGGATTTCTCGTGATCCCCCTCAAACCCTAACATCGTTTCTCATGATTTTTTAAACAATAATTATATCTAATCCCATCTAACAATTATTATATCTAATCCCATCTAAGAATTATATCATTTATCATATACTGACTGCACAGGTGCAGTTTCACATGATGTAGCAAATACAAGGCCTAACATTTCCCTACCTTTAACATTTTCCCAGGGCCTACTAAGCCTAACTTTCTTTCCAACTCTCCAAATTTCCTATGATTTTAAGATCTTTTACTAACACCAGGAGAGGAAAATTAAGATATATAGAGCCAGACAACTTTATGTTCAGCTGTCTGAGCATGAGCATCTAGTGTAATACTTCTTTGGACTTTCAGCGAAAACAGCTTGAATTTCTTCTTTTCTTTTGCCAGGAAAAGAAATTGCAGGGAGTTATGTCCTGAAGAGCTTTAATTCCTTTGATTGATCTGAAAAGCAGCATAAATTTCTAGACGATAGATGGCAAAGGGATGCCCAGACAACAGTGGATGGTTCAAACAGCTCTTCCATCACACCCCCACGTTCCCCCTCAGAAATGGAGCTGGTGACAGGGGTGGATGAGATGGTTGGAGATACAGAACTGCCAAAACACAAGGTGGCTGAACCCTGGGGCGTTACAAAAACAGAACTGCAGACTGAACGAAGGAAAGTATATAAAGATCTTAAATGCACTTCATTTTCATCAAAAATTCCTGTATTTTTTCCAGCTCCTTGCCTGGCAGCACTGAAAGCAGCTAAGCCATGGAGGGCTTCTCTACCCTCCAGAAGAGCAATGCAATTTCTTTTATTGGTTTGCTTCTCAGATGAAATCACAAGTTGCGTGCTGTATTGTGGGAAATAGATTTGTAGACAGTTTTTAGGGTGGTTTTAGGTTTAGGTTTTTTATATAGTATGTGTCTGTATGTAAATTTTGAGAGAAGAAATGTTGATTCAGAAATGTTATGGAATAGGATAGATAGTGTTGAGAGAGAAACGGAGTTAGAAAAAAGTTTTAAAGGATGGTTTTGTAAATAAGACTAGATATTTTGGAGAAATAGAATTATGAAAGATGTAGTGTGATTTATGAGGGGTAGTTTTAGATGATTAGTTTTAAACTATATAGTATGGTGTGGTAAAAAGTTGATAAGCTAGGAAATGTTTATAGTGTATTGCAATTAAGAAATAGTTTCTGATTATGGTAGTGTGAATTATAATATATGTATTTTTTTTTTTTTTAGTAAGATCAAAAAGAGAAGTTTTTAAAATGCTTTTTAATTACTTTAAAAGATTATCCAGCACTGTATCTTAAAAAGTTGATAGATTAGGAAATGTTTATAGTGTATTGTAATTTAGAAATAGCTTCTGATTAGGATAGTGTGAATTATAATATATATATTGTTTAATTCTTTAAATGAGATTAAAAACAGAATAAAAGTTTTTAAACTGTTTTTAGTTACTTTAAAATATTAGCCAACACTGTATCATAAAAAGTTGATAGGTCAAGAAATGTTTATAGTGTATTGTAATTAAGAAAGAGTTAGCTTCTGATTATGATAGTGTAAATTATAATATATAGATATATTTTTAAAAATATTTTAAAATAGAATAAAAGTTTTTTAAATGTTTTTTAGTTGCTTTAAAATATTATCCAACATTGTACTGAGAGTTGATAGGTTAAGAAATGTTTCTAGTGTATTGTAATTAAGAAACAGCTTCTGATTAGGATAGTGTGAATTATAATATATATATTGTTTAATTTTTTAAATAGGATTAAAAATAGAATAAGAGTTTTTAAAATGTTTTTAGTTACTTTAAAATATTTTCCAAGACTCATTGGCAGTGCAGGGCTGCCCAGGGCAGCGTGAGCCCTGGTACAAACCCCAGCCCTGCCCCTGTGAGGAGCCAACCTGCCTGGCTCTCCATTCGGACAAACTGATGCCTCTGTGTTTTTAGCTTTCCCCCTCTGCTGCACTTTATGCTGAAGGAATAATAGAGATCCATATTATGAAATCTCCTTCCATTATTTATCAAACCAACCACATCCTGGCATGACTCTGCTTTTCTCCATAGTAAGTCTTCCAAGCCAGAACTTAATAAATAGTCTGTGCACAAATGCTGCTGTATCCAGAGTGCTCTGTAGCACTGGAGTGCAGTGCTTTAAATGTCTTGGAAGATTTGGAGTTAGAAATTGAATTGCTGGATTCCTGGATATGTTAGGAAAAAATACATCAACATGAACTAATTATTTGTTTAGTCAACATACATTAGTTATTTATTATTTATTTATTTATTACTTAAAAACATAGGTAAGCTATTTTCTTTTTAACTGAGCTGCTTTTTTTTTAACTTTGAATTAAGAATTTTATATTGAAATAATAATAATAATAATATATGGACATGAATATCCATATATATGTAATAATAGTATATGGATATGGATAAATATATATATGGATTATTAGACTGCAAAATGAGGAGAAATAAAGAATAGTTAATAAGAATTTTATATTGAAACATTAATAATAATATATGGATACAAATATCCATATATACATATGTAATAATAATATATGGATATGGGTAAATATATATATGGATCAATAGACTGCGAAATATGAAGCATTAATAAATAATATATGAACAATATATGGTAATGTAATAATAATAATAATAGGATATGGATACGGTATAATGGATAAAAGACTGCAAAATATGGATGAAACAATAATAATATATGGATATGGGTAAATATATGTATGGATCAATAGACTGCAAAATGAGGAAAAATAAAGAATAATTAATAAAAAATTTATATTGAATCATTAATGATAATAATATATGGTTATGAATATCCATATATACATATGTAATAATAAAAATAGATGGATATGGATAAACATATAAAGGGATTCATAGGCTGCAAAATGGGGAAAAATAAAGAGTAATCATTAAAAATTTTATACTGAAACGTTAAAAATAATAATATATGGATATGAATATCCATATATACATATGTAATAATAATAAATGGATATGGATAAATATATATATGGATTAACAGACTGCAAAATGAGGAAAAATAAAGAATAATTATTAAGAATTTTATATTGAAACATTAATAATAATAATAATATATGAATATTAAGATCCATATATATATACAATATATGAATGAATATATATATGCATTAATACACTGCAAAATGAGGAAAAATAAAAATCGAGGTTGCAACACTTTTTGGCATTGATTGTAGAAGCACAGAATCCAGAACCCAGAACACAGAGTATAAGACAGTTTCTGCATGAACTGACATTGTGTTGGAAGAGGTGCTGCAGAATAAGGTTGGGCACATCTGAAGAGCATTTCAAGGCAGCAGGAGTGCAGCCCAGCCTGTGAGCACCTACTTTGAATGAGTTGAGAGAGAGAGCGGGGATGAAAATGAACTCATTGCCATGGAATCAGAGCCCCAGGAGCCGGGCTCTGTGCACATATTCCTGCACCATCTGCTGAAGCTTGGTGCCTTTGGTGTGTGTTAGAGAAGTGCCCAGAGTGCACTCCTCCTAAATTGACTGGAAGTGAAGGCAGTGGGATGGCCTTTGATGTGGCAGCTCGGTGTCTGAGCCTCCGTTCAGGCAGTGAAACAGCAGCAGGAGCCTCTGGAGATGATTCACCCTCCCTCCAGCCCCTGCAGGAGTGTGAGCAGAGGGGGACGAGGGGGCTGCGGAAGGCGCTTGGTGTTGCAGGTCTTGGGGCTGTGTCCTCATGGCAAGGCAGGATCAGAAGAGCTCAGGTGGGAAAATGTATCCAACAGAGGGAGAGTTTTGCTCAAGGCATCCCTGGGGACCTGTGCCTCAGCAGTCTCCAGCTCCCTGTTTGTGTGCTTCCCAAAAAACAGCCAAATTGGTGTCCCCAAAAAGCAGTGCTGGGGATGTTGGGACACTGCAACAGATACCTGGAGAATTTGAAATTCAAACTGGGAGTTGATTCCTCCCGGTGTTACTTGAAAGCTGATGGCTTTTTCCTGGGACCTTCACTCACCCACCTAAATCCTGCAGCCTCCTGCTTCATGGCACGGTGAAAAGCTTTAAAACCTGGTGCTGGTCTTTGAAGTTGAACTCAAAAATCTCAGAGTCCTGGTAAGTGTTTAGAAAGAAGTGTTAAATACTCCAAGTTTGAGGCTTTGTATTAAAAATACTTCAGTGAAATTACAAACTGTTCCTCCTGATGGCTGTTCTTAATGGCAGAGCTCACCCTCAAAAGGGTGAAAGGGTTTTTGATTTCTGGCAGCTTCTTCAGATTTTCTAGCAGTGAGAAGCAATATGATCAGTACTTAGTTTTCAGACTAGAGTGTCTTTTAAGGTATTTATTGATATCTTTTTTAATTAATCACCCCATTTTTTTTTTCAGGCAGACTACTTCATAAGGGAGAATTTTATCAACAGATTATATTTGCCAAACCACAGGAGCATTGCATATTGTGGTTTTGTCAGCTAAGTTAGCTAGCTGTTAGCTGTTTCTTATTTTCTTTACCCTGATTTTGTCACATTTTTTGGTTCAGAGTATAAAAAATTGACCATGTGAAATGCTAAACTGAGGATTGACTTAATTGAAACCTTTCATTCTCAATGTTTTTAATTATAGTAATGCAGAAAAAAAATCCAAATTCAGAGTCTTAGATCTTCTCATCAGAAAGCATATACTTCTCAGTAATAGGTTGTCAGGTTTTGAAATCTTTTGAGTGCTGGGGGAATATGTACTGAAAATAATCAACTAAACTGGTTTTGGCCTTGTGAAGCCAATCTGTCATGGAAATGGATTTCAAAATACGAGGGGATGTTTCACCAAGGTGGCAGACAACGTTGTTGGTGCTGACATGTTCTGCAACCTCTCTGCTGAGTATGAGCTCTTACACCCAGATTTCATGCTCTGGAGTAAGGATAAAAACCCTTTGCATGCTCAGAAGAGGGGAGGATTGAAATCAGGGTTAAGCTCCACTTTGGCATAATCAGGGAGCTCAGCTGTGTAATAGAATAAGAACTATGTGTAATATGTGTACTATAGTAACATGGAGTGATTTAAAGTGTTCTCCATTCTCTTACAGATCACTGCTTCTTCTCTGCTGGGGTGTCATGTCACATCTTTCCTAGGTTTGCTGGAAGTCTCTTCTCCCCAGTTATTTGTTATTGAAGCTGATCTAGCTTTAGCAAAAAGAGTTATTCAGAAGCAAAAGGTTCTTGTTTTGACATGCTTTCTCTTAGCCTCAAAATCTCAATTTTCTTTTATTCTGGGAATAAAAACACCCTGTCAGCTGCTGAAAGCAACCACCCAGTGCTGCTCTATGGTGGGTCTGATTTATTCTGCTGCCTCGTGCAGAGCACTCTGGTGCTGGCAGGTTGTGGCAGTCCAGGTTTGGTGCTGCTGGTGTGCGGGAGGTCCAGAGCCATCTGGTCCTGTGCTAGTGACTGTGTGAAGGGCTTAGTGACTTCAAGGATGTCCTCTGGCCACACTAAAATCCATTAAAAGCTCTGTGTGGTGCCGTGGAGGCCCTTGGTAAAGCCAGAGCCAAGATTTTGAGAGGAGGTGTTTTTGTGTGATGTGCGTTATTTACATTTCAGGGTGCATTGAAGTCTCCTGATCACAGAGACAGCTGGTGCCAGGCTCTGGGTGAAGCATTTCAGCATTAGCCACGGCATAAAATGAGGAATTGCCTGGTGGTGGGGGAATGAAATCGTATCCCAAAATTCACCATTGCAGGTGGTGTGGGGCTTCTGCCCCATCCAGCACCGCTGCTCCTGCCCGGCAGGGCTGACTTCTGCTCAGAGATCACAGCAGGGCAAACTCCAGCTCCAGGGCACCCAGGGGAAACTCCAGGGCCAGGGCAAGCCAGAACCTACAGAACCGAGTGCCACAAAGCGCTGAATGGTAATTTCAGTCCATCACTTTGTCACTATTGATTGGCGCTGGTTGGGTCGATGCAGGCAGATTAAATGTGAGAATGAACGAGCAGAGCTACAAGGAGTGACCTGCAGAACCTTCCAGCAGCTGAACTCACTGCACCAGTGCCAGAATTTGATCAAATCCTGTATTTGTATGATTGGAATGTAGGGAAGTTGTAAGATTACTTGAACAGAAGGTCTCATTGGTTTTGTTTGAATGTTAATGCGTGGATTATTTCCTTTAAGCAGAAGAGAATGTTATGTTCATGTTTTTTTCTGTCTGTGTGCTGGAAGACAGAATATTACATCAATATTGGTCAAGGCAAGCCATTTCTGATCTCTGTACTCCCATCAAATCCTGGATGTTTGTCATGAAAAGAAAAACAGCTATAAATCTGTTACATTTATTGCTTTGCATAGTTGCAAAGACAACCTCTACTGAAAACCCCTCCTTGATAAGTAATTAGAAATTGACTCGCTTATCCTGTTTGAAAATATTTTTGTAGCTCATTTCTGAATTTAATGAGCCTGACTTCCAACTAATTCAGGATTTAGCAGCTACTTTTACTGCTGAGAATTGTCAGCAGCAGCCGGGCCAGGCTGTTGGTAGAAACCCTTTCAGCCTGTGCAGAACTGTCTGGCCCACACCTCTGGCTCTCGGTGCTGACAGTCCTGCTCAGAACCTGCTGGTTTACACTGATTTCTGAGGTTTCAGCCTTTTGCCTGCTGCTGTGTGGCCATGCCCATGCCTGTAATTTTCTGGAGGTTCCCATGGGATTAGTGCAAAGGAGAAAAAAAAGGTAAAAATGAACCCCTCTGCCTGTGTGCATCTAAATAATTGTGCAGCTTTTCAGTGCTTTGCAGCTGCAGGAGTAAATGCATAAACTTCCCAATGTTCACTCTTCCTCTCAGCTTCCCTGAGATGATGTGACACGATGTGTAAACTTCAGTGACAGTGTCTTAAAACTGAAAAGAGACCAAGGAGAATCAGGCAGATGGAAAAGGCAGGGTTTTCTGCTGGTTTAGTGAAACTGATGTTGCTTTTTTTGGGCGGGGGGGAATTTCCTCTTTACTGTGCTATCATTGGCCCCTGCTAACATACTAAACTTTACACTTAGTAGATTTAAACTTTAAATGTAGTAACATTAAACTTTAAATTTAGTAAATGAGGCTGAGACTGACAGAAGCCTGGCCTGACATGCTGATCAGCTCTTTGTTTTAAACACCTTTGCATCTCCAGCTGAAGCACAGCCTGTGAGGAGATAATGACCTTCATCCAAAAATCAGGTCCTATTTTAACAACTCACAGCTCACATCTCTTTAGGGTCCTGCTCCAAGTGCATGTGTGGGAAGTTGGGTGTGTGAAATGTAAAAATCAGGGGCTGTTAAAGGCTGGGGATAATATTCTGCAGCATTTTAAACAAAAGGTGTCCCTTGTCAGGGCAGAGAAAGCACAGTTGTGTCATTATTCTTTTCCTTGTTGCTCAGGCAAGGCTGGCAGGGTGTGCTGGGGAAAGCAGCACAGCTTCAACATTCTTCCCATTCCTGGGGGCAGGAGACAGGAGGAGATGGGTTTAGGATCTAATGGAATTGAGTTTATCTAGTGTGCTTGTGCTCAGATGGTTGCTAATGTGACAGCAAACTGTAATTCCTTTTCCTCTTTGTTTCTGCATAATAAATGGTGTTTATCAATTTTCCCTTATAGAACTGCACTAAAATGAAATGTTAAAAAATGGAGTATATGATTCAGCACATAAAGAGATGAAAGTTGGTAATATTTACTCTAACTGTCCCTTTAAAAATGTATTTATTAGTAGGAGAGTCATATGTGAAAATATGAAATGAACTTGACTGGTTTTTTTAGGGTTTTAAGATTTGTTAAGTTTGTTTTGTGGTTTTTGTTGTTTTTTAAATATATATTTTTTTTTTTGCTTATTTTCTTCTTAGTCTTGTATGTGTGGCTCAAATGGTCTAAACTCAGAGTGAATTTACTTGATCAAAAAAGAGCTGTACAAGGCTTTGTGGCTGAGCACACACAATGCCCTGACTGTGCTGTGCTTTTCCTGCTGGGATCTGCAAGCAGACTCACCAGGACATTGTTAATCCTTGCTTTGCTTCCCCTCTGCTCTCTGTGCCTGGCTGATGTGTCTGAAGGCCTTTCCTATAAGCCAGGCTGGCAGAAACAGAATCTTTGTTCTCCTTTTTTGTTCAAAGGAAACTTTGCTTGGAAAAGGATTTTGATTTTGTTTTCAGGGACTGAAATGAGTTTGGTTCTTTCCTTGATAAAAGAGGGCTTCTTCAATTGTTACAGTGATGTCAAAAGTATTACAACAGTTCACCCCAGCCACTGAGACTCCATAATTTATAGAGCTGTAAAATAAGGGCTCCTCCTGTAAATGTGTGTTTGTTTTCCTTGGTACCAGCTTTTCCTCGCACAGACTCCAGCAGTTCCACAGTCACCTTTGTCAAAAAAATCACTGCGTTGTTCCTGACTGGAAATGAATGTTTGTCTTAAGCAAATTGTAAAGTGGGTAACTGCAGCATTTCTTCAGGGCAATTTGCTTCCGTTATATACAGAAGAATCACATGCTAATTTGTATTTTTTATATGAACACACAGAGCAGGCTTGCAGCAGTCAGACTGTTCCCAGCATGATCCCAGCTTTCATTCCTGCTGCTAAAGCGCCAGCAGAAGGGACAGGAGCCTTCAGCCAGCAGAAACTGCCTCTCTTGATTTTTCCAAAAATGCTTTTTGAATCACAGCAATTTAAAGATTCAGATCTTTAATCAGAAGGAAAGAACTCTTCAGAAGAGGTATCTTGAGTGAAAACGAACTTCTGGGCCGTGATTTATGATCCACTCTGTGCCAAGATAATCTGACAAATTAGAACTGAAAGTGTTGGGGATTGCTTCAATTTTTAGATTTTTTTTTCGTTTCTTTCCAGAAACAAAAATGCACCATCTCTTCCATGCCCTGAAAATGAATTTGAAAGAGAATATCAGATCATATAACCAATGTCAAAACCCATGATATTTTAAATTATCGATGCATTTTATAAAATTTATAGCCTTAATTTAGCAAAGATTTGAGCAAAACTGATATAAAAAGCAAATATGGTGATCTGGGTGGTAACAAAAAGCCTGAAAATTATATTTTTCCAGATTGCCTGTCTCTTTTGGGCTTTTCCTCCTGCCCAGACTCTCATGGGTTCCTTAAAAGGAAATTTCCTTGCATGAACCTAACAAAATTTCCTGAGTCCTGTTGATACAGTCTTTATACAAAGTATTCCCCCTCAAATTAGATTAATTCCAGCAAGACAATTGAGTATTTCTTGTGTTTCTGCTCTTGAAACCCAGTGGGCAGTTTTTAATCAAGTTTCATGTTTATTAATTCTGCAATTATCTCATCAGGGAAATTTCCAGTATGCTCTGACAGAAAGAGGGACAATCTACAGAGATCAAAGAAAATAATAAAAAATGACCTTTTTAAACTATGAGCTGGAAAGACAATGAACTCTGCATTACTGACACAGCTGATTGCCAAACCTCACAGAATTTGCCCTCATTCTGTATAAGTAATAGGTTTTGGCAGAATTCTGGTTTTGTTGGGTTTTTTGTTTTTTTTTTTTTTTTAAATAAATGAGTAGAACTTTGCCTGTTTTTCCTAAGCATCAAGGGAATTTTAGTTCCACTTTGTTTTCATGTATTGTGAACTATTGCCTTTACAAATATTGTAACAAACAAATGTATTTTTGGGGTTTTGGAGCTCTTATTCCAAGAGTTCTCTTGTGTTTGGGTGTCCTAATTAAGACCTCCCAAATGAAAGGAATGAAGAATATCTGAACTATACCACAATGGTGACCTCTTCAAGGCCCCAAACAAAAAAAAAAAACAAAAAACAAAACCAAAACCAAAACCCAAAGCAGACAAGCAAACAAAGAAAATGCCTAAAAAAGTCCAAAAAATCAAACAAAAAACCAAAAAGATCAAACCAACCAACCAACCAAAAAAACCCTAAAAAGCCAGAAACAAACATCCTTTAAAAAACCAAACAAAAAAGAACTGGAAAAAGAACCTCAGCACAGTGTCACTGCTGTGTGCTCTAAGCATTATCTTCTTCTCTTTTCTTTGACAGAGTAAGAAAAAAAATCACCCAGAAGGCAGAATCAACAGAAGGCAGAATCACAAATCATCTGTTCTTCCTCCATCTTTTCCCTTGCAGCTCTTAGCAGAATTTGAATAAATCTTATTTCTGAACTAAAAGCAAATTGACTGACCAAAAATGTCAATTCACCTTCCATCAATGGATTTAAATATTGAAACTATGCAGAGATTTCCCAGTGTTTGCACACCCAAATTAGTAAATGCTAGAAATGCCAGCCATAATGCCAGCTCTTGGCCTATTTACTTTCTGTATTTGAAATCCTGTGTAACCTTTGCTGAAACCTTTCAGGAAATTGAAGTGATCTGAGTTTAGCTTCCTTTGTCTCAGGGATTGCTCAGCACATGGGTTTCCCTCTGCCCTTCCAGCCTTTAGAAACTGCTTCATTTTTTTTTTTTTTTTTTTTTTTAATGGAATAGGGACATCTTCATCCAGTTTCCAAAAGCAAAACTTCAAGGAAAACCACTTTAAGAGCAAAGAGAAAAACTCTTGGATTCTTGACTTAATTCAGCCCATGCCTACTGGGAAAAGGGCAAAAAGAGGGTGTCCCTCTAGTAAAACAACAACACTACTATAAAGTAGCAGCCATCTGGTTTGGGTTGTTACCCGTTTTTATTAATAAATTTAGCAAAAACTGAAGAGCTCAGAAGAAATTACAATCTTGTGTGAACAAAAAGGATCTGGATTGTACCTCCAGACTTTTGCCAAAGTACTCCAAGACTTGGGTACCTTGAAATTACACAAGATTGTAATTTCTGCTGAGCTCTTCAGTTTTTGCTAGATTTATTCACAAAGAGAGGTAACAACCCAAAAAAGACAGCTGCTACTTTATAGTAGTGTTGCTATTTTACTGGAGGGACACCCTCTTTTTGCCCTTTTCCCAGCCCAGGCATGGGCTGAATTAAGTCAAGAATCCAAGAGTTTTGCTCTTTGCTCTTAAAGTGGTTTTCCTTGAAGTTTTGCTTTTGGAAACTGGATGAAGATGTCCCTATTTCATAAAAAAAAAAAAAAAAAGAAGCAGACAATAGTGATTGTAAAGGCTCATAAATATATTTGATGTTAGTTTTGCACAAATCTTAGCTAGATTAAGGTTATAATATTATAAAACATATCGATAATTTAAAGTATAATGGGTTTTGACATTGGTTCTGATATTCTCTTTCAAATTTTCATGGGAAACTCCCCTTTTTATTTAAATTTGTATTACACTATGTCCTCAGTTGCCTGCCATATGGTAATTGAATAACACAGTGAATTTAAATAATGGTTTGCTGCTAGAAGCATGAATGGTTCTGTCCAGCAGATAACTTCTCAGGGTTCCTGTAACATTTTAAGGAGAGAGCCATGAAACTATACCTGTATTGAGATGTTTCTTTCTCAAACTTTCCAGTCTAATTGTTGCCTTTTTCCCAGGGCAGTGCTCTTCCAGCTTCTTCATTAAGGTTTTTTTTTTTTTTTTTAATCCCTTGTGTATGTGAGGAAAACCAACTGTTTGTTTAAGATTTTTTTCATTTTAACCTGGAATTTAAAAGAGTATTTCCTGTTCCTTCACTGTATCAGTAGAGAATAAAGCTGTGGGATATCAAAACTTGGGCATTTTTCTGTTGTCAAAGGATCCAGGAGCAAGCAGGAAGGCTGTAGGGATGGGTCAGATTTATGGTTTGACTTGAGTATTTGAGGGTCTTTTCCAACCTAGGTGATTTTAGGACAGGTTCTTTATTTTATTACACCACCTGGCAGATTTAGAAGTGCACTGAAGCTGTGGGGCTTCCTAACTTTTAATTTTTGTCACATCTGAAAAGAAAGAAGAGTCTCCAAAACAGAGATAGCACAGCAGGAAAAAATCCCACATCCATCTAAGCACGGGGACCAAGCCTGCTGAAGTTTTACTGCTCTTTAAATTCAGCATGGTTGCTTTTTGGAAATTGGGATAATTAAGCAGATATGGCTCCTTTGCATTTTTTATTATTCTAAAGCAGTGCAGTGACAGGGCACTGCTAGTTTAATGGGAGAGCTGAATTTTAAAGAGGATAAGACATGGAAAGCAAAAATATATAATTTGTACTTCATCAAATTTTCAAGCTTTATTTCTCCTCTGTCCTTTTTATAATGTGGTTTTAACAGTAATAATAAACAGAGAAGACAGATACATGTGATACAGTTATAAAAGAAGAAATTGCTACCAAAATTTAGTCCATGCACTGACTTTAACACAGAAATTTGAGGAAAATATAAACACTATAATTCTGTTTTTACACTTTAGGGCTGTTTCATTGTCTAACTCCTCAAGTGAGGGTGTTTGTTTCATTATAATCACCTGATTATTAACGACACAGCCCCTGAGCAATTGAATTGCCAAATTAATGACTCCCACTAATAAAATTGATATAATGAGTTCTTATCTTCTTCTACATTCCAAGCAGGCTGGCCTTAATTTTCTATCCTTTTTTTTCCCTTTTCCTTGTGATTACAGTTTTATTGCAATATAAAACCTTTAATTGGAGGAGAAGGATATGATTAATATGATATCACCATCAGGAACAGCCAATAAATCAGTGTTTTCTCTCAAGCAGTCTGTAAAGCCATTAGCACACTTCACGTCTGTACATTTGTGTGAATGAATTGGGTGGCACCACCCTTTCCCAGGTTTGATGATCTGGGTAATTGTACTCCTCTGGAAAGTGCCTTTCCTTCCTTCCTTCTGTGTTTGTGCAGTGCCCAGATTAAACCCCCTCCCATCCTTGCTTGGAGGTAACATTTAATTCTGTAAAAAAGCTGTTTGTGAACTGGAGGGATGGCACAACTTGGTGCCAAGCCCAGAGGCTGGCATGGAACTCAGGGCAGAGGTTCAGGGGGTGATGCCCAGGGGCTCTGCAGACCTGCCCAGTGCAGTGGGGTGCTCTGCCACATTCACATCCTCTGAAAAATCCCTTGGCCCAGCACTTCTCTCCTGGGAAGCTGAGAAGCCTCGGAGAAAAAGGAAAACAATCATTATCTGATTTGCTTCTCCTCTGTTTTGCTCACGTGGAATGTGTTTGGAGATTGTTTAACGCAGAAATTTGAGGAAAATGTAAACATTGTTGACAGGTGATTGTTCCATTGGATTCTGGTGTGAGTTGTTTTCACCCTTTGTCCAATCAGTGCCAAGCTGTGTTGGGGCTCTGGAGAGAGTCACAAGTTTTCATTATTATCTTTTTAGCCTTCTGTAAGTATCCTTTCTGTATTCTTTAGTATAGTTTAGTATAGCATTCTTTCATATAACATAGTACCATAAAATAATAAATTATCCTTCTGAGAACATGGAGTCAGATTCATCATTCCTTCCTCCATCTGGGGGCAACCCAAGTACAATGGGATGCTCCTCTGTTCTCACCTTCATTTCCAAAAGGCTGATTTCCAAATTGCTGCTCTCTGAAAGCAGCTTCCTGCACATGGATGGAGCTGCTGCTATTTACCCAACATATTGTCTTATAAATAATAATAATAAAATTACAGAGAGCTTACATGGAGATTAAATGTGTTTCCCCACAGCAATATGAATATTGACTCTGGAAGGCTCCTCCTGCCAGGGCAGAAACATGCAATTTTGTTACAGCCTCAGAGGTAAATACTGGTGTTTGAACAGTGCTCAGAAGGAATAATGAAGTATTTTAGTGGCTCTGTGCTTCGTTTCTGTAGAGATCAACAATTTCTGTGGGTTCTGATCAAGGAGAGGAAAGCTTTCTCCACTTCAGAAAATATTCAGTGTTTTAAATGTGGGAATCCCACTGTACTGAAGATTTACATAATAGGTTTCCATTTATATGGGGTTCTTTCACATAAGGAAGTTTGAATTTTTGTTAAACTTTGACTGATATAAATTCTGTTATCTTAAGTATCTGTCAAAAAATGACAGAAACATTATGCAGGTGGAACCTGGATTTCTCTAGGAGGAAAAACAATCCCCAAAACTGTTTCTTTCCTCCACCTAGAGGGAACACAGAGTGGGAAGGAAAGCAGGAAGACTGAATGGAAGGGACATTGCTAAAGGAGACAGGAGTTTCATTAGTGCATTACGCTAGACATGTGTAACAATTTTATGTCTGTAACTAAATCTGCCACAGGAAAATACACCACACCACTTGGAAGACAGAAGAACAGGTTGTCCTGATTTACAGTGTAAGATCCTGATGTTTTAGGGGTGCTTCCACCCTTCAGCTGGAGGCAGAAACCATGGGGAATGGGACATGGGATGAAGTAGAAAATGGCCAAAGGCAAGAAGAGGTTAAAAACGAGGAGAGCAGAAATGAGATCCAGTGAGGAGCTGGGCACAGGGATGCAGGCACAGAGGCTGGTGCCAAAGGGCATCTCTGGTGGCTCTGTGACCTTTGGCAGAACATTTCTCATTCCAGGGCTGCTTCAGCTGCACGTGGGGATTTCGGAATGGGAATGAGCTGATTTCCAAACGGGGTCTGTGTCACGCCTGGACACTCCTGGGCTCCCCGGCTCACACAGCTCTGTCTTCCAAGGTAGGTAACTTGGGGTACCTGCTGGGGGGAGGATGAATTTGGGCCTGAAAGGTTTCAGAAACCAGAGAGAAAGTGCTGCTGAGTGAAGGAGCTTTGTGTGGCCTTTATTCCCTGATGTAGGACCGGGAACCTTTGAGATGCCCTGTGCTTTGGGGGCTCATCCTTGTGACAGAGGTGTGGGTTAGCAGTGCCAGACCTCAGGGACAGCTTCAGGATATGGAATCTGGGACCCCATATGGCATATGGGATCTGGGAAATAGGTTTGCTGTTCAATGTTTGTTAGAGTTTCAGCAGCTGAAGAGCACCTGGATAAGAAAAGTTCTTTTATTTTTCTGATCGAAGGGCACGGATGTGAAAGAGCTTGTGCAACAACAGTCTGAGCCTCTCTTGTATCCTCAAACAGCATCTCTCCTCTGTACAGAGTGATAATACACCTTACTGAGGGCAGAATTTGATTCTGAAACTCATTCTGCAAGATGATGGGCATGAGGAAAGAGAGAGCGATCCTAGACAATAAAGACAAGAGAGCTATGTCAAATCATGTTGCAGATAGAAAATTGTATCATAATATATTGCACATGTTGCATGAAACCTAAAGATGGATTCCAATGCTGTGGGAATGTCCTTTGGTTGGAGCTCAGGGTGTCACAGTGCCCTGCTTCATGCTGACCTCCAGCCAGCATCCTAAAAATCAGGGCAGAGGAGTGGTGAGTGCTATTTCTTGAGAATAGCTTTTCTCTCCCCAGACTGAGGGTTTCAAAAAAGAAAATGTGTGTGCAAATGCATAGCACATCTCTCGTTGTTCCCCTTTCCTTGAACTCTGTTATTTTCAATATTTTCAGAATCTTTTTCAGTCATTGTGTCTTCAGCTTTTCTAAAGCCTTCCTTATTCTGTTATTTCAGGGATAACTCCCCCCCCGCCGCCCAAAGCTACTTTTTGCCAACTGTATTCAGCTACTGAGATACACACAGAAGCTTCCATTGCTAATCCCTGTTTGGAATTATTTATCTTTAGCACCTTCAAAAGCTTTCTGGGGTCGTTAAAGCTCAGTTGTGCAGCCACATTGCATTTCAAATCAAAGAGCCCTTTGTCTGTGGGTGGGTGGCAGAGGGTTGTTTCGGTCAGGGTGCTGCTGAAGATGTGGCTGCTCTCCTTGGGGCAGCCCTGACTGGTACAGGATTTGGTTAAATCCTACTGCCAAGGGCACTCATTACAATGAAACTACGTTTTGTTCCAGTGTGGCGTTTCCATCCTTTATAAACCTTGGCTGAAACTTTGCTTGCTGGGTTCTGAAGTGCTGAGCATCCTCATGAGGGCATGGTTTGCTCTAATGACTGATGTGGAGAACGCTCCTGTGTTTAAATATTCAGTGTGGAAACGTTTGTGTGGGCATCAGGAAAACTTTCTGTGCACTTCAAACTGGAAGCAGAGACGAAACCATGCATTTAATTTACAGAGAAGGAAAAAAAAAGGGGGGGGAAAAAAAAAAACCCAGACCCCAAAACAGGCCCTGCAGCAATGGTATGAAAATATTTGAACAGCCCTAGACCCTGCAGGGGATTATAACTTGGGAGCAGAGGTGTTTTTTCCCTGCTCTGATCCACGGCTGCTCTCTGCAGCAGAGGCTTTCCTGTGCAGCAGCCTCCTCATGGGGAGCTGATCCCTCTGCTGGGTAAAAGGGCTGCATGAGTGACCGGCTGCCACGAGGGGAGTGTGAGCTGTCTGTGACTCCAAAATGCCTCTGGTTTGTGCAATCCTGCCCTTGGCACTCACAAGCCAACACCACTGTGTGTGTTGAACCCATTCTATGCGAGGCAGACAGTTGGGTTTCCCACAAATAATTTTTCTTCTAGAACACATTGTTTCCTGCTGCCTTATGAGCTGAAGGATGCAGTGTCTTCACAGTCAAGTATGATTGAATTTCTGATGTGTGCACAGCACACCATGAGTTTTGGAGGTTTTTTTTTTTTTTACTTGTCTACTCCTATATTGTCTATGGAAGTCACAATATTTAACACTGTCTTCCAACTTCTGTGTTAAATATAAATATTTAACACTGTCTTCGCTGTCTTCCTGAACCTTCCTTCCACAACATTAGAACCTGCTTTTTCGAAGCAAACCAACCTGTGAAAACGTTGGTAATGCCAGAATTCTGGATGTTCCTGCCACAGCAGAGAGATTCCCACCTCCGCCTTCTCAGTTTGGCAGGAAAAGTATTCCCTAATTTGCTTGGTGTGATGAAAGCTGCCTCATCTCTTCTCCAGCCTTCTGAAACCAGTGTCTGTAAAAGAGCAAACCATGTTATGGGGCTTGAGATTCGGTGGTGACATGAGCCTCTTGGTTTTGCAGTGGTTTTTCATTTATGCAGCTGTAATTATTGTCTGGTGCCAGCATTTTGGCAATGCTGTGACAAATGGCAGTGGTGAGGGGACAGCACCTTGTTCTTCTCGAGTGCAGCCTCATGAGTCACATCCTGGGAGGTCCTGTAGCATACAGATCATCTCACAGATGTTAGACTGAATAAATATGGATTTGCTGCACCCCTGTAGTGATAAGGACAGCTAAAATCCCTGGCTGCTGTAAATTGCGCCTCATTTCTCCCAGGGATGGAGAATTTAATGAAATTGTTTAGCAGATGAAGCATTATAGAGATCCCTTTAGACAAAATGAATGGCTTTAGCTAATACTGCTCTTCTGAGATGGAAGGGAGCAAGTGTATCCAAAAGCATCATGTTTAATCTCGTCATTTTCCTCTACTAAAGGCTTTCATGAGTTATTAAGTGAAGTTATTTGGATGGAAAACATGCACATAACAGGTGAGTGTTTCACTCAAGTATGTTATTTAGGTTTTCAGAGGCACCACTGCTTATGATCCTGCCCAAAATGATGGATTCACTCAAAGGGGTTGAGCTGAGGCCACTGAATCACCCACCAAAATCCAATTGTGTTGGAAATGGGGGAAGTCTGCAGAATGTGAGGATTCCCATGTACTTAAAAAATATGAAATGGATCATCTGAGCATGTCTTCCTGCAGCCCTGCAAGAGACGTTTCAGGGTTAGAGAGAAAACACAACTTCCTTGGAGCAACATCCAGGGAACACGACAGGGTAGTTGGGCGCTTTTCGGCAGCTACAAATTCCACTTTTCTGCATTTGGCAAAGGTGAAATTCCTGCCACTATTCCACCAAAGCTGGCAGCTCAGAGCCTCAGCCCTGCAGCTGGATGTCCTGCTGGTGACACAGAGGAGGTGGTGGCAGCAGGGGATGGATGGATGGATGGATGGATGGATGGATGGATGGATGGATGGATGATGGATGGATGGATGGATGGATGGATGGATGGATGGATGGCTGTGAGCTGCACTGGGGACAGGGGGACATGGCCCAGCTGGGCTCAGCAGTGTGGCTGTGGCAGGGCTGGGAGCACCCTGAAGGATGCAGCTGATTAGCAGAGGCCATCAGGAGTGGGGTTTGATTAATTCAGTAAGAGGCTGAACAAAGTGTGTGGGAGCGTGTGTGTGTGTGTGAAGATACAGACTTTGACAGAAGCTGGATGGAGGTGCTCTGGCTTTGAGAGTCTGAAATCTATTAATGCTTTAATTAAAATGATCTGTGGAGCAGATGAGGAATGCACCGCACCACTCTCAGAGGAGAAACAGCACCACAATGTAAATAAAGCAGCTGAGGTTCAGATTCTGTTATTTTCCAGTGCTTGTTTTATGCTCTTACATGGACATGAAAATAAAATCTTTATTTTATATAATAAAATAATAATATAATATATTATATTATAATATTATGATATTATATAATATTATAATGTTATTTTATATAATAAAATAATAATATAATATATTATATTATAATATTATAATATTATATAATATTATAATTTTATTTTATATAATAGAATAATAATAATATAATAACTTCATATATTCCCTTTAGCATAATCCTTCCCTTCTCTTCCCCTGCCCTCGCAGTGCCTGAATTCTTTGCAAGAGGAGAAAATTTTGCCATAAGTGATGGAAACTGAAGTAGATGAGCCCACTGCTGCTTGAATATGCCAGGAGAAAAATGGATGGGATCAATTTTTATCTGGGATTTAAGACACCAGAAGAATAACTTACCTGCCTTTTTTTTTGTGGTAGAACTATGAACTATTCCTTCAGTGCTTCCCCATTACCTTTTCCAGGATTTTATTGTCTCCATGCTGATATTGTTTTGTGAAAAGAATTCTCCCTTTTTTCCTAGTAAAGTATAAGTTGCGGTTCTGCTTTTAAGGCACTCAAGATTTCTACTTAAACCTATGTTACATTTGAAGAGCCCAAGATTTATCCTCTCCTTTCCTCTCTGATCACGTCACTGGATGGGTTAAAAGCTCTTGTCTGGTGTAAAACCTAATTTTGTTTCACTGGTGACGACAAGAACCATACGTACAGGGGTTTGGCTATTGCATGATATCATTCTAGGACAGCTTAAAAATATATCCTGTCACAGATGTAGGTTGATGTCAGACAGGGGAGGTCAGAGCCAGGGAGTGGGTGGCCTGAAACGTTGAATTTTTGTTAAAGCAGAACATCTCCACCACCTCCTTCTGCAGGCTCTGGCCTCTCCAGTCCTTCCTTCTTCTTTCCACTTCCCATTTTCCTTGGAATGGCTGATTTTGTAGGATTGGACCATTGAACCCTCCATGTTTGCTCACAATTTAACATGTTTACCAAATATACTGGCTCAAAACATAGACTGAGCAGAGCTGGCAAAGGACAGAAATGGATGTAACAAATCAATTCTCTAACTCTTAGTGGGATCATAGAATGACCTGGATTAGAAGGGACCTTAAAATTCACCTTGGTTTTTGTGGGATCCAATACCTCGGATTTACAACTCATATAAAAGTTATGTGATATTTTATTTTTATTTTTTTTAAGAATGGTGTAGAACAGGTGGATCTCTGCTGGTCTTCCACTGGAGTCAGTGAAGTTTTGCCATGAGGCCAAAACTTTCTTTTACTTCATTGTGATGTTAAAGTTAAGGAGCCTTTAAACTGTCAGCCAAAAACAATCAACCAACAAAAACAAAGAAACAATAAACAAGGAAAAAAAACCAAACCAAAACAAAAAACTCTAAGGACAACAAAAAAATCAAGTGTCCAACATTGACAATGAAATGTCCTGGGGTGGGAGGAGGACGGGAATATAGAAGAGCAATAAGATCTCCTGGCCAGCCTTCCCTTGGAAAAATGTTAAAGAAATAACCCTTCTCCCTGAAAAAAAAACCCAAAAACCTTAATGGCTACAAATTAAATTGCAAATTACATACAAATTATGAAAACTCTTTTTGTAGCCACCAAAACTGGTCATGGCATACAAACAGAGCATGGGAAGGTTCTGCACTTTGTGGTGCTCCTGTGTAAAATAAAGCCACCCCTGTATCAAGTGTGTGCCCAACATAACAGAAAACCAAAGGATCTCTAGGAAAATAAAATCAAGTGATTTGTGAGTAACATCCCAGTTTTTAAAAATTTTTGAAAAATATCTGAGTCATCCTTGGTTTTGCCTGTCAAATCACTGGTGCAAGGAGACATTAAAATGATACTTATTCTGCACTTGCTCTGTTTTCCCCAGCCATTTAAATTTATTTTCTCACATCTTTGGCTCTTGTTACACTTCATCCTTTTTTTTTTTGCTGTTTGTTTCCAACTTTATGGCCAAGTAAAATATTAGATTATTGCTGTGGAGATCCAGCACAGATGGCTCAAACCCTGGGCTCAGCAGAGGGCTGTGCAGAGGGACTCTTGGTCTTTGCTGAGCCTCTCCATGGAAGCTTCTCCCTCCTCCATGTGGAATCTGCAATCCCAGCCCTTTCCCTCAGTCCTGGGAGAGCAGCTTGGGAAGCTGTGCCTGCTCCATGTCGTTCCTCCTTGGATTTCCTCCCTCCTCCCTTCTGCCGGCACAACCTGCAATGCCCCCAAAGACCCTGCTTGGTTCTGGTGGCAGGGGAAGGCTGGGGCTGTTCCTCTGCACGTTTCTGTCCCAGCTGAGGTGGAGAATACAAAGCAACTCTCCATTTTCAGAAGGCTTCAAACCCATTTTTATTGTACCATGAATGCTTTTTATTCATTCTTACGAAACTCCTGAGTCTCACATAGTAAGAAGGGAGGCTTTAATCTCATCAGGTGGTGGGCTCCAAACTTGTTTGAAATGGATGGAATTCCTGAACTGCTTTTTGAAAGGTGAAATGATGAAATTTCTGTGTTGCTATAGTATTGAATTTGCCCTTTCAGCATTTGTTCTGCAGGTATTCATTCATTCATATCTTTGTTTGAAGTTTTTTAGTGCTTTGAATCTGTGTCCAAAAATACTGTTTTGATGGACACTGGAAACTGAAAGTGTTATTGCTGCACTCCAAATTCATAATATTCATTCATTAATACATGACTTAAAATACCAGACTAACACAGATTGCTCTAATTAAATATATATTTCCTCTAAAATGATAGAAGCAGTGTATTTCTCTTCTTTATCCTTTCTTTCTTGGTTTCTATGTCAATGACCTTGGCAGGAAATTCTTTCAGGGGTAAACATGGATCCTCTTGTCAAACTTCTCCCTGGCTCACAGCAGTCACTGTAAAACCTCTTCCCCATGTTTTACCTCCAAATTCCTGTGAATCAATCCTGCAGGACTGGGCTCACAGGAATCTGTGTTCACGGGAATCTCTCTGCATTTAGGACCCCCCTTTTTCCAAGGCCAAGTCCCTCCAGTGTTCCAGGGAGAACTTCTCACGGGGCACTCGTGTTTCACAAAAACCATGGAAGTGGATTTAGATAAGCAAAACAAAACCCTCACGTGCCTTAATTAAAAATCATGAGATTCATGCTGTTTTTTTTTTTTTTTTGTACTGGGGAGGTTTGTTTATTTTGTGTGGCAAGCTGCTGAGATTAAGTCCTGTTGAGGAGGGGAAGAAAAAATTTGGGGTTTTTTTTTGTGCTGCAATTTTGCCTGCTGTTCTCAGTTATTATCTGCAAAGTTGTGAAATTCAGTTAAATCATTTTAGTCATCTCTTGGCTGCTGGAAATGTGTAATTTGGAGAGATAAGGAATTATGAAATTGTTGAAAAGTTAAGTATCAGCCACGTGAATGTTTTGCTTTGAGACATTTTCTGCTGGGTTGATTTTGCAGCCAGACATACACTCAGTTTTGTAGGGCCTCCAGGGAGACTGATTAACATTTCTTTAAATCTTGAAACCCAAAACAATAAGAGAGGACCCTGAAGAGTTTCTGAAAGAGCAAAGAAAGCACAAGAAATGGTCTTCATTTCCCCTTGGTGAAATCTTGCTGAAGACACCAAGCAGTTTGGCCTCTATAGACTCATGGAGATGAGAATTCACCCAAGTGGGGCCTGACAAAACACCAAAATTACCTAGAGAGCACCCAACCGTTATTTTTCCTGGTAAGATTTTGGTGGAAATATTTTTCCAGTGCTGAACCACCACGTTCTTTATTCTAAAAGGGCTTTTTGGAGGACAGGGGATGTGTAGGCTCTTCTGCCCTCTGTGTGGCCATGGCTGTGAAATGCCAGCTCGTGGCACCACCAGCCAGTGAGCTCTTTGGAAAAAAAACTCTCAGGAAATAATCTCTGTCAGGAAAACAAAACAAATTGCAGCTGTACATAACAATATAATGCCTCAGAATTTAATTATGAGGTTAAAACTCCTCCCTGTTCCTGTCCTTGCACTCTTCATTGCCAAGCTCTGGGTTTTTGTTATTATGGAAGTTCTGTTTTATATGGAAGTTTTACATATTTCTATCTTTTATATTCTGTGTGGAAATTATGTTTTGCATTTTTACGATTCTTCCTCTGCATGATGGGTGCTGCCACGTGCTGCTGAAGCCACAGCAAGGTGTTCTGTGGCAATATCAGCTCAGGACCATTGGCACTGCCCCCGTTTGTCTCTGCTCTGCAGCCCCTCAATGTTTCCTTCCATTTTAAGCCAGATTGGTGCCCAGAACCCAGTTTAACCCCCAAAAACGCTGTGCCAGGTGGGGTGGACTGGTATTCAGCCAACAACAAGGAGGTGTCAAGGCCATTAAGCCTTTTCATCCACCCAGCACTTCATGATGTGAAACAACGAGCTGAAGGAACCATTTCATAATTATGTTGATCACTAACAATACTCACAGCTGCATTCAATCCAAAAATGAAGCCACTGTCATGTATAAACCCCACTGAAAGGGCAGAGTGAGATGTTGAGCAGCTGGGAGCCTGCTGCTGCCCTTCTGTGTCAAGAGGAGCTGCAGCACTCAAAAGAGTCACATGTGGCAGTAAATCAACAAGGATTCAGCCAGAAAGCTCCCCAGAAAATATCAGGGGGCAAAAATCCATGGTTTAAATAAATAGTATCACACTAATATCCACTGTTAAGCATTAGACAGATTTACCAGCCAGTGCTTGGATGACTGCAGTCTAACTCAGTTTGATCTTTAGACAATGAATTTTTGTTGTTTTGGTAAATTAGATAATAATGTAATAGAAAAAAAAATCACCTTTAATGATAAAGAGTAAAATAAACCCAGAGTTGTACATGTAAAGAGAATTGTGCATATCTGGAAAGCATTACACTGGAGGCACTGGAAGGATATGAATGCCAGAGAGTGAGTCTGAAATGTGAACTTCCAGCAACTTTTCCTGTGAGTACTGAGAACATTTCTCCTCTTTTTTTTCTTTTCTTTTTTTTTTTTTTCCTTGGCTTTTGGTGATTTTTAGTGCTTGCATGAATTCCAGACAAAGCCGGCCCAAGTGGGGGACAGGTGTAACTTGTCAGGGCTCAGATGGGGAATAGCAGAACCATTAATCACAGAGCAGGAGCCCTGGGCAGGGAGTCAGAGTGCAGCGCCTGCCAAGCACTTTTCTGCAGATTACTGGATAACCATATTAAGATTGATCACACAGTGCTGATCTTTTAGGTGATGGGAGCTGACCCACTTTTGAAGGGGGTTAATTTGCAATTTCACTGTACCAAACAGAGATAACATAATGCAATTTACTGACAGGATTCCAAACGTGCATAACCTTAACCCTGTTTTGGGAAGAAAGTATGACCAATTCACTCTGTCAGTCCTGTTTTCTACAGGGAAGGATCCTTTTCTGCAGAGGTTTTCAGATATTGTTATTATTATCATTATTACACTGAAGAAATACCTAGTGAACAAGAAAGGTGTAAATACCTATTGCATAATCTACACACCAGAGAACAATGCCTGATCCAACCTACTCCCTGACAGGCAAAAAAAGTGGGAAAAGAAATTGCTGGCAATCCTTTACAAATACATTCTCCCTGCTAAATCCTAAGACCCTGCTACAATGCATGGTGGGGTGTAAAAATTAATGTTGACCAGAGCAACACCTGATGATCTGAGAGGCCTTTTCCAACACAAACAATTCTATGTTTCTATATTCTTTTAATGAATTATTGAAATGCTGGAACAATCCTACATATGTCTTAAATTGGTACCATGACACAAAAATTTAGATTAATGCTCCTATGATCAGAAACTAGATTTTGAAGGGGGAAAGTGTTAAGGGGAAAGTGTTGATGTTAATTTATAGTAGTCATAGCAACCTAGTTCTTGCTTCTGTAGCATTCTGGTCTTACTGGATGTGAGGGGAGGGAAGGGGGAGCAGCTTTTGTTGTATCACAGGCAAAGTTTGCTCTGCTGACACTGTGCTTTGCTCTGGCTTTCCTGCGCTTCTGTCACCCAGCTCCCAATTGCTCCACCACAATCCCTTCATGCCAGCGGGAGCAGCTCAGGGAAGACAAAGGACCTAAAGGAGCAGTTTGAAAACTGAGGGCTGAGCAATCCATTTCCTGCTGGTATTTATGGGATCCCTTCCTAGGGGCCTGGCTCTTCCCAAATACTGAGCAGGAGGTCTCAGATGCCTGAGCTGTTGTTGCAGGGATGTTCTGTGGGCACGCACACCTTCAGCCTTAAGGCTGACAATACTGATGGTTTAACAGTTTGGGTTCTTTTTTGGATCTATCAAAGCGACTCTGCCGCACAGCTCTGTCTAAATTGAAAGAGAAACCTCACTGTAGAGGCATGGTGACACTTTAGAATGTGCAAGGAGTCAGCTCCAGGCCAGAGTTATGTCAGGCCAGAGTTATGATCAGCAGGGGTCTGAAGGGCCCCATCAGCTTTGGTGCCGTCCCATCTGCTTGCTGTGCCCCGTGCCTGTGTGGCTGAGCCCCAAAACATCGACCCCAAAAGGGCTCTGCTGTTTCAGGGGCAGCTCTGCCTGCTGCTGTTCATCTCCCAGCGCTGCTGGAGCGTGGGAGGCTGGGGAAGAGCAGAGGATGCTGTGCTGCAAAGCTGCTCTGATGCTGCCGCCTGCAGCCGCGCCGCAGCAGCAGCTCAGGGAGCTCCAGCCAGGGCTGCACACTCAGGGCACAGGGTTTGTCTGCACATCCCTCCTGGAAACACCCCCAAGCTGCTACTTGAAGGAATTCCAGGTATCAGCTGCAATTATTAATTTTTTTTTTTCACCCTGGAATGAATTAAACACAAAAATGTTGCGTCTGGACGGGTAGAACTGGGTTGTCCTCACTTAGGGAAGGTGCTCTGGGTTTGGTCAGCCCAGAAATGCAGAGCTCCAAAAAGTTAATCTGATAGCAAACTTCTTCAGGAAGGCAAACTATTAATTATGAATGTTAATAGTTATTAATTATGAATATTTAAAATTATAGAAAATAGAAATGACAGGCTCCAGACCGGTTTTGGTTGGTGGGGTTTTTGTTTGTTTGTTAGTTTTTAATAGTTCCTTAGAATAAATGCAGCACTTTGTACCCTAGCAATAGAAAAGGAAGCAAATTCTGTGATTTAAACCGATTTCCCAGGTGTCCTGTTATCCCTACAGCCACAAAAGAATTTATGGAAGTACAGCTCTGCTCACAAATTAACAACTTTGCCCTTCTTGAATTGTTGTAGGCAGGATGCTGTCTGTAAGCCAGTGCATACCATAAATTTTCAGCTAATGGTCTAAATATAACCTGAAAAAAGAAATCTTGGTGAGAAATCTATTATTTTAAAGGAATATTGAGTTAGCTGGAAGTTGTATTTTACATTTGAAACTCTAAAATAAGAAAATCAGCTTTTTAAAAGTACTTAAAAATGTTAGGAGTATTCTTTGAGTACTGTGTGTTGTAATCACCAGTGAAAATTTGTATCTTAATTAGCAGAACAGTGTCTTTTACAAATTACAATTAGTTTGTCAACAGGTACTTGGAATAATATAAGTATCTGTTGTTCCCATTGGAATTGAAATTGTGATTTTTTTTTTCCTGATTGAAAAGAATAGAAAAAAATAATATTTAATAATTGATCTTTTTTGACAAAGACCTTGAAATGTTCTGCTTTGTTAGGTGACTCATGCTGAAATCTTTTTCAAATTACATCAAAATAGACAAGGCCCTTGTCTTCTTGATTTGTAAGATGATTCTAATTTTAAAATGTACTTTAGTGTGAATAAAGAGAAAAAGCTGTTTTGAAACAGTTAGCTCATCTGAAATTAAATCGTACATTTAAACTTTTTAATTTCTGCTGCAGCAAAAATATTTCTAAATTGGTACTCCCTTATGAAGTTTTTCTAAAATTTTGTTTAACTTCCAAAAAGATTGATTTTTTAAGGTTTATTTTCTGTTCTCTGATTCAGAGCTACAAAACTTCCAGGGAGCACTGAACAAGGCCTGTCCTAAGCCTGGGACAGAGCCCAGCCTTTGGTCCAGCCCAGCCTGGTTTGGTTCCCGCTGGGATGTTTTTGATGGAGTGCATCCTAGCATGTGCTGTGAGTCCTGCTCACAGCAGGGCAGGGAATTGATGCTGCCTCGCTTGGCAATTGGCTCTGGACGTGAGCTGGATGAAATAAGTATTGCAGATTTCCTTATTTTTGCATTATTGATGATAAATGGCAAACGGTACTTTGCCATTTTTCAGCGGTGTGGGGTCATTACATGTGACACAGTAATTCTTCTTGGGTGCCTCTCCACAAAGACAGTGCTTCCCACAGGCTTTTTAAAAAGAAAAAACCAAAAAATCCCCCCCCCAAAAAACCAAACAAACTTACCAGACCTGTAAGCTCTGCTTTATCTGAGCACAGAGGAGGTTTTGTGCAGGTAGGAGAACTGGGTGATGGAGCTGCCCACTGCACTCAAATTAAGCAGGAGAAGGCTGGGGCTGCATTTCTTGCACAGGCTGTAGCAAGTTTTTCAGCTTTTTGGGGCAGTTCTAAAGTGTTTCCACCTCAAAAATACTTATCTTTATACAATAGCAGGGAGTAAAATAATTCACCACAACTATAAAAGTGCTTTACTGTCTCAGTACTGGAAACCTTGCCTGAGAGGAAACCAGGCACCAAAGTGACTTCTGAGCCACAGTGGCCTCAAAATCTGATCTGTAATTCCAACCCTGGGCTCAGCCAAGGTGTTTTCCTCCTTTCCAGCCCTCAGGAATCCTGGCTCCAGCCCCAGCTCCCCTGGGTCGCTGTCTGGGTTTGAAAGGACAGGTGTCTGCTAAGGAAGGCAGGAACCTCTCTTGAAATGGAAAATGTAAACCCCCTCCCTCTGAATTATTGTAATTTTGAAATTAAGGAGCTCTCAGGCAAAGATATACGAGTAGGAAAAATAGTTCTTTACTAGGAAAATTAAAAATACAAATGCAATAGTACAAAAATAAACCACTGCCAGAGTCAGACCATGCCCTGGCCCCCTGTGTGTCAGGGGGTGGCACAGCCCCATCCCATGGGGGCTCAGCCCTCCTGCAGTGCCAGCTGTGGTTCTGCTGCAGCAGGGATCCTGCACAAGGGGGGAGTTTTCCTCTGCAGCTCCAGGGCTGCTGGAGATGGGCCTGGGCTCCCTCTGGGAATGCAGGGCAGCAGAAAGCTGCTCCTCTGGGAATGCAGTGGGCAAAGGCTGCTGTGCTGTGCCAGGCTCAGATTGGATCCAGGTAGGAATGCTTGGCTCCTCCCCTGGGCGCAGCATCTCCCCATGGGATGCTGGAATTGGATCAGCCATGCAGGGACACTCAGTGGCCATGGACAGCAGAGATCTCCTGCAGGGAGGATTGGCTGTGGGAGAGATAAAGAAAAAACTGCCCAATGAACAGCAGAGAACTGCCCCAGCTCTGACAGGTGGGGACCGAACACACACCCCCATTTCCAACCTAAGACAGTCACCAGTGCCTTGTGCAGGCTGCCCTAGAACAGAGACTAGACAGAGCTAAAGAACAAAGTAGGTGTTCATTAGAAGGCTTCAGTAGGTGCACCTTGGGCAGCACAAGAGCCCAGCCAGGGCTGCACCCAAGATGAACCAAAATGGCCCCAAAATGCACGAGCGCTCCCGGGGTCTCTCCCTGGGATCAGTTCTGCTCCATTTGCATCTTGCACTTCATTGTCCCATTCCAGCTTTAGCCCCTGCAGTCCCACCCTGCTTGTTTTTCTCTCTGCAGCCCACGGGGTTTGTGCTCCTGGGCTGAGATTTGGATCATTTGTCCTTGGTGCCCAGCTGGAGCAGGAATTGTTTTGTCTCCCTGCTCTGTGCACAGAGCTCACCATCCCTGAATATGGAGCCCAGACCCACACACTAAAGCAGCACAGAATGTGAAAAATATAAAAGCTGAAACCTGAGGCATCACCTTCACCCTGGCACAAAAACTGAGGGATGCCTGGCTTCAAACCTCCTCTTCCTGACCTCCCTTGCAGGAGTGTTTGAAATCCTGGGCCTCCTCTCTCCCTCTGCCTAGGCTGGAAGATTTCTGCTTCTAAAGATCAATAAAACCACTTTTTTTCCTGAAGGGGAAGGCAAGGGTGCCTGGCTGGAAGAGCAGGGGACAGGTGTGGCAGAGAATGCCAGAGTGTTACTGTGGCTCCTTTCCCTGGTGTCCCTTCCCAGCTGATTTGCACCCTGAGCATTCCTGAGCAAATTAAGGAAGGCTGGGACAGGATTTCAGCAGCAGTGATGCCCTTGGTGGTGCAGGGAGAGGGCAGCTACAGAGAGAAAAATGCTGATTTAGAGCCTGAGAGTCCCCTCCCACGGTGATGCTCTGCTTACTTGGGGTTTATATTGTGTTAGGTTTTTGGGGTTCTTTTTTGATTACTTTCTTTTCTTTTTAAACCCACACAGGGCTGTCTGTGTTGGCTTCCAGTGCCACCTAGTGGGATGTCATTTTATTTCTCCAGAAAAGGCAGTTCAAGCCTTTTTTTGTGTGAATGCATTGATCCTCTCTGTACACTGTGTCCCCCAGAAATGAACCATTTACATATATTTATCCTCATTTCTAACGTTTAAGGTGTGTGTAAACTGGAAGTTGAAACGTAGCAAAAACTCACATATGTATAGTGTATACATTTATAAACATAGCAAAAAAGTATAATATTGTATATTTGCAAGTAGATTGATTGACAAAAGTTTCTTTTCGTTCACTGAAGACATTTGAGAATAATTACAAATATTTTGATTTTTTTTAATAGTACAGCTGCTTGTTTGCTCTGGGAGTACTGTTTCTATACTTGTGCACCTTCTTTTCTGTGTATCTTTTTAGGTAAGTACTATAAAATTATATTTAACATTCATAACATTTTATGCACTTTGAAATCATGACGTAGACCATTTTCAGATTTTTTTACTTATAATTTAACTGTGTGTTTTCTAGACACTGCTTTGGTTCCCTCACTGCCCAAGTGGTCTTAAGGATACTCTAAGTAAAAAACTTTTCTTTTTTTTTTCCCTTTTAACTTCTGTAGATAAAGTAATATGTGATACCATATAAAATATGGGATCTGTTATTTATGTTTTTACCAGCTGTTAGCACAGGTCCCTTGGCTCAAGGCTTATGAAGAAGAATAAATACTAACCCCAGCCTCATTAGTTGTATCTGGAAATGTTACTTAAGGAGGTTTTGTTGAAGTGCCACTGGCTACTCCTTTGTATTCTCCTTCTAATATCACAATATTTTTGGCAGCATCAGTGGGAAGGAGAGCATTGCCTGGAAAGGTTCTGTGATTGAGGCATTTTTGCCCTTTTCCTTTGTATGCACGAGCTCTCTCTGTGTGTTTCAGATAAAAAGGCACTTTAGGTACAGCAGGTTTGGTGCACACCAAGCACCTTTGGGGCTCTTTTTGCACTTGGGCCACGTGGGTGAGGTTTTAAGGCTCTTGGTCTTTCTTTGAAGTGCATATAAAACATATAATTTAAAAGACCTATCTCAAAATACCCAGCCATGTAAAGGAAGCAGACTGTGAGAGTTGTGAGAGGCTGAATTTCTGCTCCCTGTGCAGTGTGGTGCTTACACAGAGAGGGAGGGCTCTCTTGTCTCAGTGCTTATGAGTTTATTACTGATGGCAGAACAACTGGGGCTCCTGAGGGCTTCAGTGAGGGAGATGGGAATGCAGAGCTCCCAGCATGAACATTTTAGGTGCATTAGGACACCTAAACCACATGTGAGAACTGTCACAACCTGCTGAGCAGTTCATGTGTGTCACCTGATATTTTCTGAAAAATCCCTTCTCCAGGATTTCCTCTCCTGGGAAGATGAGAAGCCTCAGCTTCTCCGTGTTTTGCTCCTCTGGAATGTGATTTGGAGAATTGTTTACCCAGCATGTGAATTGTTTTTACTTAATGACCAATCCCAGTCCAGCTCTGTCGGGACTCGTGTCAGTCATGGGTTTTTATTGTTCATTCTTGTCCAGCCTTCTGATGTCTCCTTTCTCTTTCTTTAGTATAGTTTTAGTATATAATTTCTTAATATAATATAATTTAATATATAATAATAAATCAGCCTTCTGAGAACTTGGAGTCAAATTCTCATCTCTCACCTCATCCCAGGGACTCTCACAACACCACAAATGTGCCCATCAGTTATTGTTGGAACCCTGGATGCTGAGAATTTTAAACTTTCTGTGCTGAAAGGCACAGACCCACAAGAGAACACTGCATTTGACCTCAGGCTGTGGAGAAGACTTCCAAAATCGATTAATTGCACTGGGATTACGGGTGTGTAGTTGATTAGAAGTGTGTAATACCACATGAAAAAATGTAAGAGTTTGGGGTTTTAGAATACAGAAATAAATATGAAGCAAGATGGAGGTTTTAGGGTGGAGGCTGGTTGTTCTTCACCTTCTTCTTCCTTCTTCACCTTCTTCCTTCTTCTTCTTCATGGGCTTAGGTGATGTTTTTGTAATTGGACAGCAAAGTCCACATTGCAAGCTTCAAGTGGTCAGTTATTGGGTTAAAAGGAAAAATAATCTGGGTGTCCTTCCTTAATTGGATAGTTTAGCCTTCAAAGACCTTGTAACAAGAGATTTTGTGCCTTGCTGATGAAAGTCTGCAGAACTCAGAGCTGTGAGGCTGTAACATTGATAAGAAACAATAAACACCTGAGTCTGAACATGAACTATTGTCTCAGGTGCCTTCAATCCAGACCCAAGAGAGGCAGAAAAAGGAAGCAGAGAACCCACAAGTTATGGCACAAATAGTTCTGTCTTTTGGAAAGCAGGAGAGACAGAGCCCAGCACCACTCAGCTCAACAGAATTGCTTTGTTTTGCACAACACCATGTGAAGTGGCTGAGTCCCAGGGTTGAAAGTGTTGCAATAAAAATATTAAATGGGTTTCATATTTTTATTGCATTATTTAATATTAAACGTGGAGCAAAGACCACTAAAGTGCCTTAACCATGGTAGTGAGGAGTTTAGGGATTTTAGCACATTTCAGTTACTACCTCCAGCCTCCCCTCAGCCTGGTTACTCTTCAGTTTTAGGCTAGAGGGGTTTTTGTGGACACGCTGGTTGCTTTTAGCTGGCTGCAAACATTACAGACAATTGGATTCCTAGAGCAGCAGCATTGCTGTGTGGCCCCCCTCACCTCCAAAATTTCTGGGTGATTTTCAGTGGCACACTCGGACCCACAGTGTCCCAAAACAGTTTTCCAGTAGCACAAAAGATCAGTCGAAAGCTTCACAAAATCTCAGGCTTTTTGAGAGCTTATTTTTAATGATTTTTCCTTTCATGTACCACCAGGCTTTAAAATGTGTTCTTTTAAATAGTTTCTCTTTTATTAAAAACCGACAACAGCAACAAAACCATTATGAGAGTAATACACAAATACATCATGTGATGTTCCTAAGTATCCCTGTGATTTCAAAAGAACAACAAAGTATTTGACAAAGACCTTGATGCAAACAGCTTCCAAGTAGAAAGAATGACTGGTTCTAATAAAATCCACTCACTCCTGATATCCTGTGACCTTGAACAGGAGTAAAATGTAAATAAGAACACGACTTGACTCATATTAATAAATGTTTTTTTGGTGTACATAATCATATAAGTTGAACAGAATCTCATACGAGTGTAAAATTCATAGTAAAGATGTCTTTATTCCAAAATAATAATAATAATAATAATAATAATATAATAATAATGTGTTAGGCAGACAGCTACAAAACATCTACACAAGACTTTGGTAAGAAATGTTCATGGTAGCTTTTTTCATAATTCCACAGCAAACAAAAACAACAAAGGAAATCTAAAAATGCAATCAAACAAAATTTTGTTTAACTTTTATGTCGCACAAACAGAGTCCTACTGTACATTTGTTAAGCCCCTAACTTTTTTATTATGTGTAAATATTCTATCCTTTGTATATTAGAAAAAAAAAGGTACTGACAATGCTAGGATCTGGTAGTTGAGGTCTACAAAACTGGTGTGACATCTGTGCTTTGAGTTCAGCAGGATTATTCAGGACAGCAGAACAATAACAGTTCTTGTTTTTATTGACTGATAACCAGTGCCTATTACACTACTAGAAAGTTTACAGTAACAATGCAAGATTTCTACATATTGTATATCAGAGCTTTTTCTTTTTTGTTCTGAATAGAAAATCAACCTCTTCTTTTTATTTCCTTCGTTTGTTTTTGTTTGTGTTTATTTTTTTTTTATACAAAATGTAACAAGCCAAAATGTTTCTCATGTATCAAGTTAGAAGAAAGACAAGAGATCTGTAAAACGTTTTGACAGAAAAACAGGTGTGAAGAGCTGAACAGAAGCAGGAGTGGTCACACATTTCTGACCCGGTGCAATTACCTTGTCATTTCATCTGTTAACAAGGTGGGGAAAAAAGCAATTTGCAACATTCAGAACTTTAATGAGCCTAAGAGAAACGACTGGAAATCACACTGAACAGCCTTCTAAGAGAGAGAGAAAAAAAGAAAGGATCTGGAGAACCAAATTAGTAAGAAGCACAGAGAAAGGAATGCCAGATTGTTTCAATGGACGATTTTGTGGGCAAGTTCAGAAAGGTGTTGTATGTTTTGTGTAAGTCTATTTGAACTATGTGGCCTTTGGCAAAGGGAGTATTTAGTAGGCAAAACAGCTTGATGAACAGGAACAAATGTGAAAATGAAAATACAACACTGGGCTTCATTGATTATTTGCTGAAACAGACATGGTTTTGCAAGATAAGCTTGGACAAGTGGTTGATGAGATAAATCTGGTTCCTGAACTCGGCACATTTCTTCCATTCAGGAGAAACTTCTGTTCCCTCTGCCCCAGGCTCACAGGTCCTTCAAAGCCTTTAAAAGCACTCTGCCACACATTTTATGGCCAAAGATTACTTTTCTGAGTGAATGGCCTCATTCAGCTGGGACACTCTCTGTCAGCTCTGCCAGAGATGTGGCTCTGGCATTGATCATTGTGGCTTTTCTCTGAAGTTGGTTTACCCAAAATACGCTCAGCTGGTCACTCCTCCAGCACCTATAGCACTCCACTGTTTTTTTCATTGGGTTTTCTTTATTTTTGGTTATACAAGTGAAATGTAAGGTCCTAAATGCACTACTGAGGGGCAGTCTTGCTGCTATGCTGTCATGGCAGAGACATAAACTGCACGATTTTTGAACAGGCACAAGGAGGCAAACTATCTGAATTAATATTATTAAGTGAGCCAAGCTGTGCAAAAAGTAAAATGTTTGGTTTTAGCATTAAACCTTGCTGTACTCTTTTTTCTCCTGGTTTGGTTGGCTGTGGGTGTGCACCCATTTCATTTCGCAGCATCAGGAGAGGGCTCACACTGCCCTTGGTTCCATTATTTCCCTGGCCTTTCCATAACTCCAAATCTGCAGAAAGCAGTAAATTATCTTGAGAGGGGGTGGGATGTGATGGCTGTGGAAATCCTGAGCAGCCCTTGCAGTGTTCAGTGGAGAATTGCTGATGAACAGCCCCACAATGAATGCCACCAGCCCAACGAGCCTGTTCAGGTGCAGAGGATGCCCAGGGTGGTGGTGGTGGGGCAGATGAACAGCTCAGAGGGCTCTGGTGCACAGCAATATTTAAAACCCGGCTGTCAGGTCCTCAGGGTAGTGACCAAGTGTTAAGGGAGTGAGTAAATTACTTAAGGCTGGTTTAGAGACCATTAAAAAAAAATTCTCTCCATTCATTTCTCTCAAGCTTAAGTGTGGGCATCAACAATCTTTATTTTCAGTGCACTGCTCTTACTTCAGAAGAGACATAGGGGGATGCTGCCTTGCCTGGACCAAGACATAACCCATCACCTTCCCCTCTTAATGTTAGATTATTACAGGAAAATAGAATTGCAGGAAAAGATTGTATTCCAATAGCAAGTGGGGCCCAAGGGTCTCCCTGATCACACCTGACTCTGTGTGGGAATGAGAGCCAAACACGGCAGGAGATGGGGTAAAGTAGCAAATAGAAGAATAAGGAGGTATTTAATCATCTCAGGTGTTTTTTAAATCACTTAAGTAGTCAGGGAGGGCATTTAATCTGGCTAGGATATGCACAAATGGGTAATTCTCACAAACTTAGTAATTTTTAGATTACCCTATGCTCTGAGTAAAAAAAGACATAAATGACACTGCTGTAAATGTATTCTTGTGGGAATCTATTATCAAGGTTTTTTTAAGACTGTCATTGTTTCCTTTCAGAGGCTCATTTCAGTTTTAAGGGATGCATGAGAGCCTGGCTCACCTTCTCTCTTGTTTTATTATAAACCTGTCTCCCTCTTCTCCTGTGAATAAAATCCTTGCGAAACTGAATCTAATTTTTTTGTGTCCCTCATGTGGAAGACATCCTGTGGCACAGCTGCTGCAACCCTCTGGACCAATTTCTACTAGTTCTGTGTCCATTTTGGAAGGCAATGGACTGTACACATATTATGATATTTGCGTGTTTTCTTTATGTGCTGTCTTGGCTGTGATTGTGTGGTGGTCAGACATCACTGTTGAGCCACAAAAATTATTTCCTTTTTAAGTTTTGAAGAAAAAAAGACCTTCTTCCATGGACCACAGCATCCATGTGAAGAAAAGTGTTTAGATTATTATAATAATAATAATAACTGTTAGCTTAACCCAATAGTGTAAAAAGATAAACATGCACCTTTAATGTTATTGAACCAGCATTAATTACTGACATTACTCCTTGGCATAGTTGTGTAATCACAGAGGCACTGCTTTGGATTTTCAAAATCAAATCTAGAGAGAAATCCTCCCACAGATGAACCTTCCTGTCACTTTAACTTAGTTTTGTTAATATGCATGCATCCCATGTCCTTACAAGTGGTATTTCTATATGGCTATTCCATGTCCACAGATGTGTCTGTATTTTAGTTAAATAACTCACCATGACTTTACTATTTTTATGCATTAAGGGCTGGCTGGAGTAACAAAGGCTTACTCTCAGCATAAATCCGTGAGGAAATATTTATAAAATATTTTTCTTGCACCAGCAAGACTAAAAAGCAAACCACACTGCAAAAATGAAAACTAATATACACTTTATATTTTGTTGTTGTTGTTGTTGCTCTAAAAAAACAAACCAAGGTTGACTTTCCATTTAGCTCAGAGTGCATCACTTGGAACCTTGTGCTGTGTTAACAAGGATGGACATTACATGCTCTTAGCTCCTTTTTGTCCTTGCAGCTGGTAAACTGAGTGCTTTTGGACCTCTTCTTTACCATCATGTAGCGCTCCTGAATTCCACCTCCACAGAGCGTAGAACATTCTGTCCAAGCAGTCCATGGTTTCATCCTACAAACTGAAAAAACAAAATATAAGTGATTTGGTTAAGTTTTTAGTAGTAAAAACCCCTGCTTGGTATAAATAACCAAGCTGCATTTGTCAAACACTGGGAAAAGTAAAAAGAAAAGTAAAAAAGACAGATAAAATGATGAAATCGTTAAATGTCAGGCAAGCATGAGCCACAACTTACCAGTAATTCCTACCCAGATAATGTTAATTATACCACAAGATATGTTCTGCTGATTTGAGGAATCAGTACTTGATGATAGTGTCCCCCATTGGAAAAGCAGTTTGAGCAGATCTCCTGGAGCAGCCTGAGTCTGCATCAGACTGCTGAGGTGGAAATAAGTTCAGTTTTGAAATTCAGCATCCGGTCCAGGAACAAGTATTTTAACTGTTTGAAGCTAACAGGATGTAAAGATTGCCACCCAGACTTGCAGAAAATGCAATCAGTCCTTTGCCAGGTGTAAAGTTTAAACTTTTTCTCACTTTTGCATGGAGTAGCTGAAATATTTTTAGTGCTGCGACACGGACAGATGTGGGCCTTTCTCCATGGTGCCCTGAACTTAGGCTGGGTGATTTTGGTGATGGGCAAGCACTGCGAGTGGCTGTGTTTTATTGACTGAAGAGCTGAAGGTGCTTTCACAGAATGTGCTGGAGCTGCTCACAAACTCCTGTTGATGCCTCAGCTTTAGTTTTCATATTTTTCACATTCTGTGCTGCTTTAGTGTGCGGGTCTGAGCTCCATATTCAGGGACGCTGAGCTCTGTGCACAGAGCAGGGAGACAAAACAATTCCTGCTCCAGCTGGGCACCAAGGACAAATGATCCAAATCTCAGCCCAGGAGCACAAACACCGTGGGCTGCAGAGAGAAAACAAGCAGGGTGGGACTGCAGGGGCTAAAGCTGGAATGGGACAATGAAGTGCAAGATGCAAATGGAGCAGAACTGATCCCAGGGAGAGACCCCAGGAGCGCTCGTGCATTTTGGGGCCATTTTGGTTCATCTTGGGTGCAGCCCTGGCTGGGCTCTTGTGCTGCCCAAGGTGGATCCATGGAGGAGATCCTTGGAATCAATCCCTGCTTTATTCTTTATTCTGTCTGGTCTCCGTTCCAGCTCAGCCTCCACAAGGCACCACTGTCATGCAGAAAACCACTAAAAGTGCTTTCACACTCACCTGGATATTGCTCACTATCTAAACTCTTCTTTGCTTGTTCGCTTCTCCTTTTCTCCCGGGCCTCCTTCCAGCGCCTTTTTTCCATCCCTGCTCCCCTCAGGCACTTCCTCACCCTGCACTTGGTGCGCTGCACGGTCTCTGGGCAGGCTGCTCCCCCAAACTGGGGCTCTATTTTAATCATCCTCGTCCTGATCATGTGGCCCTTGCCACAGGAGGTGTTGCACTCGGACCACTGGGACCACTCCGTCAGCTCGCAGTGGATGGCTGCAGGGAGGAAGAAACACAAAAAAAAAATGACACCAAATCCAAAACACAGAAACACACAGATGTGCCTGATGAATCTTTGCACCCCCAACTACACTTAAGCCTCCAATCTTCTCAGCAATTGTTTGGAGGCTGCATGTCAGAATTTTCCGAGTCCATTTCTAGCAGAAGTGTTATTTGACACGCTCTTCGATTTCTTCTTCGAGAGTGGTGCTGGCAGATCACTAAAATTACAAAGAACATATAAATAATTCTCCTGTGCCTTCTTCAATTTTCCCACCCATCTGTCTGTTTTGTAATGAAAAGCTGCTGAAAATTGAGTTATATTTAAAAATAATTCGCTACCTCTGAGATCTGAGCCTTGCTTTGCTGGCAGTGTTATGCAATAAGCCACATTCACTAATACCATTATATCTTAAAAGTCTTCATCTTTCAGCACTGCTTAACACTTACAGCCCCAGTGAATAAAAATCAAAATGATATTTCACATCATTTAAGAAAAGCTGAATAAGCAATTACAGCGTAAAAGCCCTTTTATCCATAATTTCCGCGAAAAATAATGTAATTTGTGATAAAACCTCACAAACCAGCGGGAAACAGGATGCTAAAGGCAATCATATCTCATTCATTCAGCAGTGCCTTAGGCTATCACACTTCACAAAGACTGAAAAGCAACCAGAAATTTGTTCTACCCAAGAAGTGGGGGATTTTAATGGAATAAGGTAAAAAAGTCTCTGCAGCTGCCTCCACACCATCCACTAGCAGGTTGCAGAGTGATACCATTCAGAGGTGTATCAAAGGTGGAGAAAGCCTCTTTTGTGCTCTTTCTGAGCTGAAAGAATCCCACAGGTGATTTCAACTCTTCTTTCCTTCTTTCCTGGCACACTGTCTGCATTTGAGTGATAAACCAGGTTTTATAATTCTGACTTATTTCCTACTGGGGAGTTGCCTGGAGCTGCAGTGTGTCAAACATGCAGAGCTGTATTCCCATGGAAATATTGGGAATAAGCATGGGGTGATGTAGGGCAAGCTGAATTTAAGACACAGTCATATTTCCGCTCTCAGCTGCTGAAAGTGTATGATAATTATGATGCTAACAATAATAATAAATAAATTTTTTAAACTATGCATGCTTGATACCCCATCTGTTTAAGAAGTGATGCTAAGAAGTGGTAATGGAGGTTTGATCCATAGATTTTGACACATAATTAGCCTCCCCTTCCCAGGGAATTCTCCAAACTTACGGCATTCTGGCAGCATGCATTTCTCTGCTTGCTCCAGCTCCTCGTTGCAGTCTCCCAGCTCAGCAGCAGATTTCAGCATCCTCTGCCTGGTTCTCATTCCCTTCCCACAGGTTACACTGCAGTCACTCCACTCAGACCAGGGAGACAGCAGGCAGGGGATGGTATCTGGTAGGAAATAAAAATGTAATTAATTCTCTTACTATTAACAATTTATTCCTATAAATAAAGTATGAAGGTATACATTTTGAAAATAATACAGGTGGAAAATGTGCTACGTTTTATCTGTCATCAGCCAATTATGCTTTCTTGCCACAAGCTGAATGGTGCTGCTGAAGAAGCTCAGAAAACTTCATATTAAATTGAAAGGTTTGCTTGATTTAAATATCTTTGCTATCTTTTCCTGTATCTAAGTCATATCTGCTGGGTCTCAGTGCATCTGTGGAATAAATAGTTTAAGGAGCTATGTTTCAATCACAACTCCTGTAAAAAAAAAAAAAGATTGTTGCAGTGAATAGAACTGGAAGTCAACTTAATTTAGTCTAATAAGTGAAGTTTCCATATCTAATCTACCAAAAATAATGAAACATTTCATAAGAAATTAATAGTGACAGTAGGGGTGTGGCTGGCCGATTGCACAAAAGAAACACCTCAATTTCTGAAATTTTCAGGGGTTAAAAGGGGAGGGCACTGTTTCATGTGTTTTATTCTAGCCTTATGGTCAAATATAACTCATATTGTATAACTTAAAGAGTTGTTTAGGTATGGCTTGCTGATACACACACCACTGTGTGGGTCATACAGCAACAGGACACCACTGAACATTTTTTATTGAAGATCTCATCCTGATAGTGAATGTGCTACTTAATGCACAGTGCCTAAGATTTTTTCCCCTATTTTAGGGAGGACAAGGAAAAGCAGCATTGCTCCTGGTTTAGCTGTGTTCTTTGTGTGCTGGGGCAGTGTGTCAGAAGGGATGTTTGTTTTCAGAGCAGGGGAGAGGAGCTCCTGGCCACTCACGGCACTCGGGCATCATGCACTTCTCTGCCTCCGTGGTTTCTGCCTTGCACATGGATCCATCAGCAGGAGTCATCTTGATCATCCTGTGCCTTCTCTTCATCCCTGTGCCACAGCTGGCGCTGCACTCGTCCCACTCACCCCACTCTGTGACCAGGCAGCTGCTGGGAGCTGTTCAAAGTGGGCAGAGAACATTGTTCATCAGTATCACAGCATCAGCTCAGCTGGGAGGGACCCCCAAGGACCCCCATGGAGTCCAGCTGCTGGCCCTGCACAGGGCCATCCCCAAAAATCACACCATGCCCCCAAAAGTGTTGTCCAAACCCTTCTTGAAGTGAGGTTGGTTCTGTGACCACTTCCCTGGGGACCCTGTTTCAGTGCCCAAATTTTTTCTGATACCCAAACTAGACTGACACGACTTCAGGCCATTCCTTTACCTCCTGTCACTGTCACACAGAGCAGAGATCAGTGCCTGCCCCTCCTCTTCATCTCACAAAGAATTTGTAACTGCACTGAGGTCTCCCCTCAGTCTCCTCTCCTCCAGGCTGAGCAGATCCAGTGCCCTCAGCCACTCCTCTCATGGCTTCTCCCCTGGAACCTTTACCATCTTAGTGACCTCCTTTGGACACTCTCTAATGGCTGAATAACTTTTTTTCCATTGTGGCACCCAAACCTGCCCCAGCACGCAAGGTGGGGCTGCCCCAGCTCAGAGCAGAGTGGGACAATCCCCTCCCTTGCCCGGCTGGTGATGCTGTGCCTGATGTCCCCAGCACAGGGATGTCCCTTCTGGCTCCAGGGCACTGCTGGCTCACATTCAGCCTGCCAAGGACCCCCAGGTCCCTTTCCCTGGTGCTGCTTTCCATCCCCTCATTCCCCAGTCTGTCTGTGCATCCAGGGCTGCCCATCCCAGGTGCAGAATCCAGCACTTTCCCTTGTTGAACTTCATGTGGTTGGTGACTGCAGAGTTCTTTAATTTGCTGAGGTCTCTCTGCAGGGCCTCCCTGCTTTTGAGGGAGTCAGCAGCTCCTCCCAGTTTTGGATCATCTGGGAATTTGCTTTGTGTCCCTTTCAATCTTGCCTCCAAGTCACTAATTAAGGTATTCAAGAGCACAGGACCTAAGATGGAGCTCTGTGGGACCCCAGTTAGGCTCATATAAAAAAGGATTTGGGCAGTGCTCCTGCTCTTGGCTGGATTTTATGAGGCTGAATGAAATACTTACAGCATTCCTCATTTACAATACACTTCTCAGTCTCCTCAGTGGGCACTTTGCACATGGAGCCATCCTCAGGGAACTGCTTTACATATCTCTCCCTGGATCTCGTCCCCATCCCGCAGGAGACGCTGCAGGGGGACCAGGTGATCCAGTCAGACATCATGCAGGTGGAGCCATCTGGAACACAGAGAGTACTCGGGGGTGGGGATTGATCAGTGCAGGACACCCCCAACACAGCAAATAATGTGCTCTGGGTCCATGGTTCAGGAGGTTGAACAATTGCTTTATTAAGCTATACTATATTACACTAACGCTATACTAAATCACATAGTAAAGAGATACTATGCTAAAGAATACTAAAGAAAAACATGTGGCTGTCTGGAGACAGCCAGGACACAGCTTTGACCCAATTGGTCAATCAGCAGAATCCAATTAACAAATCACTTTGGGTAGGCAATCTCCATAACACATTCCACATGTGCCAAACAACAGGAGCAGGAAGTAGAGATAAGAATTGTTTTCTTTTCTTCTCTGAGCTTCTCACTGCCTTCCCCAGGAAAAATCCTGGGAGAGAGCTGTGCCTGCTGCTCTCTCTGAAAAGAGCTGAGGCCACAGGGATTGACAGAGCTGCTGCCCAGTTGTGTGCAGCATCCCTCCTATGCTGCCTTTCCCACTATCCTCTCCTCCACTGCATCCTGTTGGAATGCATGGAATAGAAGCCTCTCTGAGTCCCTCAGGGAGAAAAAGAAATGCAGGGTTTGAATCAGAACCTCTAGAGAAGCTGAAATATATTAAGCCACACAGACATGAAATAAAAGTATAAGTTTCAGTTTTAAGTAAATAGAAATGTATCTTAAAGGCCTTAAGAGACTGTGTTAGCCTAGTTTAAAGTTCAGTAACTTAGCCCCAGGCATAACAAAAACATAGCAGAACACTGCTTGCCTTTCTAGATAGAATAGATGGAACTATCCAGGTAAATAGATAAAATTATGTACTGGATTTTGGGTAAGAACTGATACTACTTTCACACATTAGGATAGTGTAAAAAAAAATGTTTTAGAGTCGTGTTTTTAGCTGATTGGATAATTTATGAATAAAACTCCTGTATTGGGGTGCAAAGAGGGAAGATGAAAGGAAGGAAGAAGAAAAAAGGTGGGAGCTGCTGCAGCTGTTTCTGCTCTGGATTTTATGCCAGAAAACTTGTAGCACAGACTTTAATACCCTAACTCCCTGCCTTCGAGACCGATGTATTCCAGAATTCACCACAGACAGCTGCCATTCGTGTTCTTCAGCAGTTTTGGCCACAGCCCAAGCCATACTACAGCAACTGACATCCCTGAGAACTTTAAAGGAGAAGCAAACTCCACAAGGCATTCTTCTCCTCCTCCTTCCACTCCTGGTTACCTTCATCACTGCAGCCTGGGCCCATGCAGGGCTGGAAGTCCTGGGTGTCTGGGCAGGGCACGCTGAGGTCCAGCTGAGCTTTGAGCATTCTCTGCCTCATCCTCTTGCCCTTTTCACAGGTAGAGGAGCTGCAGGCTGACCATGGGGACCAGTTTGAGTATATGCAGGTCTCAGGGGTGTCATCTGAAAAGTGAGGAAAGGCACTGGATGTTAAAAATGGTCTTCCATTTTCTCCCTTTTTCTTGGTTGATGATTACTTTAGATTACAATAGAATATATTATTTCCTTCTGCATTCTATCCTCTCCATTTTAGCCCAGAAGGAAAAAAAATTTCCAACTGCCAACTTTCTTTAAAAAAAAATAAATTCTTTGAACCCCAAAAGTCTTCTCTCTTTTATTGCCTGTATTGTTATTGTCATCTCCTAGATAGACATGCAATTTCTTTTCTGTACAAGGGAGAGCTAACAGAAGAGACCAGGAGAGATGAAAACCTAAATCACTGTTTGACAGTGAGTGGAATTTTTGTTCCTAAGTCAGTTTTGTACTTTATCTACAAGTGACAGCAGAGACTGGAACAAAATATAAATTATTAGTAGTGCACAAATTAATTTCAAATGTACCTTCTTCTTTTTCCTCTGGTGCTAGATCTGCCACAATATCATCTATGTTATCAGGAACGATATTGCACTGCTCCCCCTGCAAAAAAAAATGATTGTGAACACTGAAGAGAGGAAACTCATCCATGAGGGGTTAAACCAGTACATTGTGAGACACTGCTGTGTCTGCAGCATCTTTTTCTCTTCAAATTCCTAGGTGTACATAAAGAAAATCCCCAATTAAGCAGATGCAACAATTGCCAGAATTAGGAGAACTAACACCTTAAGTCAGTTAAAATTTTTTCTGCCATTATCTTTGCTGTGGGTAGGTTAAGGAGTGTAGCTTTGGAGGGAAGGTGGAAAAAGAATGGATTGGTTTTTTGTTTACAAAGTTGATATTTGCTTGCTCGAGAATTTTGCTTATATGTATTCTACCTTTCGTGCAATTCTCTCAATGACAACTCTGGCCACTAGCTTGATAGATCCTCCTTCTGGATCATAAAATGGGCTTTGAGGATGATCTAAGCTTGTAAGAGGTCTGATCTTCTCCTGAGGCACTGTAGGTTTGTTAGGAGACTGCAATCAAAAAGAAAAAAAAAGTGTTATAAAACAAACTAATAGTTAATCTGCAGAAATTAAAACTTCTCTGAAATGCTAAACTGCAAAATTCCAGTGTGAAGTGAACAGGGTACACTCATACTTACTGGTATGGGGATTTTTTTTTTTTTGGTGGGGTTTTTTGTTTGTTTGGGGGGGTTTGTTGTTGTTGGTTTTGCTCTGCTTTGCTGAAATAAATAGTTGACATTTCCTGTGCCAAACAGAACAGTTGGAATTGGGTTGAAACAGCCCCAAACTGAAGCAGATGATGGCACTGCTTTGGTCTGTACAAAAGGGCACCCAAAGGCTTGGTTGTGACCAAAGCCCTCTGTTTATGCAATAGGTGAATTTAACAGGTGAACATAAATGAGAAATTCTTTACTGTGCTCTGTCCAAGCCCTGGGAAAGATTGCAAGAGTGGGTGCAGAGCCTTCCTTACTGATGGTATTCAAGAGCTGTACAGAATCCTATAACCTGCTCTAGGATGACCCTGCTTAAACAGGGAGGTTGGACCAGATTGGACTCACTGTGCTTCCTTCCAACATTACCTATCCTGTCCTTCTGTGGTAAGAACACCCCAGGTGGATCTCACATCATCCCACGAGTGCCAATGCTGAAGGAGCTCAGGCAACACCACCGGCAGTGAGGTGTAGTTAACATCCCTTTAAACAATTAGGCTTTCATTTTAAGAAAAAAATTGAGTAAAAAGTATAAAAGGCATCACCATGGATCGAACTGCTTTCCTACTGCACTGCTGTGAGGGGATAATTTGGATAAATGGCAGGTAGAGCCCAAACCTCGTAGGTGACGCCGCTGTCGGTGCCGGCATCCCAGGGGATCAAATCCTGCACCACCTTCTGGACCCAGCCGCAGTCCTTGGTGCAGAGATCCTCGGCAGAGAGCCCCACGTTCCAGTCGGGGCTGGGGCCCAGCATGGTCAGGAAGGACATCAGGTGCCGGTGGCGATCCACGGAAAACTCAGCAGAGGGAGCAGCTCTCCTGCAAATCCGGGGGAAGAGCATCAGTGACCGAGCCGGAGGGAGCTGAACCCAGACAGCTGCAGCATCACCCAAGGAGTGATTGCACTTCAATACATAAAAGAGATAATAGCATGGGAAATGCATTTGTACAGAATTTTTAGACTGACAGAAGGTTTGCATAGTGTGTATTTGTATGCAAACCTTGGGACAAGAAACGTTGATTTAGAAATGTTACGGACTAGGATAGGCGTTGTTAGAGAGAAATGGAATTACAAACAAGTTTCAAAGGATGGTGTTATAAGCAACATTAGATACCTTAGAGAAATAGAATTATGAAAGACGTATTGTAGTAGGATGTATGAGGGGTAATTTTAGATTGTTAGTTTCAAGGTATTTATAGTATGGTGTGGTAAAAGTTGATAGGTTAAGAAATGTTGGTAATGTAATTAGGAAATAGTTTTTGATTGTGATAGCAAATATATGTATTATATATTAATTATAATATTTGTACTGTCCTACCTTTCACAGGAGACTAAAAATAGAATAAAAGTTTTTAAAACGCCTCTTAGTTGCCCCATCTCTAGGTCAGAAAAGAACTCAATTCAACAATATAGAAATGCAGAGCTGCAGCAGTGTGCTTATGTGTTAGTGGGATAATAATAATAAAAATATCTGTCAAAACACTTGCAAAAACTAGGACTAAAATGGCAGAGAAATACCTTGATTGCTGGGTTACTTTTTACCCCTGTCCCCAACACCAATATGAGTTTCAACACCAGAAGTTCTTGGAAGGGCTACTGTGTGTGCAGAAAAGAACTCATTAATAGAGTTTGAATGCTCCTGGGAATGGTTTGGCAGATCCTGGGGTGGGTGAGAGCTCCTCTGCCCATCCCACATTCCCTGGGGAGGGAATCTGCTGCATCACAGCAGCTCCCACATCCCAGTGAAATAAAACCATTCCAGTGGCAATGAAACCAGCCCTGGCTGGAGGCTCCTGCTGGCAGACGAGGAGCTGGAACCCCTCAGGGCGTTTTTCTCGTGAGCAACAACAAATGCAGAATTATTTAAAATATTATTTTGCTGATTCTGTTCTAAATTCTGGTCTGATGTCAAAGCAGATTTTCCCCAGCTACAGGACTTGGGTTAAGAGAGTCAAGTTGAGGTTTTGTTGGTTTCTTTTCTTTTCAGTTTTATGCCAAAATACACAGGTTCAGAGTATCTACAGACCACACATTTTAAATGTGAGACGTTTTTACAGTCTGGTTTGTCCTTCCTTTTTTTAGTTAGGTAACCAATAATAATGCCCATGCATGCTTAGCAGTGTACAGACACTGCTCTACTGTAGCCATAAAGAGTTTATTCTTCCTACAAATGCTTATAAAAATGTGGTATTTCTTTGAGGTTTTTTTTTTTTTTTTCTTGCTCAAAGCACTCTTAGTACATTAAGAAAATCAGAACAGCTCAAAGACAATGATTTTTCAGTAGCTATCATGAAGTTTCAAAAGTAAGCTATCTAAAAGTTAGCATGTTTCGTTCTTCAGTAGGCAAGTTAAGAAGAATTTGCTAATATGTAAAATGTTCTGGCCACTTCTGTTCCAGAGTCTTTAGAAGTTGTTACTGTCTTACTGTGTAAATTATCTTATGTTGAATTAAAGACTCTGAGCAGAAGAGTTGCTAAGTATTTGATGTCATTAATCCTGCCTTCCCCAGAAAGAAATGCAAATGACTTCTTTTTTTCTTTTTCCATTAGAGATAGAAGTCTGATTTCAGTTTGTCTAATGCAAAGTCATAAAATAATGAATGACAGTATCAACTTCCCTCAGTGAATGCAGTATCCTGATATATTTGTCAAGCACAGAGCTGTGATTAGTCTTAAAAAGCCTATTAACTGACTTCAAGTAGCTAAAGGATTTACTGCATTACAAGGGTTTCTAAGAATTCCCTATAGGAATTCTGTATTTCAAACAGGGTAAGCAATACACTGTAAAAATATCAGAGAGATGTGTGTTTGTGTAGCTGATGTTTAGATGGAGAATATGTCTGACATGGACATGGCAGAAGATCATACTCATCATGATATTAATTTAAATAAAAATACGTTTGTATTTAAATTATATCTATTATTTATTGTAATATTATTTAGTATTATTTATATTTATTTTTATATTATCATATTATTTATATTTAAACAATAGTATTATTTAAATTATAACCATATCAGTATTGAAACCCTGTTAAGGAACTCTTCAGGGTGAGATTCACTCTGTCTCCAAGACTTTGGATGTGTTAAATATCAGTAATATTGAGCCTGCCATAATTTTCCAATTCAGAGCACTTTGCCAAAAATCACCTATCTTCTGCTCCTTTGTTAGGGCAGGTAGATAATGTCATGGCCATTTTATCCTGTAACAAGTTAAGAAAGAAAATAAAATATTCATAGAGGACAAAATGGAGGCCTCTCTCCTCTCTTCTCTTCTTTCTCTTCTCTTCTCTTCTCTTCTCTTCTCTTCTCTTCTCTTCTCTTCTCTTCTCTTCTCTTCTCTTCTCTTCTCTTCTCTTCTCTTCTCTTCTCTTCTCTTCTCTTCTCTTCTCTTCTCTTCTCTTCTCTTCTCTTCTCTTCTCTTCTCTTCTCTTCTCTTCTCTTCTCTTCTCTTCTCCCTCCACTCCTGTGCAGACATTTTCCAAATGCAAGCAAATTTGACAAATTCTTGTAAGGGGCATGGATACTAACTTGAACAACAGTTGTTAAATGTTTCCCAACATCCAAAATCCAGAGTCCTTCCTGAGCTGCTGTAATTGAAGGGAAATGGGCTGATTCAAGGCACCACCCATGACTTCTACCCAGATGTAGGGATAGGCACAGACTGAGCTTATACAACAGAAAACTCTGGGGGCTTTTGTTAGCTTTTTAATTATCTGACAAATTTCAGCTCTTTCCAGTATCCAATGAATTACAGACTGATGAAGCTGGCAGGAACCTCAATTCTTCCTGCATCCCTCAGCAACACATCTGGCTCAAATGCCCCTAGGACTGCACTGTGGATCTCCATGAAGGAAACCAGTGCAAAAATTTATTCAGTACACCCCAAACACAACTTTTTTTTTCATTTTTGTATCATCAACACCTTGGATAAAATAGGAATTCAGATCATCTTTTTTCTCTTTCAAAAGTTTAGAAGGTGTTCTTCTGCAACAGGTTGAGCACGTCTGGCAAAGCCCACAGGAAAGCCTGAAGTGTAAATAACTTGTCGATTTTCTGCAAGAGACAAATGTGTCCCTTTTCCTTCCCCTGCACAAATAAATGCCTAAAACCAGCGGCAAATGAGAGCTGCTGAGCAAATGCTGACCATTAGGAAAGTGCCAGGTGAGAGCCCTGAGAGCCCCAGGGGGCAGGGGAGCCCTGCTTTCCCTGGCTGAGGCAGGCAGTGATTTTCCAGTGTGAGCCTGAGCAGCCTGCTGGCAATTCCTGTCACACAGCACAGAGTGAGGCAAGTCCCAGGCAGCATTCTGCACCTAATGCTTCCCATTTCCTTTATTTCTATCCAATTTTATTTCTGTTAGCAGGATTAGGATCTCCAGCTACAAGGATGCCATATACTGAGCAGTGTAGGAAAATGGTCTTTTTCTTTTTCCTCCCCATTTCTGTGTTTGTGTTTTGAACTGTGGGGTTTTCGTTTTTATTTTTTCCTTTTTTGTTTTTTTCCCTTTTAAGGCTGAAAGAGCACAAACATGATTTTGCTTCACAAGTTTTCTCCCTAAGTGACAACTTAGTTGCTACCACTGCTGGGGGTGGGGGTTAAGGAAGTCTTTGACAAACCATCAGAAAACTCAGCTTGCTGCAAGACACGTTTTTGAGTGTTGAATCAATGTTGTTGTGTTCTACTGAGGTCCATGAGAAAGGGAAGAGAGCAGGCATAAGGAAGGTTGTTGTGTAGAGTTGCTGAATAAAAATAGCAAAAATAACATTTGGCAGAATAAAACTTCGTGGTTACTTTTGGTTTGATATTTGATTAACAAAATAAAAGAAGCAAGTAAAAGAAGAAGCAAAAGACAGGCTAAGCATATACTCTTTTTTTTTTTCCTTTTGAGGTAGTAAGACCATTTATAGGGTTGAGATTTTACCCCCTTTTGAAATTAAATTCTAGTTCAGGGCAGTATTACAGATTTTATGCAAGGGGAAAAACTGATATATACCATGGACTGAATAACTATATGGAGAGTAAGGTTGTTGGAAATAGCTGACACCTCTCTAGATTTTTTCACAGAGCTGTGTTAAGATATAATCACCCTAACTCCATTCTTAGGAGTTTGTAAAACCATTCTTAAATTTATTTGAATGTACCAGGATCTGATTTCACTTGTGCCCAGGATGGTGCAGTTGCCTTTTCAAATAGGAAGAAAAAAGTGGAAACACATGAACACATGAACTATTCTAAGTCTGATCAGAGGCAGTGGGTTGAAAGCACTGTGGACCACATTGCCACTGCTTTCATCTCAGTGGTCCTGGTGATCAGAAAACAGGTTGTTTTTTTTTTGTTTTTTTTTTTTTTTTTTTTTTTTTAATTAATTCTAGCTGATTACAGGACTATGAAAACTGAGTATTTTCAGAAATACCAAATGAACTTTCCATTCTACCCCTAGTAAGCAAATGTAGCATCCTTTTTTTAGAGACTTGCACTGCATCACAGCTACGATTTCCAGGAGGAACATTCCTATTTATTCATCTTTAGAGCCTTTTGCTATTGATACAAATAACACTGTGAGCATGGAAGCAAACTTCCCACCCCTGAGCTTCCTACCAGCAGCACTTACACAACAACTCTTTTATTGAATAAACTTGAAAGTCAGAACATCCTGAAAAGTGAAGTAACTTCAAAGAAAAGAAAGGAAGAGAATTAAGATCCCAAACTGAATGGAAAACACCCATAGAAGTCTGCAACTAACAGAGCAAATTAGATGAGATGTTTAGATATTGCATTACTGAGAAAATAATTTATGAAGTGATGGAAATGACTGTCCCTGCATGGAGAACAAAGTTCTATGCACAGGTATCAACACCTGACCATAAACCCAGAGTTTCAGGTTTGTCCTCTCATCCCAGGACAAGGTTGCACAGAAGGAGGATGAGGAGAATCTTTAGTTTTGACTAAATGAATGGCAGGTAAGCACTTTAGCTATTGAGTAATTTAAACATGTGTATGTTCCCAAAGGGCCAGGGAAAGGAAAGCTACAATAACATGAGCACTGAATCAATGAAATTTGATTGATATCCACATAAAAAGTTGCAAAGCACATTAATGTCAACCTCTTGGTTTCTCTGAGCTTCAAAACAGAAGAGGTGAGAGGAGGAGCATGGCTATTTTATTTCATAGGGAAATAATGAAGAAAGACAGAAAACTTCTTATACTTCTAGCACACAAAACCCCCTACATAACAACCTCAAACCTTGCTGTGTGTCAGCTTTTAAACTGAGAATGTTCTGTAACCAGTTAAAAGGGGTGGATATGGTACTGCATATTGAACTTGGGGATTGTATCATGACCACTGGCATTTAAACCACTCAGAAAAAAATGCTGCTTTAAAATATCAATTATCTGACGGTTTTTAGAAAGCATTACAAAAGGAAGGCACTTTGTGCACACACGCATTTCAGGCATTTTCATGTTCTACAAGCATGCCTGGATTGCTACTGTAGATAATAATTATATATTTACTCTTTAACACATCAACTATTTGATTTAATACTTTCATTCATCAATGGGCATACCTTGATGATGTGATTAACAAATGTGAGCAGGTTTTCTATGCTGCAAGAAAACCTCAGGTACCTCAAGTTAGGACTGAGCATTTTTCGGTGTGTTCTTTGCAGTTTGTCACAAACAAGGTGTGTGGTTATGGTGCTGGCAATATTTACTCCTGCTTAGAAGAGCTTTGTGCCCCTTCTTAGATTATTTCCTGTGCATTTACAATCAAACCACGTTTCAGGAGTCACTGGATGGATTCAGGAAATTTCTCTTTGTTTTTCCCCGGAGCTTTGGGGCTACAAATTGTGTGCCTGGAGTAATTACAGCTGTGTTTACACAGGAACTCCCAGGGGCGTTGCAAGAGCACTGTTGCTGTGTCTCTGCCTCCTTTCTCACCTGGCTGGTTGGCAGACCCTGCTTGGCCTGAGAAACAGCAGAGGCAGAGCAGCCTGAAATCATCCCAGCCTGAGATCTGGTCCTCTCCACCCCCCTTAACAGCATCACATAAACAGCACAGACCTATTTATGATCTGGTTAGCAATGAACTCTGATTTGCCACCAGCTTAACTCATTCTGAGTGTTAGACCACAGCAAAGATCTCCTTTTAACATAAGCTACCATTCCAATCCATAGTATTGATGGTGCCTTTAACAAATGACACCATCAATACTATTGACTGGAATACCTAAAAAAATGTGGATACTCCTTCAAAACCCTTTAAAGAATTTTAAAGTAATACTGTCCTACTTCCCAAAACCATTTAATTTGCAAATATCCTAAGATGAGAATTGGATTTTGCACTTCCCCAGTCCCAGTGGAACCTCTGAAGATGCCCAGCACCTTGATTAATAAATGCACATTCCACTTCATCCAGCATCCCTCTGCATCCAACGCGCACAACCCTTTTGGTGTCTGGAGATGGGAACTGGAGTAAATGTTTAATTACCATTTCATTAATAACAAAGTGCAAAGGGGTACCAATTAGCAGGTTGAAATTTTGCAAGCAGAGTTGTGCTCACTAGAAATCGGAGTGGCAAATCATGGCAGTTACTGAGTGTTTACACAGGAATGAGGAGGCAGGATCAGTGAGTACACGTGCAACTGCAGGGAAATGATGCTGACGTGATTAGTCACCATATTATAAAGGGAAATCATTTGGCTCAAGGAAAGACAGCAGATGGTTGGGAAATAATCATAAAACTGCAACTACCAATGGGAGGAACATGTAGGGAAAGAAAAAAGGCAAGGGGATGAGATGTTTGTAGAATGGGATGAGGAAGTTTGATTTAACTGGATGGCCTTTAATTTCCATGAACGAGTATAATGTTCTTGCAGGGATTGTTCTTAGTTAATTCTTTTCTATGTTTTAATACTCAACTTTTTTCCTTGCCTAGTGACATTTGAATTTTAAGTAGAAAGTAAATGGTGTCAGAAAATGGAACTGCCATATGTGCTTGCTCTGACAGAAAAAAAATCTATACATTTTTTTTCTTTTACAACAAACACATATGTTTTTACCTAGAACTCTTTTTTCCTTGAGATTGGATTATGAATTTCTCAACGTGGGTGTCAGACCATCTGTCAGACAATGCAGTTTCCCTAGGTATCAGTAATACCCTTAAAAGACAATTCTTTTCTATAAGTGTGATGTAGTTTTTGGATTTTTTTAGTCAACAAATGTATATAAAGTTACATAAATGTATATAAAGTTATATAAATGTATATAACACTAAATGGCACTCAGCTGACAAGGATTCAGGTAACAGGGTACTTCACAATAGCATGGGAATGGGTGCCAAGAGAGGCAGAAATTTGTTGCCTTGAGCTGCTAAAACACAACTCAGCAGAGTTTTGTCCTGATGTCTGGAAAAAATAAGAGACTCATCTTCTCATTTAAATGGAGCTCTGTAGAGAGCATTAAAATAGAACAACCAAGTTTTGAGTGTTGGGTTCACTCATTCCTGTCAAGTTCCTGAAGTACCAATAAAATGGAAACTCAAATTATTAAAGATTTTATCTTACGTTAATTATCCAAATTATATACATGGACTTTGAGCCCAATCTCACCCTGTCTCAAATAAAAAATGCTGTTATTCTAGATGGATTTTAAAAATAATGATTATCACTGAGATACATCTTCTGAGATTTTTGGTGTGACAAATATATCTACTTTGTGGGACAAAACCAGAATTTATATTTAAAGAAACCCTAAGTAGAATCAGTTTTTTCAAGATGAAAGAAAAAAGAATTTCCATTCAATTCTTATATGAAAGCTTCCATTTTGAAGTCAAAGCCTTTTAACAAAAGTGCTTTGATTAGGTTTGCTGATGGATAATCTGTTCATTCAACAAAAACCCCTCCTGCATCCAGCTGTCAGGAGTTCAGGGACTCAACCAAAGCTTCCAAAGCCAGACAGGTGGGGACACCTGAGGGTTTGGGGTCTGTAGGACAGGACACCAACAGTGTGAAGGAATAAGATGCAGCAGGAAGGAAGGATGTAGCTCAGGAAATTTTCTGACATAAAATACACTTTAACCATTAGCCAAATGCAGAGCTGGAGCACTCAAACTATTTCAAAGCTCCAGAGAAATTTATGTTATTTTTCTTCATGTTATCAAAAGTCACAGCTGACTTTTCCCCTGTATTTTGGTTTTTTATATTCGATTGTCCTTTCTGCATTACTATTTCTGATTAGATTGGGGGTTAGGATTCTATTTTTGACAATATTAAACTTCACTGGATGAATCCCAGTTATCTATAAAATCATGAAAGGAGAAAATAGCTGAGCCAGACACATCATTGTGTTGCCATAGAAACAAGAGACTCTGTCTGGCCTCCTGTCATTTTGTACACAAAACCTCCAAACTTTGAAAATGTTTCCTGGTACCATACTGTCGTTTTGGGGAAGGAAACTTAATTTCCAGCAGGACTGACAGATACTGGTTCTTACCCCATTTTAGGGTAGGCAGCACAATGTGACGGGGGGGAGGGGGGGCTGACAAGGGAGGTAAGGATCCCTGGGGGAGAAAAAGACCCTCTAGAGATTTGCAGAAATAAAAAATAAAGACACAGCCTATAGTGGCACCACTGAAACAAAATGTTGCCTTGCAAGAATAAAAATAGCTGCTGTATAGGGCAACATATTTGGAGGAAAGCAACAGAAATCTTTGCAATCCCTCATTATATTAAATTCCTGGGATGCATATCATGAAACAATTACAGTTAATATGACTTTTAGTGCTCCAGTTGTACATCCACATTCATAAAAGATTATTTTAGAAAGATCAGAGCTACCAGAACATCATATTTGCTTTTTTTTCTTGACATATCTTTTTGTGGGAGTGGGTACCACAGAATGACTAGAAAGTTCTGGAAGTATTAATTGCTGCTTCCAAAGCTTATAACTGGTTCTAACTGGTCTAACTTGTTCTATTGAAAATCCAAAGCTAGAAATACTATTTTTTAAAGATTGCATTCCTGTTCCTTTCTGAGGAGTTGACTATGAAACCTGAGTTTTTAAAAGACAAAGCATTTTCAGCATCACTGCATAACACCTGGTGAGGAAGCATTTTTGCCACGCAGCTATGGCAAAAGCTCTCATCCAAAAATTGAGTAGATAAATCCAAACAAGATTTATACTTTAGTTAAAGTGCTTTCTTTTTCTTTTATACAGAATGTATTTTTCCTCTGATAAACGGCTTCTTTATGCCTTTGTTATATTTCCTGAAAATGGCTTTACTCTAAAGTTAGTTTCTAAGGAAATCAGCTTGAATTTAGCCTTTTTTTTTTTGTTTTGTTTTTTTTTTTTGTTTTAGGGCTTCAAGATTATTTTGTTTTTACTTGTCATTGATGTAAGGAAAACATCATTATTTTGATAAAGAATGAGGTTTTCACATCATTTACATCAGTTTGTGTATTACATAAATTCAGGTCCTGATTATGCCTTGCAAGAGTAATTCCGCCAGCTGTGATGCAGGGCTCAAATGCCAATTCACATTTTGTGCTGCTTTCCTCCACTTCTTCCTGCACTTCCACCAAAGTACCTCACTTTAAACTATTAGAAATTGTTTTTCATTCCTGAAAGCTTCAATCCAAAAATGTCTCCCACATCAGCCTGAGCTCTGCATTCCGATTTAGTTCTCTCTGCAATTCTTTGGATTTCACTGCGGCCTCGGCAGAATTTGTGTCCATCCATTAATGGCATCTCACATAAGGTCAGTTTCTCAAGGAATAATGAGCTACCAGATGTTAGCAAGCAATCACAGGAACACTGAGATTTCTGTGCATTCATTAAACTTGGTCAGATTTGGAGGAGTTTTTCAACTCACTGATTGTCAAGTCATTTTTCCAAAGGATGGCAACACAAAACCTCAATCAAGAAACAGCTATTAGAACATTCTAAATACAAGTAAAACATTGTATTTTCCTCCAGCTTGGCATGAAAGTTTCAATCTGCATAGTTGCCATGCAGGGGTTTAAGTTTAGACAAGACATACCTCACAAAAATCTTTTTATAATATTCCCAGGGTGCCTATTGAAGGGAAAATATGGCCCATACAATACAACATTACAGCTTTTATTCTTATAACAGCCTAGCTGGAGCTGGAGAGAGCCACTTAGGGAATTTAAAAAATACTTTCAAGCATCTCAAAATCTAAATCAACTCATCTGTCAAGAGAAAAGCACATCATAACTCTTCAGGAAAAAAAAAAGTATTTTCTTTTGGGATAACATAAATCCAATGAGGTGTCAAATATAACCACATTTCACTCATTACAATGGCGAGCCTCTGAGAATGAATTTGCAGCTCAGACAATTCATCAGCCTATTCCTGCTTTCAATTTTTCACGCCTTAGCTGCCAGCAGTTTTATTTCCTTTTATTTTTCGTTGTTCGTGATGGGTTGTTATCAACGAGATGGGCTTGTGCAAATGTCATTATTTCTCTGCTGCAAGTTCTGCTTCCCTGGATGCAGCTGCTGTTGATGGCAAGGATGCTCTTGTGAATTCAGAGCAGCTCAGGCACAGGGATGATGCTGCTCTGATGGCAATGATTGGTCTGGGCTTTTTAGCTGACTTTCCAACCACGGGCCAAGTGGGGCCAAAGACCTTTTACTTCTGCAAGCTATTAACTGCAATTAAGAACATAAGATGTTTTTGCCCCCAGGAATCCCTAAAAGTTCATCAAAGTTCACTTCAGGCAATAGTAGGATTCTACCTTACTATATTTTAGGAGAGTAATATATTTAGGAGATTCTGCCTCTATTAGAATTCAGTTTTAAATCAATTATTCTTTTGAGCTGTTCATGTTGTCTTTACTTTAGGGAGTGATGCTGCTAACTTTTTAAGTTAACACTTTTTTTTAATTAAAAAAGACTTTAAGGTAATCAACCCCAGGCACACATAAGGTGTTCCATGGCTTAAATGCAGCTATGGAAGGATATAAAAACTTGGAAGGCAAGAAAATGCAGCAGCTTTACTATTTTAACATTACAGAGGAAGTGGAAACCAGATTAATGCAGTATTCACCTAGGAAAAAATTTCCAAGTAGCATGGAAAAAACACATTATAAGGAATATAAGAAGGACCAATAAATAATAATCTTCCTTATTTTTATATAAGCCTCTGTTGACTCGTATTCACACAAGAAAAAATTATCCACACGTGTTTTATGTTTCAAGTCATTAGGTGGAACAATGTTTACAATCAATTTGTATAACCAAATATTAATGACATCCAGTGCAGAGATGATTAAAGGACTATGATATGAGCTTTTCTCATCCCTTTGAAGACAACAACAAGTAGAATTATTTAGACAATGTAGACAATGCCCATTACAGCTGGTTAATTGCATTTCATCTGTATTTTGCCTTTCTGAATGCTATTTAAACCCAAACACAAGTGTGCATGTTCAAATGTGGGGTTTTGTTGGTTTTTTAATCTCAGTTGGGTAGTCTGAGGACCTGATTAATTGAGCAACTGAATAATTCACTCATTGCTATTGTACATTTTTATAAATTATGTTCTGGTACAGAAATCACCTTTATTTATGGGCAGCTATTTATTTTTTGCATGGCAAGCCAGGAAGTGATTTCATCCCTCTTAATGGGACAGCACAAGGGTTACATCAACTGAAAATGAGCAACCAGCCTCAGAATTTACCCCCTAATGCAAAACTAAACTTTTGTGACTTCATAGTATTTTAAAATAAAGGGCCAATTTCAAATATTTTAAGTAGATGGGTAGGAAATGGGCCCTCTCTGGAACGTGTGGATTCCCTAAAAACCCCAAAAAAAACACCACTGTGGGAATATGCCTTTTTCTGACCCAGAGATGGGGCAACTGAGGGGCATTTTAAGAAACCTATATTCCATTTTCAGTCTCATGGGAAGGGTGAGACAATACAGATGTTCTAATTCACACAATTACAGATGTTATAATTCATCACAATCAGAAGCCAACTGATTTTGGGTTATGGTGGAAGGTGAGGGAGGTTTTGGGGAATTTGTTTGGGTGGATGTAGTTGAGAAAGTGGAGGAATGTTTAAAGGTATTAATTATGGTAGGAAATGTTGGGAGCAGTTTGGCAGCTGTATGATCTTTGTTTATGGCAAAAGCTCTGAGCAAACACCTTCTGGCCCTACAAAAAGTGCAGCATTCCCTGCAGAAAGTGAAAGCAGCTCTGTGGGAAGGCCATTTAAGGTACATTTCAGCACATATCAGCACTATCTGACATGCCTTAAAAAATTTAACTGGCATAAACTGCTTAATTATTTGAACCTGGGCATTTGTAATAAATAACTTCAGTGGACTGTCTCCAAATAAAACATGATACAAGGGGAACAAGCAGCTTGCTTTTACCAAAATCTGAGGCAACAATTAAACAGGGTGGTAGAGAAATCTTTTTTTCCTCCAGTAAAATCACTGATCAAGGCCACAAATCCACTCTGTACATCTGTTTCATTTTCCTCCAACAGCATCCACATTAATCCCTCCAAAATAAATCATTCCCAATGTAGGCAGAACAAGAAGATACTGATTTTGATTTCAGCCTACAAATATTTTTTAACATAGGTCTTATTAAAAGAAAAATGCCAGTTTTTGTTGTGATTTACATGCACGTATTTTATCCACATATGCAACTTTGAGAGAAAGAGATAATTCACATGGGTGAACTGGAAATTAATTTCTCTAATTCTGCAGACAGACAGATAAACAGATCAATTACCTAAATCCTGAAAAATAAGATTAATTCTATCAGATTTTCTAAAAATCTTAAAAAGATTCCTCAAATCACCTACTTTGCAGGAGAGCACAAAAAGAAATGTCTACTTGAAACCTTGACTCAAAGAACTACTCCATTATTTTGATTTTTTTTTTTACATTTAATGTAAATGCTGTAATTTTCTCCTGTTTTCAGTGGAGAAAAATGAAGCAAGTAATAGAAAATCAATTTCAACTAGATGTAAGTAAATTATAATTTACTTTAAAAGTGCATCTTTGGTTGAACAGCAACTTTGTGGTTTTTAAGTTGAATTCAGTAAATAACAGTCAAAAACAGGAGAGAAATCTCAGTATTTTCTTTTCAAATTTATCTAAATCATGCACTCTGCTTTAAGTACTGCAAAGGAGTTTAGAAGAAAAAAGAAGGTAGAAATAGAGCAAGGCACTTCTGTTCTCCAGGAACTGAATGTGGGGTTTTGGTTGTATTTTTTTATGCATATGGTAATGTTTCTAATAGCTATTTTAGTATGTAGACACCTCAGGAATTGAATTAGGAATTTACAGGAGAATAAATGGAGCTTTTTAACAAAGAAGAATAAGATGAGGAGAAGGAGTAATTTTATTTCATTTCAGAAGACAGCAAGGAGTTCCAACTCTGACCTAGGACATTCTCTATCTAACAACATCTAACAACATCTCATCATTCAGTGATCTCAGTGTGGAGGCTGCTTTAGGGAAAAAAAAATTATGGGCACAGGACCAGCAGCAAATTACAGTGAAGTAAGAAAAAAAAAAAAAAAAACAGCCAAACTTAAACGTTTCAGTAAAAAAATAAGTTAAAAAAATTCTAAAAAAGTTTTAAATAAAAAAGCGAGAATAAATAAATAAATAATTTTTATTTATTTGTTTGTTTTCAATAAAAGTAAAGTAAGAAGCAAACAACAGAAAGCCCACAGAAAGCCCAAATATACATAGATATAGATATAGATATAGATATAGATATAGATATAGATATAGATATAGATATAGATATAGATATAGATATATAGATATAGATATAGATATAGATATAGATATAGATATATAGATATAGATATAGATATAGATAGATATAAATATAGATATAGATATATCCAATACAGAAAGCCCAAATATACACATCTGTGGCTTGGCTTCCAATTGCCAAATGCTGTAATAGAAATTTATTGATCCAAGCATATCCAGTGCAGGATCAAAACCTACGCCGAACATTTTTTGTCAAATGGTGACAGAAGAATTGTGGAAAATTGAAAGACCTTTTATTCAAGAATAAAGGAAGGAAAATGCAGCTGAGTATGTCAGCATTTTTCCCTCTACCTTGAAAGATCTCAAACTTATTTTGGATCAGAGCAGTTTTTCTTTTTTCCATCAACTTTCTATAGATTACTCTTTGATTTTTGGAACAGTTCAAGTAACATTATCTATAACAATGCTAAAAACCCATACTTAGGAATAGGCTGTCCCATTTCCTGGTATCCTCCATGCCAGCCAGGAAAAACAGCCCCAACATCTTTGTAGTCAGAGAAAAGACATCAGAGATATGAAAAACTTGAAATGGAAAGAGGTGGATGGGATCATTTTAGGAGATGATGAGGTAACCATACCAGCTGATAAATATATAAATACTTACATATAAATATAAATATATAAACACATAAATCTAGAAATAATCTATAAATACTTCCATCCATTGGAATTATACAGGACTAGGCCTCCTTTTCTGCTAGGCTTCACCAGTGCTTATTGGAGCGTTCTCAGGTAATTTTGAAATAAATGGAAAAAAGCCCCTTAAATGGGTGAGGAAAAGAGATCTGGGCACTGGAAAACCACAGGACCATGACTGCTCACACAAACAGCACGGAGAGGGGAAATGGAAACAGGAGGGACAATAAGGAAGGAAAGGAGAGCTTTCTAAACTTCAGATAGTTCAGAATGAAAGTAAGGAAAAGTGCCTTTCACTTCAAGGTACATTGGGTTGTAACTAAGAATGGATGGAGGCAATAAAAAAGTTGGAAAGAAAAAGAGGTTTTGCATCAAAGAAAAAAAAATGTGAGAGAGAAGTAAGAAAATTCTTATGTACACTTCATAACAGCTAAACCCTTTATATGTCAGGTACTCTCACCATGCTGCTTGCCAAGATAAAATATCTTGAATTTTTGCATTGAAATATTTCTCTATAGGTCTATAGGTTGACCTACTAAACTTTAAATTTACATACTGGAGAATAATTTCCATCCTGTATGGCATCCATGTTTGTGTTTATCAGTGATAGGCTGTACATGGAATTTCAGATTCCACAGTGTTGCACAGAGCTACGTGCTCCCCTGGCTTACAGGGAATACAAAAGAGTGTTTAGACCCAAGAATTACAATTCAAATACTTCTCCTTTTGTGTCTCAATGGCAATGTCCAGATTTAAAAAAAAAAAAAAAAAAGGAATACAGGAATAACAATTACACCCAGAAAAAAAAAAAGAAAACAAAACAAAACAAAAGATGGCATATATTTTGGGAAAGGGAATTTGAGGCAAAATTTTAAAAGACACTCACTCCCAGTGAATTTGATGCATATTAACTCTAAAAGTCTGCCTTCTTTATCCCACATTTCTCTGCCATGTCTTGTTTATTTCACAGGTGCCAGATATGCAGATTTGGACACCAGTGGCACTATCTGGTTTTGATGTATTTTATCCTCCATACCGCCAAAGGCCAGTGGTTTGCAGCTGGGTATGAAAATAACATTTTGACTCTGCCTGAAACACGGCCCTGAGGAAGGGGAGCAATGGGCTGTGCACTTGTTTATACAAGAAAGATAAGAAAAATTACTTTGATTTGACAGCGTGCTGGAGACTGATACCAGTGTGCTCAAGGAAGTACTTCAAAGTCAGAATTTCAGACACAAGACTTGGTGATTCAAATATCAGCAACGGCAAAAATGTTTTATTACTCGGTCTGGCACTCATCCTTCTCGTGCTAGCAGTGATGCTCTTTCAGTCAGGCAACCATAAAACTGGTTCACAAATATCACCCAAAGCTGTCTCCTATATGGAAAAACTCAGGAGAGTTTTCTGCACACTGGTGCCCTGAATTAGGAAACTGAAGTGAGGATAATGAAGAGGAGTGATAGGAAGAAAAATAAAAATGGAAACAGTGACAAAGAGCAGGCACATTGAGGAGAGGATCCACAAAAAACAGACAGTGAAGTTTGGCAGGATATTTTTTCCACATTATATCACACTGGGAGATGACATGGAATCATGAGGTAAACTTTGAAGCGAGAGCAAGCTGAATTTTACAACTTTTGACACTACAGACCTCCATAAAAAAACACTATTGTGCATTTTACAATTGCTGTGAAGCACATTCAGGAGGAGTTTATGCTGTGCTTATCATGGCCCATTCCAATGCCACTTTGGCACCACTATCACACCCTATTATCCATTACATACATAACACAAAAAATAAAATATTCATGACTTCTAGTCAATTCTTGATTAGTAAGATGGTTGTGCTGTGTATAATAATAGAAAAAAATGTTTATCCTGAGGAGTCATTATTCAGCACTTGCACAGCTCTAATCTAAATTCCAAGAAGGACAAGCCACTGCAGAAAATGTGAAATTAACCACAGTTAAAGGATATTGAAAATGTTGTCTTCTTGTGAAGCTTAGATCATATTTTTAAGTGGAATAAAAAAGCAGGACACCATGTCAAAATATGGTAAAAAAATATTGTTTAAAAAGCCAAAAATCAAACACTACCTGTAAAGTGAAGGGTTAGGGGAACCCCTGCAGAGCATTTGAAAGTAAAAATACCAAGATTTATTCTTTTTGATGTTACTGAAAGGTGAGAACTGCCATAGAGAAAAGGTAAGAACTGACTGGCAAAACATGTGGAGGGTGTTGCAAAAATATTCACAACCATCTCTGCGAAAGAATCTGCCTAAGAAAGCTCCTGAAGTTGTTCACATTCAGATTTTCATGAAGTTTCTTGGGGCTGTATAAAATTTGGAATAATGATTGGAGCAACACACTTAAATTGGCATTAAATTTTGTGATGTACTATATTCAAGTTGATGTACTGAGACTTTGGAGCTGGAGATTCTCTCTCCATCTTTCTGTGAACAAAACACAAACCTGCTCTATGCCAGAGCCTGCCAGGCAGCCACAGCAGCCAGCTCCAGGTGGAATTGTTCACTCTGGTAACAGAAACATCAGACAGAGGTGCTGCTTTAGGACTGGAGTGGGAGTGAAAAAATAAATGGCTTTATTGAGATGGAGAAATCACCAGAGCAGAACAATGGAAAGGGTTCCATTTGAAAGTTTCCATTTTAAAGTCTTAATTTGGAGGGAATGGAAAGAAGGCAGCAAGGAAAAGAGTGCTATCCAGAGCTGCTCCATGGGAAACAGTACCAAATCCAAATCCTGGACCTCCAGGATAAGACCATAAATCAGGAATGCCATTACTGGGACCTCTTGCATTACACAGGCCAAAAAACCTAACCTGCAGCTCCTGTGCAGAGCCTACAGCCTTGTCTCAGGGTTAAAATATACCCCAGGGATGGAAAATCCATCTTATGCTCAGGTGAGCTGCTCTCAAGGTTAGTCACAGTGCTAAAGTCTTTTCCCACACCATTTCCTTGTCATGAATTTCCTTAGCTTCTATACTAGGAGGGATTTCATACTTTGATACTTTGGTGTTGGCTTTCTTTTTTCATTTGTTTGTTGGGTTGTGGTTTTTTCTAGATTAAAGAGGGATCAGCTATCAGAAATCTTTTCACTATTTAAGCTGAGCTCACCTCCTAACCTCTTTTTCTTTTTTTTTTTCCTCCTTTTTTTGCAGAGGGGCAAAGGATAAAGTGAATGGCTTAAGTCCTAAGCTGCTTAAGAGTTTCTAAGCCCCTTTAGGGTAGAGGATGTTTTCTGAAAACTGAACTCTTTTGCAGGTTTGCTTTTGTTTTTTTTTTTTTTAACTAACCTTCAAGTTTTCACATGCTTTCTGAAACACAGGTGACAAAATCAGACACTGTGCTTCACTACCTGCTCCCAGGAAACAGAAAACAGGGCTATTTTTCTGTACAGTCTTGCAGTAAACTAATTGCCCTGCTCCTCCAAGGATTTAATTGACTGTCAGCTCAGATCCCTTTTACTGTGCCCACATCTTTTGTCACTTGTTGTAGGTCTCACTCATTTGGGCTTGGATAATGAGCATGAACTTTGGGCCAAGCGTAGATAAATTATCCAGGAACCACCAGCCCTGCTCTGACACCTCCCCTGAGGGGCCACCAGGCAACTCAAGAGCATCCTGACAGAGGAGTTTTCTCCTCTTTTCTGCTGAGTGCTGGAGAGCCCAGAGCCAGGATCCTGGGAAGCAAATCCCTGCCTGACTTGGTGAAACAGCCATGGTTATGTTACAGCACCACCGGGAACAGGAGGCCGTCACAAGGTGTTTCAGACTGGCATTTTGAAAAATTAGCCCTTTGAGAGTTTTTTGTTGGTGCTTGATACAAAGAAAGGACAGAAAAACTGCTCTTAATACATGACAGATGTACAGATAAAAACTGGAGGCTATTGCTCTGGGCAACCTAGCACACCCTGAGAGCATGTGTGATGTGTAATTTATTATCCTGATGCATGCAAGGATGTATGGGAAGATGGAAAGGCTCCGTGGTGGGTGCACTGCCATCACAGAGTGTTTCAGATTGGCATTTTGAAAAATTAGTCCTTTGAGAGTTTTCTGTTGGTGCATCAGGGTTTGCTGTAACAGTGCATTGCAGAGTGTGAAATAGGATGCCAAAAAATGCTGCTACTACACGCAGAACAGTGTAAGATATTTGAGAAAGCATTGAATAAACATCACTGTTTATGTGTGGGAGGCACAAACTCCATGGGATAGTCCTGCTGCCACAGCTAGCCAAGCAAAGCATGTAAAAAATGGAGAGATGCTAAAGAGGAAGAAAAGAGATAAGCAGATGTGGGAAAAAAACCCCACAAAACAACAAACCAATCAAACACACTCCACCAAAAAAGGAAAAAAATAAGTTGAAAACCCCATCAAATTCATCTATCAACAAATTTTAGGTTATTTCTTTAGCCAACACAAAGCTCTTGAGGCAGACAATTCCCTACTTACTTACACATTCAGAGGTTGCCAGGCTGGCCACTGTGCCTTGGCCTTGATGACTGTTAGAACCTCATCACTCTGTGAAAAGAGACAAAGGACAATTTTAAAGGAGAGCAATATGTTTTACAGCAGAAAAAAAAGGTGCAGGGCACGAGATCAAACTGTGACTGTGAGCTTTAAACACCAGCAGCAGTGGTTTGGCATCATCAGCTGAGGGAAAGCTTCCACCAGGGATTCCCAAGCTTGATACAAAGCAAGGACAGAAAAATTGCTCTTAATACAAGACAGATCTACAGCTAAAACTGAAGGCTGCTGCTCTGGGCAACCTCAGCACACTGTGAGCATGTGAGATGTGTTATTTATTATCCTGATGGGTGGAAGGATGTATGGAAGGATGGAAAGGCTCCACGGTGGATGCACTGCACTGGTGGCACATTCTCTTTGCTCTCCATTCGTGCATGTGAAAATCACAGGGTGAAATGCAGCAGCCATCTGTGGAAGCCCACAAAGCACTAATACAGAAATTATTTCCTAAAGTCTGCTGTAATCCTTGCATCAGCACTTTTAAACTCTATATTGCTACAATGAACTCAGGACAAAGAGCATTAACAAGGCTCAGATGCCCCAAAGACATCTATCACACTTCTTCAGAAGCATTTCCCCCTTCTCCCTTAGGAATCCACACCAGTAATTCACCTGGAGGGACACAAAGTTCACAGTTCACTCCCATGATTTCTACTGGCTTTTAAAAATATTTCCCAATTAGACCAAGAAACCCACTTCATGTATTGCCAGTAATTGGCACTTCCAGCAGAGCTGACCTTTCAGTTTAGTGATAACAGTGCCATTTCTTGCTTGATAGCAACAGTTCTGACACCCCAGACCAGCCCTAGCCCATCCACACCCCAGCTCAAAGAAAAACAGGTTCCACTGGTTGTCTCAATATTCCCTGAGCCCCACTCTTCACCAAAGCAAGGGCACTGCAGAGATGGTGGGCCCTCTCTGCGACACAGGAGGCTTTCAGCCTCAGGAATATAAATGTGAACATGACCTCTCCCTTAGCCTGAGTGGATGGAAAAGCCACTTTTTGGAAATCACTTTTATAAATGCAGATTCCTGGAAAAATCCTACATGAAGTGTCCTGAGCTATGACAGCTGAAAATCCAACTTTACAAAGGCAAGTATAAAGATATTTTACCAAGCTCCCACACTACTGTGCAGGTAGAAAAAGAGAATTTTGTGCTGGCAGGGAGCAATAAAACAGCAGGCAGATCCTCTGGGGCAGGCACACCCTGGGTGAGCAGCACCAGCCCAAGGCTCTCCATGCAGGAGAGATGCAGCACGTCCAGGTTCATCTAGGGCAGCCTTCTTCTCACCTCCACGCTTTCACAAGCAGACAGACTGTCACCATGATATTTGCTGAAAAATCCTTTTTGCCCAGGATTTTTTCCTGGGAAGCTGAGAAGCCTCAGAGAGGAATGAAAACAATAATTATTGATTATTGCTGATTGCTGCTCCTGTGTTTGCTGCTTTGGAATGTGGTCTGGACATTGTTTACCAACAGGTGCGTATCTGATTGGTTCCATGTGAATTGTTTTTAATTAATGACCAATCACAGCCAGCTGTGTCAGACTCTCTGAGTCATGAACTTTCATTATAATTTTTGCTAAGCCTTCTGATGTATCCTTTCTCTTTCTTTATTATAGTTTTAGTATAGCATAATATAATATAATAAATATAATATAATATAATATAATATATATAATATAATATAATATAATATAATATAATATAATATAATATAATATAATATAATATAATATAATATAATATAATATAATATAATATAATATAATATAATATAATATCAGCCTTCTGAGAACATGGGAGTCAAATTCTCATCTCTTCCCTCATCCTGGGGACCTCACAAACACCACAGAGAGACAGTTTTGCACTCAAAGTGGTTTAAAAAGTAACTGATGAAACGAATTAGGTTAAAGGTTTGAAGTTAAAAGACATTATCTGTCTCTGACAACAAAATTTTCCTTAATTTTTAATTTTCCTTGTTTCAATATCCTAAAACTTTCCAGCCAGGCACATCTTCCTTTACTTGCTTTTGCAATGATATTTGCATTCAAAATTATTAACTCTGCATTTTACATCCCAACAAAAGTCTGTCATGAGCATAGATGGTTACATTTATCAAAGGCATGCACTGCTTATCTAATAGCAGGCAGTAATTTTGTCACTGGTATCAAAATCAGCCACATCTGGAAGGATTTCAACACGTGCTGCTCAAATTAAAAATTAACGCCAAGAGCAGATGAGCAGTGACTAACAGCTCAGGAGTAAGTGCAGAGGGAAGGAAAGAAGGGGCAGTGCATGGTGCATTCAGACAAGCCTGAAATTTTAAGGGAGGTGAAAATTCAGATGCAAACACGGAATTCAGAGACACCTGAATACAAAAATTAAAAAAAAAAAAAAAGTAGAATCTGGTATTCGGTCGAGCCTGGAATGAAAATACACATTTTTCATAGCTAGAGCTCCCTGACAATGACATGGGATTAAGATATCACTTGATACAATTCCAGCCTGATATTCTGATTGTGCAGGTGTCTCTGTCATGCACATTCCCAACGTTTCTGGTGAGGTCTGGCTGCCAGGTTTGGGGATGTCAGCCCCACCTGCCCCACTGTCCTGCATCTCCCCAAACTCCTGCAGGGATCCCCAGGCTGGGGAGCTCCCCCAAAAGCAGTGACCTTCCTCCTCCTCTGCTCCAGGCCCTCCAGCTGACCCCCACATTTCTGAGAACAAACATGATAAATTTAAGCAGCCCAGGGAAACTGATGTTGTCCAGGAATTGTGAACAATCCATGGATGGAGAGCAATCTATGGACAAGATGCTGTGCTTGGATTTGCTGGCCAGTCTCTTCAGCTATAATTATTGCCAGATGGTAAAAGTTGAGAGGATATAAAATGCCTGAAGAGAAACCCACAAATTAGTAACAAATAACCAGCTGATGCAACCCAACTGCCTTGAAAAACCAACTGCACAGACTTTACAGTAGAGGCAAAAAACACCACATTTTTTTAATATAATGAAAATATAATTTTATTAAGATTTTCTTCATGCTTGCTGTCCTACATTTGTACCCATTTTACTCTTCATATCCCAAATTTTTGCTTTAAATAAAGTAATTTAAGTAAACAAGGTCTCAAATTTCCACCAAAATATGGAAAAGAGAACTGGGATTTTTTTCACCATGGTATGTTGCAAGTTGTCATCAATTTTGTATTTATCATGGAAGAAATTATTCAAAGTAATGAAATGCTTACATTTTGGCAGAGAAAATGACATTGTTTGCAAAATGATGGAGTGTCAAAATGTTTCACTGTCAGAAGTAAAAGGGCAGGGCACCAATGCTCCTGCTTGGAGCTGATGAAAATCCCTCAAGTGGGGTTGGACACAATCACTGACAAAACTTGGTTTTTCTCCCAAAGCTGCTTCTGCAGTTTCAGTTATAAGTACAATTACAGGACCCCAGCTTCCATTTGAAGTAGAGTGGCTCCTTCTCTACAGGCTTCAACCTTGGTCAAGAAGTCCAAGTGGAGCCAAAGTGGTTTCCAGGTTGGCTTCAATTTAATTTGCATTGTGGCCTAAATTAAAACATGCAAAAAACTGCAGACAACTCTCCTTTTCTCCACATCCACTTTCTACACTGGTGTTCAAGCTGGGGCTGAGTGTTTGACTCAATAGCTGTCCCCTCTGAAAGCACTGCTCTCCAAAAATTCCTAATGGCATGATTTTAAAAGGTTGATAATGTCATTCTGATACTGACAGCCTCACTGTTACTCTGAAGTTGGTAAAAAATTAATCCTCTGCTTTCCATCCATTTGTTCCTGCAATGTATAAATGAATGCTCATGCAGAATAAAGTAATTAAATGGCAACACACAGAACCCTGTGGTATAAAACCACTGCTAAGTTAAAACCTTTTACTGTGCACCTACAAAAGATTAAAAGCATTTCCTCACTTCAAGAACAGAAAGTGGGACATTGCTCAAAAAGGCAGCATTAAAGATAGAACTTGATTTGAAGTCTTTCCCAACCAAGGGGACTTAAAACAACACTTTTGAAAGGGTAAAACCCATTTAAAAAGTAAGGAAAGCTTTCAGCAGAAGTTTTAAGCATGATCTGAATACCTTTGGAGTGAAAGAGAGGATCTAGAAAGTCCTGTAAGTTATTCCATGTGCTCCTGCTACTTTTTGGTAACCAACATGGAGTAGTATCTATCCCATACTATTTCCAAGCCATTTTTATAAATTTTATTACTATTTTTATTTTAGGTCTGCCAAATAATGTTAGAAGCTATCAGTGTGCAGATCACTTAGCACTTTGCAATAATTATATGATTTGGATCAGCTAAACAAATTAATGTGTTATCTGACATCAGAATCAGAGTCAGAGCCAATGAACTGTGGGAATGGAAAACACCTGGTTTGGGCCAGAGCTCAATTTCACTCATTTCATGCTGCTGCTTGGCATTCATTCCATTGTTTTAAAACAGAGAACATTTAATTCCTTCCACAACACTCCTCACACTATCTGAATGCCTTTCTATCCACAGTGAATTCATTTTCACAAGACTCTCAAAAAGTAGAAAAAAAGCAACATTATCTTCAGTTCCCAGATGATGAATTGAATGTCTTCTGGAAACAAACCTACATATCTGAGTTCTAAGATAGCATCTTCCCCTGCAGGATCATCCTTCCCCTCCAAAATAATTTGTTATTAAAGGAGAAAGAGATAAAGGGAGCATGAAAAAGTCTATTGCACAGTTCTGTGGGGAACCAGATGCTGTAAAAATTAGAATGATGTACTGCTTTAGAGGGATTGTTGCCTGCTCTTAAAAATCTGATCAGTCTTCTATGATTGGTATAAATTGTCCTTATTCCACCTCCATTGTGTGCAAACACACAGAAATCACAGAAAAGATTAAAAACTCAATTTTGCCTTTAAGATATTATCTAATGCAAAATACCTGGTTAATTAATGCCTAACAAATTAAAGACTTCCATGGCATAACACTCAAAGTATGGCATGTTTTCTCCTGTTCATAAAATCAGCAGAAAACTTTCCTACCTCAGTTTTGCAGATGTATTTGAATGAAAAGGGACACTGATGTAGGCTCATTTTTGAAATTAGTAACAACTTCAAAAGAAAAAGGAAGTTGGTGTCTTTTTGTGATAACAAAATATTTCTGTGATAAAAGCAGAGCTGAGATGCAGTTCAACATGAAGAGATGTTCCTAGGAAAGTATGTACAACTAGTAGTTTTTTCCAGTTCTTAAAAAAGAGCATTTTTGAAAAGGTTAAGCATTTAGTCACAAATTACTTCATTTGAGAGGGAAAAATACCCACAATTAAAGACAAAGATTTCTTTTTATCATCTGATGGTGACTAAATTCTGTTTAAATCTATGACTGATATAGATTCAGGCACATTATACTTAAAGCCAGTCGCACAGGTTTGGAATTATCATAAGCAAGAGCAAAAATGCATTACAGCCAGTGGAATTATACCAAGATTGTGTTTGCCCATTTTACTTTGACCTCTCTATGCTTATGACAGCAACTTTGTGGCAGCTGAGAAAACCACACATATTATAAGATACATAAACATGCCTGAATGGAATTCATTTTTTGATCACAATACCTACAAATTCAGTATTTCCCTGTACAAATAGCTGTTTCTTTAGTTTAAAAATCTTGTTTATTTTCTTCGAAAAATAGGTAATGCCATTTCAGGGAATACAAAAATCTGAGTTTTTCAGCTCACCAATTATAAAAGTCTGGGGGAATTTCCAGGCTTTTAATAATAAACAGTCAATTACTAAAAACATAATTTTGGGCTTGAGATAGATAAAGAAATACTGTTGGGTTGAAACTGAATAAAAACAGAAGGAAAGCTGAGCATTTAAATCCATTTCTGAACTGTTACTGCCTGGAAACATCCCTGCTTCAGGAGAGCAAATAACCCAGCACCTCTGATAGTCCCAGCTTAACTGCTGTGCTGCACAGGAAAGCTTTCCTGAACAGGATGCTTGGCAAATTTGTATTCACTTTTACAAAGAAAAAACCTCTCTGTCAGATAATCAGGCTGAGAATTTCCCCTAAATGTGGGTATTGTCCATATTTTGCAGAAAATATGGAAATACGTATTAAAACTTCACCATTTCAGGGTGGTGATTGCACAGATGCCAGCTGACATTGTGTGTTTTAAAATAAGCTTTCTGAGGGTGTTACAGGAATTATAACTCCTGACTTTTTGAAAAATTACTAGCATGGGATGCAAAAAGAAGGGTGCTCATTGTTAATCTGGGTTTATATCTCAAAAGCACGGGCTCGCTTTGCATTAACAACTTCTGCATTCCTGTCCCCAGGGTTTCCTTTCACTGGGGTGGAGGTTTCAGGAGGTGAATGTGGGCTGAAATTGATAACAGAGCTGTTGCTAATGGCAACATTAAAAATCAGATGTGCTGGTTTATTTCCACGAAGGTGCAGTTACATAATCTGGGGTGCTCCCAGTAAAGCAATAATTCATGTTTTGCACAGTATAAAGCTTAGCAGTGTGAGTTAATGAGCCCTGGGTATGCTCTGAGGATCTGAGCTCTCATTTTCTCCGCCTGAGCAGATTCCTTAGAAAAGAGTCTCCCTCAGGGATCCAGTTCTTGATTGCATGTTGATTTTCTACTGCACACTTTGCTTCGTTCTACATCGAATGCTTTGCTGTCTCCAGCACTACAGAAACATTCTGGGATCCTAAATCACTTTGCCACACCCAAGGGAAAAATCTTTTTACTACAGTTCAAAATGCCTACTTTTTAAAGGGGATCAAACTAGATTTTGGAGCTGACCTTAAGTGATGCAACTCCCACCCTCTGCTTAATAGGTTTATCCAACACAAACCCTTTTGACCTCCTCCTGTCTTAACTTTCCCAATTCCATTGATCCTTTAGGCTAACCTAGCCTTTAAACCTAAGTGCTATAAAGCTACTGCTATTTTAAACTCTCAAATAGATTGGACACCAGAAGAGAAATGGGGGGGGGGAAAGGCCCTTGACACCAATCCAACACATTCTGTGTGCAATAAAGCAGCTGTATGCAACTGAGTGGCAAGAAAAACCTGCATTCACTGGAGATAAAGATAATACTGGTTTAAATCACTAGGTTCACTCATCAGATTCATATCCAGGTAACTACAGCTTTTTTTTTTTTTTTTTTTTTTTTTTGCTCAGACTCCTTGAAATAGTTTCAAAACAGTCAGGGATGAAAGCATTGAGACAGGCTCTTGGGCATGCTAGGAAAAAGTGAAATCCAACTGCTTAAATAGCAGCAGGAAAGCTCAGGAGAAGGCTGGGTCTGCTGAGACTCCAGGTGTCACAAAATTATTCTTCCTGATGCTTTGCTCACACATTAGCCAAATGAAGGAGCTTGAGCAGAGGAGAAATAATTATTTGGCTAATAGCAAGGGGTTTTAAATAAGACCACCAAATTAGCTCAGGAGGTGAGCTTTCCTGACCCTTGATAGCACTTTGACAAATCAATGTAGGGGTTTCATTCCATTCAGGATGTACAATAAAATTTTCTAAATGTGCTTTAGCTGCTGCACAGGGGCAATCACAACAGCTTAATTTCCCTTCTGTAAAGATAACATGCCTAAGCCACCCTTTACCATTTCTTAAAAAAAAACCAAAAAAACCAAAAAACCAAAAAAAGGAAAAAAAACCAAAAAAACACCAAACCAAAAAAACCCCAAAAAATGAAAAAAGCGCCAAAACTTACCAAAAAGGCCAGAATGAATATAGCTTTTTAGCAAGTTAAGGAATCAGAGATCCATATTTTCTATAGTCTGGAAATGAATATTCTTTTAGGGAAATCACCTTTCCATCCCCTGCCAGCCCCCAATACATGCAGTAGAGCTCTGCCCCGTGAGCCCTTTCTCCGGCACAGCACAGCCTCACAGCTCCTGCTGTGACATTCACCTGCTTCAGGGTTTAATGACCAAAACACCTGGGGCTGGGATCTGGGATAAAGTCATCTACATCTCTGCCAGGACTCAGGAGAGCAGGGCTTTAAGGGGAATGTCAGCAACCTCTCCAAGAAGCGGAGATGTTGCCATTTTTCCTGTCAGGGGCTGCCTTTACCACCTCCTTCCCTTGCAGCTCCTTTGCCCTTGGAAAGCAGCTCTGTGTGCCCTGTGTGACTCCTGGGGCTGTCTCTGCATCCCTCCACAGGGAGCAGCTCCAGCTGACAGCCCTGATTCTGCTGGTGGACCCTAAATCTGTCTCAGCTTTGCTTCTGCGCCCCTGTGAGTGAGGACAGACAGAGGAGACTGCACTGCCCAACCTGCAGGCAGCACTGGCTTTTAGGGCAGTGGGGAGCTTTTGTTTTTCTCTGACAAGGAACTCTCCTGCCCTGTTTTCCAGCAAGGATTTTGCAGGGGGTCTTTTCTGGAGCCTGTGGCTCAGTGGGAGCCTCTCCCTGACACTTTTGTCTGACCCCATCCTGGTGCAGTAAATACTCAGGTGGGCTTTGTTAAACCACTGGAGCAATTTATCACTGAACCTTGTTAATATTGTTGCTTCTCTCTTGCAAGAAGTGCATCTCCCCATCCACAACAACCGGGGCAAATCCAGAAACTGAGACTGGCCCTGAAAATTTCCTTCCTGCTTAGAAATTTCAGTGGTCTTAGGGTGGGTAATGTTGTCATCCATCTGGGGAGGGTTCACCCTTGCTTTCCAGCTGTTAAACAGCAGGAAAATGGCATTTTGTTGTGGATTTGTTTGGTTTTTGGGTGTTTGTGACAGTGGTCACTGGGGTTTTCAGGATGAAGGGAGAGACGTAGATCTGACTCCATATTTAGAAAGCTTGATTTATTATTTTATCATATATATATATATTACATTATACCATACTAAAAAGAAAAAGAAAGGATTGGTTTCCTCAGAAGGCAAGCTAGGGTAAGCATAGAATAAAGAGAAGACAACAAAGGCAGATCTCTCGGACTCTGTCTGAGAGAGCTCAGTCCTGGATTGGCCACTAACTATAAACATCCAAGATGGGCCAATCCAGACGGACCTGTTGCATTCCACAGCAGCAGATAATAATTGTTTACATTCTGTTTCTGAGGCTGCAGCTTCTCAGAAGGGAAAATCCTAAAGAAAGGATTTTTAATGAAAAAAGATGTCTGCGACAGGGGTTTGTTGGTTTGCTTGTTTTTGAAAGCTGTTTAGCACTAACTGTTCTCCCAGAGCAGTGAGATGAAGGATATCTCCCTAGCTGTTGCTTAAAGAGCTCCAAGTATCTTTACATCAGTTAATATGACCACACTTTCCATGTGCCACTGAATAGAATTAATATTAAAAGAGGAATTACATAATTCAGCATAAAATACTGTAGGAGATGCTACTAGAGTGACATCTGCACTCAATATAATTAACATACTAGGGAAGAACTATTAATTCCACTGTAGAAAGTACTGTTTGGGTTCCTATTTGCTTATTTAGAAATGCCAAAACAGAAGAGAAAAATAGGAGTTAAACCCTGGAGCCACAATGCTGCACGTCACCCTGTAGTAACCAGATATAAATGGTTGATGTTGTCTCTGTTGTAAGCCAGACATGAAGAAAGGTGTTTGTCCTAAGGAACGTGCTAAAGTGCTCTGGGAAAGCCCATGCACATAAAATTGCTGAGTGCAGCACTCATGTAGTTATTTTATTATTAGACTATTTCTAAGTTAAAGACCACAAACAGAGGCTTACACCCTAAAAGCAGATATTTGCCATGTTGCACCCTACTCACAATGTTAACTCTAAGAAATGAATGAGAAACAATTAATGACAAACCTCACTGCAGTGAGGTCAGGATAAACCTAAGTATTTCAGTTTTAGCTGTGAGATACCAAAGACTGGTAGGGACATGCCCCAAGGCTGTTACATCAGCTAAAAATGCTTATTGTGAGGTGCATCCTTTGTTATTTCAGTGGTTGTTTTGAAATCTTCAATTTCAGAGTTAAAATTTCAGTTTAACTCTGAAATTTAAACCTAATTTCAGAACATCAGCTTTAGAAATAAGCATATAAACAGGTCAGTGTTCATATGCTTATTTCTAAAGCTGATGTTCTGAAATTAGGTGTACATTTCAGAGTTTAGCTGTTAACCATGTTATGAAATGACACAATGCATTCTTATGCCATGAAACAGGCATTTTAAATATTGCACGGCTTGTCCAGTCCCAAAAAAGCCACAGTAATTACATATTTAATAAACCTTGGTAGTTCTCATTCCCATAGTAAAGTACCTAGGTCTATAGTCCTGTTGTGATCACCTCATTTTTATTCCTTTAGGTCTTTTCTAGTAACTCTGTGATCAGGATTGTCCTGTGTTAGAACTGTGCTCAGTTCCCTTAAATCAGGGATACCATGTACAGACATTTATTTTCCTTCATCTTTTACTTTCTCTCCCTCACATCCTCTCTCACACCAGGCTCCTGCTGAGGGATTTCCAGAAGAACACTGAACACCACCATCATTCACTATTTCATTTGTACAGACTGCTCCCCACTGAAGTCCTAGTTCCAGCTGCTTGGCCACTCTATTAAACTCTTTTGCTATCCCTTGAAATAAAATTAGGTTGTTTTCTTTTAATTAATCTCTAAAGGGATTAGAACAGCAAGGGCAAACTTCCAAAGGGGGTTAATAATTGCAGCAGCAAAGCCTGGTAAATGCCACATCTTATTACCAAGGCAGTGCTTGGACTCTCTCCACTGGAGTGGCTTTAAGAACACATCACCCTGTGGCTAATCAGTATGAATGTTTCAGCATTCATGTTTCCAGTGCAAAAGCACCCAAAATTCTCAGGGTTGTCCCCTCCTGCCTTCTCCTGACACTGCAGTTGCACACTGAAACAAACGGATGGAAATGTTCTCTCAGAAGAGAATTGCTGAGTGGTTGCACCACAGTAAATGGTGGGAGTCTATTAAATATGCAATTACTGCCTCATTCTCTCAAGTCTTACGAGCCAATTAATAGCACTTGGTATTTTCATGGCACCTTGCCTCAAAAAATATTAAAATGCTTTTAAATGACAGAGTTCTGGAGCTCTCCTGTCGTGCACACAAACTAGAGAAAAGGTGGCAGAACAAATACACCAACTACAGCTCAGGAGGTATTTTTTCCAAGCACCCTGACAAATGTTTGTCTGTCTGACTGCCAAAGCCACATCACTGAGCTCAGCACCATGATGACACCACAGAGCTTTGCCAGAATAAGTCTGACAATGACACCGTCCCTGTTCTGGTGTAAAAAATCTGAAGTGACAAAGGTAATCAATCCACAGGTAAAGGCAGGGACACCAAACTTTGTCTCCTACACTGAATGAGTTCTTGCTCCACTTTCTGAAACCCAAAGCAGCTACATGCAAACATAGCACCATCCACAATCAATCTGAATTTGTGGTTACAACGTTGATTAATCCAGCGAGCAAAATCGAGTTGTCTGAGAAACCCATGAACTACATAATTTTATGTAAACTGACAAACAATTAAGGGTAATTTATGGCTCAAACCACACTTTCACAAAGGCAAAATCCATGTAAAAGCAAGCTAAAAGGCGCACTGTAAACCAGACCCTGAGCAGGCACAGCTTTGAAGAGGAAATGATTTCCTTTGATATGCACCTGGCTAGAACTGGCTTATAAAGCAGGACACTTGTCTAAGGAAGGGACAGGAAATTTTTAGACATTTCCTTTCCCCCCAATACCATCCAAAGAGTTGGACACCTGCTATCTCTCATCCTGTTCTTGGTTCATTGCATTATAAACTATGCTTGGAAAAAAAAAAATTAGCCTTAAAAAAAAAATATTTCCAATTATTAATTCACTCTCATCCACCTCTACCCCAGTCAGAAAACAAGTGACCTTTTGCCACTCCATTCTGTCTTGACAGTCCTAACATCAAAACAAAGTTTCTGCACTCCAGTAGACTTCCTACAGTGCTGTGTGCTGTTATAAAGTCCAAACAGAGGACATAACATTTCACATGAACTTGGTAAATGAAATAAAAGAGAAGACAGAATATGATCTAGAAAGAAATCCTATAGTCAAGGAAAAAAAAAAATAATCCAATCTCCAGTAAGATCTACTCTGAGGGTCAGGAAAATCTACAAGATACCTTCAAAGTCTGGGACCTTAGATCCAGTACTCCATGCTGATAACAGTTCCTGCTGTCTCACATGGTCTTTCTCCCTCACCTCCCAGCTGATTAATTAATTAATTAATTAAAGACAGTGTTCAAACTTTAGAATTACCTGAAATTTTAAGCACTATCTCTTCCTGTAGACTTTCCTCCCATCAGACAAATATTTGTGAAAACTCTGGGAACAAAACCCACTGCTACTGAGCCAAGGTTTAATGCTCTGAACCACCCAGCTTCAATTTCTCCAAAATGTTCTGCTCATTTTAGAAATGAAAGCAAATCTCCTTCTCAAAGATCTGAAAAGATACCAATTGCTCCCAGGCTTGCACCTTATCAATTATTCATTTTCTGAGTCAGAATTGCTCTGTACAACAGGCAAGAACATTTGAAAAGCCAGATAATGTTCATGAATAATGTTAGTTTCGTTCTGAAATAACTAGATTATACAAAAGTTATGACTCTTTTTGAAGAAGGTGCTACATGCTATAAGCATGACCAGGTGAATCTGAATTTAATGCTTTATAAGATATGATCAGACTTCTGAAGTAATTAGGATTTTTCTTACTTTCTACCTGTTTTATATGTAGTTCTTTGTACATTTTCCAGGGGCAGGGATCTCTAAACTGCTCTGAATGCCTCTCTCTTCCTGACCAGTCCCAATTGTATCAATCTTCTCAAAGACTTCTCTTAATCACTGCTTCCTATGGATCCACAAGAAATTACAGAAAGTTCTGAGCATTTACAGTTTCTTTTTCTACTTTCAGGTCCACATTTCTGCTGCTTTGTTGTGCAAAAGTCTTCTACAATAAATCACTCAGCATTATTGTTCCCATGTGGGTGCGTGCCTTTCATTTTTGTGAACTAAAATCCAACCATCTTATTGACTGCAGCTGCTTTTAAATACACTTTGGTGTCAGCAGTGATTTACTTTTTAATTATTTTATTTTAGATGAGTGGTCCTTTTGTTTTTCTAATAGCTGCTTTAAAGGCAGTGTTCAAATAAATGAAACTTCAGCATCTGAGCAGGGAAAACAAGCTAATTCACAATTCCTTAACGAAAGAATTTCCTACAATAACATTCTTGATGAAAATATCACCGCACTTCCCAAATGTTTTACGTTTCAGTGTGATGATAAAGGGCATAATTTCCTTGAAGTGGGTCCTAGCTGAGCATTCTTGGGAGATTCTTGCTAAAAAGAGCAGCAGGGACTGTACAAAGATTATTTCTGTCTCTTTTCCAAAAGCCTGAGAGACTGCTTTACTGGTTTTTATTTCAGCTACAAAGCCAAGTCCTGAATCAAATGCTCACCTTAAATTAAGAATAGGGATTGGATCTTAGGAGAAGGTCCTTTTTTGGCCTCTGATATATGTATGCAATTTGTCTGCAGGAGCACATTTATGCTGCATCTGGGGAAATATTGAGCATAGAGGTAAGCTGATATTTCTCCAGGGAGAGATTATAATCAGTAAAAACAAAAACATCACAATCCATTGCAAAAATGCACTCTAGGCAATGGAAGGGGGAAGCAAGAGTACATTGGCGAATGTGGAAGGTTCAGGTTTATCCATGTTCTGTTGAGGTGATTTTAGGAAATACTTCATAAAAAATATCCGGAGAATGCACTGCATATTGTTGCTTTCACGCGTACATGAAGTATCAGATATTAAAAATATTTATGTAATTCTACGAAACATTTAATGCACTTTCATGACATAGAAATTTTATGACTATGAATGATAAAACTGTCTACCAGTTCCAGGTCAGGTAATTTCAGTTTCTGTGCTACTGGCCACTGTCAACCTGGCTGAACAGAGAACAAGGCATTGTACATTTTCTGTAAAGTTTTTCTTTTTTAATTGAATGTGCAGAATTGAAAAGTAGCCAAATGAAATTTGTGGCTGCTGTTTCTTCCAATTTCAGATTTAAATATTTATCTGCATTTCTGAGGACAGAGTCTAACTTTTTTAATTAAAGACAAGAGGTCAAGCATTTGTTCTTGCTGTGATCCCTCACTAGTCTTGAGCAGGGAGTTCTTAAAGAATTCAATCTTACAGAATTCTGACTCTGCATGTTTTGGGTTTGTATCCGTTTGCTTACTTAGGCAAACAAGGGGAAAGATATTTAGGGCCTCCATCACTCTGCAGCCCACAGGAGGCTTCATGTAACCTTCACAGTGCCAGCATTTTAGAATCTCTACCACCTACATTCCACTTAATTCCATTATCTTAACAACAACATTAGCTCTGATGTGTCACAGGAGCCTCTAGGGCCTAGAAATGACTTATGAATTAATTATCAGAAGTATAATCATTAAAAAAATAAATTCAAACTTCATGATTTCTCATTCTAATCCATTAACATGCTGGGGTGGGGAAAGGACATTCAGCAAGTTTTCATGGCCATGTTCACAGATTTTTATGCGAGAATTACACATTGAAGGTGAAAAAAGAGCTTTGCAGTGAATACAGAATTTCAGTCACACAGATTTATGATGAATGTAATAATGGGGATTGTATTGAAGTGAGACAAACACATCAACAAAACGCCATGGATTTTTTTGCTAGTAATGTCACAAAGTCAAAGGCAGGATCCTATCTCTGTGTTTGGAAAGTTCCTGGGGCATTTTGGGCTCCTAGCCTAACAAAATTAAATGGATGTGTTAAGCAGCTCACAAGTGTTTGCAACTTTTGTGCTTTTTGATGGTCTGGTTCCACATCATGGTCACCCATGGTATTTCAAGATCAAAGAACCATCTAGGTAGATGTATGAAATGGAAAGAGATTTGTAACCAGAAGGTTAAGACCTATGGCAGATTCTTGAAGATCACATCCTATTCTCCCTTTTAGTAGGCCACATCTGTATCTTCTGAACAGCTGCAAAAATGGTTTCACCTTGATTCATTTAGAGAGGAAAAGAAGAAAAAGGAAAAATTCAGAGACGTACTGAGGTTATTGCTGACATCTGTCTCCGAAAATTTTAAAAGGGAGAGAAACAGTGGATCCATTTAGTTCAAAGTGATACCTGGGAAATATATTGCTATGGTTTTCTGTGAGTCAAAAAAGAACCATTCAAGAAAGATGTTGGGAAAAAGGCACAATAGTCTTCAGCCTCCCAAATGGAGAGCCAGTTGCAGTGGGACGTGCTGCCATCTATTAGTCTAACTTGCAGATCTCCCAGAAGACAAACAAAGTCTCAGAAGACACATCTAACAGGAATCACTGTTATATTCACTCAGAAATTTACATGTGCTTCTATTTTAACATAAGGCCTATGGAAGCACCTCTGCTCTCTTGAGAAGCAAGAGGCACATCTTTGTAGAACCTCCAGTATTTATTGTGTTTTTCCAGGCTGTGAAACTGAAATGCCTTACAAGTAATTTGGCCTTGGAAAACCCAGTTTTTAAAATCACCACAAGCTGTTGCTGCTATTAATAAGGTGAGATTGAAGGAAGTCCAAGATCGTTATTAGCTTGCAATGCTGGAAGGTGGGATTTTCCATTTGAGTGGGAGATAGCTTTTCTTAAAATAACTTCAGTGAAAATAATCAATTGCCTTTTCATCTTTGGAGCACAATTTCTTCTGGAATACATTATAACTTCAGGAGTCATTTTGTTAAACAAAACCTGAAATAATCCCCTAGTGAACCCACCCCTCTGATTTCCATCTGGCTCGGCAGGCAGCTGGTGGCTGGGGGTCTGTAGGACAATCTCCTCTCAGCAGTGGCAGCTAATCAATTAGCATGGAGCTGGTTAACACCTTCTGCTGGCTTATCTTCTCATCCACACATTGCTTCTCCAACCTCTGCCTCAGGGGCGAGCTGTATTTTATCTCGTGGAGGTAAAAAGGACTTGTTCTCATCAGTGTGTGTAGGGTTCCAGAGAACTAAAATTCAGTAAGAGCTAATTTATCTAAGTGTTTGACATTTCTTGGCTGTTTTGTAAGTGAGGGCCTAAGCACAATACAGAATATAATATTGTTATCTGGTAAGAACTTGTCATTTATTCATTATACTCACATAACTGTGAGGCAAAGTTCTTGTCATAAAGTTCTTATTGTCTGGGGAATGGAGAAGTGACTGTTGAATTACAGCTGCTCCTATGCAGAATAATGTGCAGTATAGTAGTTCTAACACATTGCCTTAAAAAGAAAATAACCATCCTAACAGCTTGAGAGATGATTTTAGAAGAACCAGATCTCTGTTTAATGAAATAACAGAGCACTAGCCATTAATAGTATTTAAAAGTTAGTACTACTGATATAATTCGGCTATTTCATCTATAAAACATAAAATAAACTTTTCAATAACACATTTTAACCTGCAGTTAAAGTGCTGTAATTTCCAACACGCATTCAGCCAATCTGCTGTGTAGCATAAACACGTAATTTTATCAGGAATTACAGCATATGTGAGTGTTTTTATTGAATTGTTTGTATAAATAGGGCTCTGTTTACACACACATGATGGTATTTCAAACAATAATGAATAGAAAATGCTCAGCTTCCTTTCTACTATATTTCACATAAGAACTGCATACATGTCTTCATTCAAGTATTTACCTTTCTTTATTTATTATAGCAATTTTTTTTTTTTTTTTTGCATCTGAACATTTATAAGGAATTCCTTCTTTTGCTATGGGAGCATGGAAAACAGCATGCATGAAAACAGGAAGACAAGTCTTTATATCAGGTGAGACAGAAGGTGTAGGTCTGATTTTTAAAGAAATCATAAAAAAAGATATTTATTCAATGAACACGTTGAATCAGTGAACATCAAGATTTTCTACTCTAAAATATAAAGATGCAAATATAAAGATGCAGCTTGTGTATCCACAGTTCAAATCTGCAAGTCCTGGTCTAGTTTCTGCAGATCCTAAATCCACAGATAATCTGTGCATGAAACAGAGGTGCAAAGATATACTCACACTAGGCACAAGACTGAAAACAGAGCCTTGGAAATGGGCTCTTATCACTCTTGGTAGCATTTTTATGGGATGGCACTCCAAGGCAGGCAAGTGACTGAGTCGTGACAACATTGCAGGAAAAAGAAGAAATATTCATACAGGACAAAGAAGACAAAGAAATGTTCATTTGCAATTACACTAATTGAATAAATGAGATCCAGAAATGAAAATCAATATGCCAGTGCTCTAAGGCAGAGTAAGAACAGAAGTTTAAAGGCTGCAGATCTCTCTCTGCTGCTGAACAAAGACAACTGGAACAGGGATTTCCAGGAGGAGTGGCTCTGACCTGGGAGGCTTGTATAAGCATGCCACATGTAGTGGTTATCAAAACAATATCGTCAGCTGGAATTAACCCTGATAAATTCCACTGCTTTTATCTGTGGAGTCTCATTCCTATTAGCAGGCTTTTCAGTTTTGAGTATGTGCAGCAATGCAGAATGAAATGTGACTTCCTTCTTTTTGTTTGAGATACTTCCAATAGCATTAAGAATGCTATCCCTGCTACCTTGCCTGAGCTAATTAATATCCCAAAACATGATGAAAACACCCCAGCACAGGTATATTAACAAGATGGTATTTGGTCTGCAGCAACCTGTTGTACACTTGCCTGATGCAAGAACAAGCGAGTCTTTTGTTACTGAAATATTCACATCCTAAGCACAAAAATCACTGCTTTATCCCACAATACTGCAGTGATTAACATTAATTAATTTCACACGTTCTATGAGAAACATAGCAACTTCATCTTCCTGTTTCAGTATTATTCTTGTCTACTGGTTCATGTGCAGGTTTACCTGCTTCATTACTCCCCTTTTCTCCCATTTATTTTTAACATTGTGTTGCTTTTTCACTTGATAACTGCCTAGGGCATGGATTATCTCTGTCTTGCATGCCTATAAAAATATAACACATCTATACCTAGAGGCCCTGGTCAGGTCTTTAAGGCACTGCTGCAACAGCAAAAATCAATAATACTTGGTATAGCAGAAATGAAAGAAGGTTTCTGTATGTGAAACCATTTAGGAATTAATGGCCTTGTAGGTATGGCAACACAGTTCCTTCCTAATTCCCTTGCTTTGTCCCTGTTGATTGTCCAACAGGATTTAAGCTGAGCGGCAGGTGATGGTTTCTTTCTGCAGGATAAATTAGTTTGCGCACATCTCTTTGCTGCCAGAGGCAACCAACTAATTTAAAGCAGTTTGGGGATTCATGCACAAGGTCATGACCACCAAAGAGCAGGAGAGACACACACACAGTGTGTGTTTCAATGCACAGAACTTGGCTTTGGTCATCCTTAGTCCCTGACTAAACTCTTGTGGGTTTGGAGTCATCTCAGGTCACTGCAGGCAGCCCATGGTGTGCCCAAACCACTGCTCCTGCAGAGGAGGCTTCTCTACGTGCCTTATTCCCCCACCACATTCCTCAGCCACTGGTCAGCAGCTCCCTGTGTGGACAGAGGGATTTTCAGCCAGCCTAGCCCATCAAAGCAGACCTTGTGCTGTTAAACACCAGAAATTGGGACTGGCACAATGAACACAAGGTTTTGCTGCGTCATCTAAAGCCACAACCATGTGCTGCTGTCAGGAGGGACAAGTCCCTGTCCCAGAACCATGAACACTGAGGGAGACAGGAGCAGAAAGAGAGAAGAAGAGCGCATTTGAGTTAAGGCAGTGCATCAAAGCCATGTTAGGGCAATATTTTATATTATCCTTTCGTAGTGCAGCCTGTTATTCCTTGTTAAGCGGTGCTCACAGCAGAACAGGAAATTTGGAAAAATGTCCAAGACATTTGGGACAGTGGGACAGTGTCAGGAGGGACAAGTCCCTGTCCCAGAACCATGAACACTGAGGGAGACAGGAGCAGAAAGAGAGGACAGAGAAGAAGAGCACATTTGGGTTAAAGCAGTACATCAAAGCCATGTTAGCCAATATTTTATATTACCCTTTCGTAGTGCAGCCTGTTATTCCTTGTTAAGTGGTGCTCACAACAGAACAGGAAATTTGGAAAAATGTCCAAGACACTGGGTAAATCAAGGGTTAATATCATTACAATTTTCCAGTGAAACAATGCTAATTTGCTGAAATCAAAAGAGATTGTAGAAATACACACTTGTTTTGATGAATTCCTTCCAAACTCAGGCAGATTTCTGCTGGAAATTCCCTCTGTTTTCCATCTAGAAAGCTGCTTGGGGAGCTGGGACCTCATTTAATTTTCTCAGGGCTGCTACTTAAAGTCCTTAAAGTCCAGGAGCACGCTGCATATGCTCCTAACAGGGACTCAGCTCCTCTCTCCAGCCATGACTTTTAAGATTGTTTGGCTCCTTTCCATGGAGTTGAAATGAGGTTGATCCTCTGGTTCTCCAAGCTGCTTGCTGGCTGTGGCACCATAGTGGTTTTGGTTTGTTAATTTGAGATTTTTTTGGTTGATGTATCAATGAGTATGGTGAGTTTAGTGTTGGATAATTGTTAGTGTATTTACTACAACGTATTTATTTATCTTTTGTTGTGATATAGGATTAGGAGAAAGGTCGAGTAGGTTTAAAATTTCAAAAGGGTATAAAGTAAAATTTATCCATAGTAAGTAAGAGTAATAAGAATTAGAACAAAAATTTTAGATTTAAAAATTTAATTTTTAGATTTAAAAGAATTTTTCAGATTTTTTTCATCTTTAACATATATTTTTTCACAAAAACATATAAAACCTTCTAATAATTAAACCCTTTACATTATTTCTATAAATACCTCTCACATTAAACCACCACAGGCAGCTGCCCAGATGAGCAGCCTGGGGAGTTGTGGGCTTCTTGCAACACTGGGAGCTTTGCCTGAATTTGGGGCTCTTCCATTTCCCTGGCCAATTTTCCAGGAGTTGAAGACAGCCATCACTGTCTCACTTTGCTGGGAAACAAACATGCAAACAAAAAAGCCCCACCACAGAACAGCCCCACAGAAGTGGAATGAATATTCCAGTCCACTGGAAATGCAAATATTGTGCTGCTGGACATTGATGTGGTTGCCTTGGGCTGCCTGGGTATTTTAGGCCACTCTGAGTTCAGTCACTATTCCAATGGCCCATGGATGTCACAGTGAGTCAGGCTTTTTTGACTGGGTGAGCTAAAAATACTTGAGATGCTGGAGGACCATCTTAAAATGCTTCACACATTTCACAAAATCATGCAAAAAAAGTACTTAGGAATGCCCCCTCTTTAAAAGCACTACCCTGCCTCCATATATCCATAGCTTATTACTGCTGATGAGGAGATTAAAATGCAAAAAGAGCTCTTATTAAACAGAAAATGTAGTTTGGCTCCATCCTTAAGCAAATTAGCACCCTAAACAGGATTTGTAAGTGCATTTTAAAGAGAAACAGCTGTTATTAAGCCACTAGATATTTTGGCTTAAAATTGACTAAAAAGTAGGCAATAGTCTCATTTAAATAGCATGCAAAAGAGATGTGGGAGGCAGGATGATTATCTATACTATGCATGACTGAAAAGCAGGCTCCATTTCTGTCTCTTTGTGCATCCAAACAGTGTGGAGACACACAATTAGAATGATGCACCAGGAGGAGGTGTGAGAGTGGCCTTGCTTTGGAAGCTCTGTGGGGTTTTTGAGAAGCCTGTGGCTCTGCCTTGCATGAAGAGTGCACCCTGCCAAGCAAGCCAAATTTCATCTGTCCTCAGCCAAATTTCATATATCCATATCCAAGTGGTGCCAAGCACATTTCTGGCGGGGTTTTTGAATAACCCCTACTTGTGAAAAAATTAAAAAAAAAATTGCTTTTGACTTCTGCTGATATATTCTGCTGAACTTAAACCCAGCAATAACTGAATTCCAGGGTCATGGCAATTCTGAAGAAAAATGCCCTTAAATGAAGCAATGACTAAAGATGACCTTAAAAAATCCCTGTAAAACATAATTTGGGTTGAATACAATTCAAACTGGGTTGAATACAATTTAAGGCAAATAATACTTTCAGTACTTAACCCCAGAGAGTCAATTTTCTTGATATGTTTGCAGCAATAGGGAGTTTATACATGTGTAAATAATGTTATTTGTATGGTCAGGTTATATGTAAGCATATGGAAATCTACCTGAAAATCTGTCCCTTAGAGAATGAGCTAGTTAAATAAAAAGATGCGTGAACTCTGCAGTTGGGAGCACAGATTTCCTACGAGTAAAATCTTGACCAAAACCAGTATTTCATAATTTTCATATTGGAAAATTTTGTACTGTATCCCTCTGCCACGAACAAATGAAACTGCTTTACCCTGTCAGCCCAGACAGCACCATTTATCACATTTAAATGCAAAATTGCCTCAAAAGAAAAAAAAACAGGCTGAATGTTGAATAGGAAATGAGTTACATTCATAGATCCTAACAAATGTGTGCATGCTCAAAGATGTGTTTTGTTGACAGTTTTTAAATATTCAGTTCCCTCATTTGACTCCAAATCATTCTGCTCTCTGAAGAGAGGTAAAAAGCTTTCAACTCTTTTAGTCTGAGAAAAAAAAAAAAAGCTGAACTCTTCAACTTGGTTCTTCTTTATTCCAACCTTTAAAAATCCACTGAAGATTCTTTTTTTTTTTTTTTTTTTTCCCAGCTGGTCATTCCCTGAGTAACAGAACACAACCTCCTCTTTGTTCTGCTGTGTGACTGATTAGGCTGTACCTGGCTGGTGAAAATGAACATTGATTATTGCTGTGCCCTGTGTTTATAGCACACTGTCCCTGCTCAGCTCACTGTACCCACCATCCATGTGTGTTCCAATCTATAATGATGAAAGTGGATGCAGTGAGGATAAATGGCAGTGCTGTTCACACACAGAGATCTCCACAAATGAGATGTGTGTGCTTGAACAGGGCTGTCAATTAAAGCACCTTGGATGCTTCCCCCTTGGCAAAGAGCTGTGCTCAGTAACATGTTTATAAACAGATTTACATAGCTTTTCATATTCTATTTTTCCCAGATGATGCAGCAAAGATTAAAATGCATTAGTGATGAGCCATACACTAAAATGAAATAAACCTCACAATTAAAAAAAAAAAAAAAAAGAAAAACAAACATAATAAAAAAGCCAAAGGAGTGGAAAAAAATAAACCATCAGCCATATGCTGAGTTAGAAAATATGTGACTTGTTGGCAGGGCCTGTGACATTGCATAATTCCTCTGACCAAAACACAGATCAGGGACATTGAGCCCTGGTAGGTCTAAGACTGAAAGACTGCAAACATCCCCCAAAGTCCTTTTTTTACCCCATTTATTCTTTCTGTGTGGAATGTTCTTTGCCTGCACACTCAAAACTGTAACCAAACACTGAAAGAGTAGCAAGGTTTTGAGGTTGATTTGAGTTGTATTCAACTCAAATTAGGTTTTATAGGGATTTTTTAAGGTCATTTTTAGTCATTGCTTCATTTAAGGGCATTTTTCTTCAGAATTGCCATGACTCTAGATTTCAGTTACTGCTGGGTTGAAGTTCAGCAGTCACTTAACTGTAATGTTGATTTTTATAGTGTTTATTATGTTGTTACATTATATTAGACTGCTCTATGACAATCCCTTATTGTTTGTTACAGCATTCCAGAAACACCCCAATGAACCAAGGCTGCTTTCCAACAATAAAAAAGCTGCAGGAAGATGCTGTGCATCCATATGGACTGAGCCACCACTCACAGACAGCACTCTGAAAAATGTTTATAAATCAAAGTAATGGCAAAAATTTTTCCAGCTGTGAAGAAAGGCTGGCTGGTATGAGCGGTTTTCCCTTTATTCCATTCTGCAGGTGGAATTATGTTATTTGCTAAAATCTAGGGATTGCTACACTCTCCTAAGCCCCCACAAGGCTCTTTCCACTCTGAGGATGCCAGAGTTCCTTTAGGAAACTCAAGAAGTGCCCAGGTTTGACAGTTTTAGCCTGGAGTTATTGTTGATTTCTCAGCTTTTGTCACTAACAGCTTCCATTAGTTCACCTCAGAGACACTGGATAGATGGAGTAATTGGGCCTTGGGGATTTTGATGGCCCTTTTTTTTTTTTTCTATTGTACTGATCAATTGAGTAAATTCCAGCTACAGGGAGCAGCTGGGTTGAGGATCCTTTTTTGCCTCACATAAAGGACACACCAGGAGAGCACAAAGCTTCACCACACAGCACAGGTGAAAACTTTTAATGGACACGTCCTCAAATCAGCCACTGAACACATCAGTAATGCACATCCAAAAACCCCAAAACTATCTTCTCCACAGCAGCACTTCTGAAAGTGCCCTCCCTGGTTTCAGAAAGACACAAGTCTTTCTGAAGTAGCTCTCTCCTAAATGTGTGACAGTGTTCACAGGGGTTCTTGGAGAATGGAAGAGATGAGGATCTGACTCTGTGTTTCAGAAGGTTTGATTTATTATTTTATGATATATGTTACATTAAAACTATACTAAAAGAATAGAAGAAAAGGTTTCATCAGAAGACTGGCTAAGAATAGAAAAGAATGATAACAAAGGTTTGTGTCTGGGCTCTCTGTCCGAGCCAGCTGACTGTGATTGGCCATTAATTACAAACATCCAACATGGGCCAATCACAGATGCACCTGTTGCATTCCACAGCAGCAGATAATCAATGTTTACATTTTGTTCCTGAGGCCTCTCAGCTTCTGAGGAGGAAAAATCCTAAGGAAAGGATTTTCCATAAAAGATGTCTGCGACACTAAATGTAAACTAGTTCTCGTGTGTGAACAGCCCCTCTCTTCCTGGGAACTAAAGATGACCTTTACAAGCTGCAACCATGTTTGCTTTAAATGTCTTTCTTTGTGGAATGAGCAATAAAACCAGAATAGCCTCTTTTTGATACTCTTGAGAATGTGAGGTGAAAGTGGAACAATTAAAAAATGTAATTAAAAAAAAAATCTTCAACAAGGAAATCAAAGTCTTTCACCTGATGTACTTTCAGACTGCTGACTGATTTGCTGTGGAAATAATAATATTTTTAACAGTTTTTGGGTTTTGAGGTACAAACAGCCTAAGACATTATGAAAAGTAAGGCAGTCAAGACCAAAACAATGACATTTGAGTGAAGGAAGATGTAGCAGACAGTTAATTCTGAAACTGGGCTACAGGGCTGCCATCAGGACATTACCTGGTTCAAACTGCAGCAATGTTCATAAAGGCCTTGAGATGCTTTTCTCCCACCACAACCAATTTCTAAAAAGTAAGAGTAATCCTTTTCCATCCTTTAGAAATCTTTTGTACTCTAAGAATATTACATGCTTGGAAAAAGAATATTAGGTGCTTGGAAAATACAATCCTGAGAGGGACAGGAGTGGCTGGCCCATCCCTGCTGCCACAAAGTGGGGAGGACAGGGAGGGACAGCACATGGGTGGGAAGTACAGGCTGGAGAAATGGGCTTTGTAAAGTTCAAAAAATGCCAAGACAAAGTCCCGCACCCTGGGAGAAACAACTCCATGTGACAGTTCTTGGCTTCTTTTCTGCATCTGTCAGGGTCAGGATTGAAAGTGCTCAAGGCAATATTTTGTGTTCGGATTCAGATGTTTATTGATTCTTATCTATATCACAGACTTAGAAACACTGAGTTCTGCAGCATTTCACTAACAAGCTACAAAATGGCCCCATATCTATATCTACAAGGCCTTTTAAGGCTAAACTGTCCAATTAAGAAATGACACCTAAATTTTTTTCACTTTTAACCCAATAACTAATGCCTCATGTCCTGCAATGTGGACTTTTTTATCCAATTACACAAAACCACCCAAACCCATGGAGAAGAAGGTGAAGAAGAAGGACCAGCCTCCACCCTAAAACCTCCATCTTGCTTTATATATATTACTATATTATAAAACTTTAAACTAAAACCTTAACATTGTGCCACAGGAAGAAATAATGGAAAGCATCGCTTGGAATTGCAGCAAATCTCATCCAGTTGTATTCAACTGTTGAATATAAACTAGTGCTGCTGAAAAACAAAGGACACTCAACAGCTTTAAATTCACACTTCAGCAACACAATTAATTTTCTTGTCAAGGACAGGAAAAGTGATATCCACCCAGCTGCAAAAAGGTTACAGACATAGCTGTTGTCTTATGCTCATAATTAAATATTTCATTTACAGTTATTATCAAATGTTAACTAGAATATATTTCTGTCAGCCTCCTCTAGGATTCCATTTAGCATGCAAAACATTTCCATCAAAAAATCTATTTCCATCCTATTGAAGACAACATTTTGCCTTGTATGTGACTGAAAATAATTCTTCTGGTATTTTTTAAACTTTAGTGTTTCTAGAATGCCTTATTCCCACACCACATGGATAAGCAGGATGGATACAGAGCACAAGTATTATTATTATTTCTATTATTATTATTAAGACATTACAAAGACATCTTCATTTGATCTCAGGAACAATGCATGGAGGAACCTTCAGCAACAATCTGGTTTAATTTGGTGTGCAATTTGACAATATTTTCAATATGTTGAAGAGATGTGAATGAGCTTTGTTCCTCTGGCCCTCAGACTACCCAAATACAAAAAGCAGGTGGAAAAATCAATCAAGTGTAACCCTTTCTTTAATTATCTTTAATCAGAATTAATTGTTGCTCCAGACACAGGCAGAGGTTTGCACAGAAAAATTTGTGGTTTTTCAAACAGCTTCAAAACTGCAATGATTCTTACTGGAATGAGTTCCAGAAGATCCAAGAATGGCCAATGTTAGCTGGCTTTTACCTGAATTTATTTACACTGAAAAACCTGAAAGATCAAATATTTCTAGCAAGCTAAATTAAATTATATAAAAATTTGTCATTTTGAGAATAAGACATAAATTGTAGGTACCCCAGTACATCTGTTTCTGTTTATATAAATTTTACAACAAAAGATACAGGCTTTGTTTTATAGTCAGAGGTTTTGAACTGACATTTTAGTGCAGTTAATTATGAATTTTTAGTTCAATTTAATATATGTTTGGTCTTGTAGAAAAATTGTCAGTATAAGAGTATTAATCATGCTTAATGAACTACAGCTCCAATGGGCCAGAAAACTCATTGAAATGAAACTGGCATTGAATTTACCAGAGCTCAGGTCAATAAAATATTTGGAATTCCTCATTCTACTTCAGTACGATTTCTGTTATTACTCCCCATAAAACTCTGGTTGAACTTTAATGTGAACTACTATCCAATATATATCGCTCAGAAAAGCTTCAGATTTCAAAATCAAAGAGCTGTAAAGCACAATTCTGTCCTGATCCAGGGTAACATGAAAAAGTACCTTCCAAACTGGAGCATAGCTGCAACACCAGAGAAAAATGCATATAAATATGTGAAATTCATGTTCAGTTTTGATGTGTTTGAAGGCCAGACTGTCCTGGAGGTACAAATGTTTATTAACAGAGTGGAGATGTTCAAGTCAATATATGATTAAAGGCTGACTTAGATTGCAAATCTCCAGGTAGTGGAATGTTCTTTGAGTCTCTCTTGTGCCTGTCCAAAGAAACTCTCATCCTGCATCCATCCTTTGGAGAATGTCCTGTGGGGATGAAAATCTGCTGACAGTTGTGAGGGACTGAGCACAGAATTGGTGTAGGTGTCCCTCAGGGATGGGAAATCCTAAAAGAGAATCCTCAAGCTGCTTTGCCCAAATTATCTTGGCACTCCCGGCAGATTTCTTCTGAGAAATTACAAATTACAAATATGACAAAGATCCTCTTAAAACTCCTATTAGTTTGTTTTCATGTCCTTTTATCATTGAAGATACTAGAAAGAAGATAATTTAGAAAAACCATAGCAAATGGGGAGCCACATCCAGCCATTTCACCAGAGAGATGCTAAAATATTTCTTCACTATGAACACCTCATTTGTATTCATTATTCTCTGTGCCAGATGGCAGTTTGTAGGCTATTGCACAACATAATGATTATGGAGTACCAATAGTTCAGACATTTTTGCTCTAAAACTGTTTTTTTCCCCTAAAAACAGCCATTCTTTCTATGGGTTCCACAATGCTCCCTCAGGTATTCTCTGTTCTTTCACTCCTTCATTACAGGAGACCGGAGAAGGTATTTGGTTGTCAAAGGAAACTGAATTTTAGCAACTGACCCCTCATGCTGTGATCAACTGCTGCGGATTCTGCTCTCCCTTCAAAACCTTCCTCTAGAAAATATCCATATTGAGAACTGTGATCATTCTGTTGATTTAAAAGAAACCATGAAAGGTCAGAAATTGTTGCAATCTGTGGGGAGGGGAGCTTATGTTGGTTCATTTGGCATTTTTCCTACTATCCTATCTTAAACCTTTAACTGCTCCTTAACAATGAGGAACTGATGGATGTGTACCAAAAAAAAAACCAAAAAAAACCCAAAACAAAACCAAAAAATACCTAAAAAACCAACCAAACAACAAAAAACCCCTACTTATACAAAAAATACCCCACAAAAACCACCAAAACACAACTCACAAAAAAACCCCAACAACCCTGAGCTACCAATTTACCCAGGGAAATAACACATATATATTTCTCACAAATCTGCTGCCAGTGGGTGACTATAAGACAACAATAAAGAGATAAAAAAGCCATCAACAAGCTGGAGAACATGAAAAGGTGGCACCATTTCTCTAACACCCAGCCCAGACCTGGCAGCACCATTCAGAGCAAAGAAATAACTCAACCCCCAGTGCCAGGGGAGCCTTTGTAGTCGCAGAAAGCAGAACAGAAGAGATAATGAGATTTGCATTGTGCATACTCGACTATTTAAAAATAAGTTGACATCAGCAACTCCTTTTAGTGCAGCTTGTGAAGAGCTGCAATTCCTGCTAGCTGCCCATTTGAGCTGGGACCCAGGAGCTCAAGTGCTCTGACCCACTTCAGTAACCTTATTTCCTCCCAGTAACAATTAGAAATATCTACTGACACTCATGGGCTTAAGCTTGAAAAGAAGATATGATGAATTAGTGAGAAATTCAGCTTTGGTCCTCAACTTGCCCTTTATTTTCTTGATAAAATGTGGTTTTCTTCAACAAATAACTTCTGAGAGTGTTGCCTGTTTTATACCCACACCCTGCCTGGAATCAGTAAAAGGATAAATCCTGACTGTTCATCTCTGGGAGTTCCTCTGTCATCCATACAGGCTGAGGGAACAGAGAAATATCACATTTATGGCACCGCAGAGGGGGACAGGGTGACACTGGAGGGTGTTTATGGACAGGTTGACTTCCCTCTTAATATTTAGAAGTACCAAACAATTGCATGTAAGGTTCAAGTCAGATGTTTTTATTTTAAAAAATACCGAGGCAAAAGATCGTTTAATGTTGTAATTATGTCTCTCTCTCCTGTTTGCTTAGAATATATCTTAATGATTTAACTGCAGAGACAGCACAGGTGGCCACAAGTTGTGGGGAAGGGGGGATTGTGGCCACTACTCCAGAGAAATCAGAGCTGTGAGAGAGAGAAATGTGTGGTTAGGAAAAAAGAAAGAATCTGGAAAGCCTGTGGGGCAAAAGGGATATAAAGCCTGTTTCCAACTGAATTGGCAGAAAGTCAAAGCCTGTCAAAGCAGTAAGTGCAGCAAAACTGAAATTGTCAGGCACTCTTAGTCACTGTGTTCATGTGCTGGTGCTACTGGAAGCATTTAAAAGAGGTGTCAACCACTGCTATTTAAAATTACAGCCCACACTGCACCCACCCCCTGTGGCATTCACATTTTCTGAAAAATCCCTTGGCCCAGGATTTCTCTCCTGGGAAGCTGAGAAGCCTCAGAGAAAAAGGAAAACAATTCCTATCTCATTTACTTCTCCTGTGTTGTGCTCACATGCGGAATGTGTTTGGAAATTGTTTACCCACAGGTGATTGTTTCATTGGATTCTGCTGTGAGTTGTTTTCACTCTTTGGCTAATCAGGGCCAACCTGTGTCGGGACTCTGGAGAGAGTCACAGGTTTTCATTATTCTTTTTTAACATTCAGTAAGTATCCTTTTTGTATTCTTTAGTATAGTGTAGTGTAGTATAATATAATATATAATATATTGTTGTCTACGGCGAGGGAAGACTCAGGTTCTCAATATGAGAAGATCAGCAAGCTTCGTTTATTGATTCGAGCATCAGACTCTTATACAGTAATTAATAAGCTAATGCATATTCTGTAACTTAATCTATCTATTGGTTATTTTGTACATGTCAGGTCTACCCCATGCTTACGTTCCACAAAAATTTAACTTTCTTTTTCTCAGGCTGTTTTTAGCTCAATATCTCTATCCAAAGACATGACAGCCTTGTTACAATCAAGCTTGTTAGCTGAGCTCGTTATTTCTCAAACTTTCCAACCACCTGGAACAGGTCAACGTGACCTCTAGCATGCAACATTTCCCACAATATATGACATATGATGTGATATATAATATAGTATATTATATATTATATATTATGTTTTATGTAATATGTAATATATTATATATAAAGTATATAATATGATAATATGGAATATTATAATATGGAATATTATAATAAATTAGCCTTCTGAGAACATGGAGTCAGATGCCCCATTTCTCTTCCCTGGTCAGGGTCACTTTGATTTCCATAGCTCCCAGCCCACTGCCACCACTACAAGGGGGAAGAAAAACCACAGGCTGCTCCACACCGGGGTCCTGTGCTCTGCAGCAGCCCTGGGAAGGACACTGCTCAGCTTCTGAGTTTTGGAACATGCAGAACGATGCTCCTCCAGCACAGCCAGATACACACTGGGCATGGGACACTGAAGAAAAGCATTTTTAAAGGTTCCAAAGAGACAGAAGAACTATTTTGTATGTGTATAATCTAAAATTTTTTCAGTTAATTATGAATTTTTAGTTCAATTTAATATATGTTTGAACTTGTATAAAAATTATCAGTGGAAGAGTATTAATCACACTTAATGAACTACAGCTCCAATGGGCCAGGAACTCATTGAAATTAAACTGGTATTGGATTTACCAGAGCTCAGGTCAACAAAATATTTGGGATTCTTCATTTTGCTTCCATACAATTTTTGTTATTACTCCCCATAATTCTTATTTCTAGCCTTTATGTTGCTGAAGAATTTATTTTAATAAAATAAATAAATAAAATAATAATTTAATTTTATTTATTTTATTATTATTCTTCCTAAATAATCAGTGACGTCTCTGAGGAAGACTTCTGAAATGTGTGCATGGAAAAAGAAAAAGGTTTTGAGACTCAACCTATGCCTGGAGCTGCCAATTATAGAGGATCCTACAATCTCTAATTCAGTGGCAGTGCAAAAAAGCACTACATTACTGAAATATTCATTACCCCCATTTTATTATGTAATAAATATAATATTTTTAGGTAATAAAGTAGGGGTATTTCCCTAGTAACAAGATAATATGGAAATTCCTTAAAAATTAGTACAAGAGACTCTTGCATTTTAGAAGATTATAAATAATACACGATGTCTTTGATCACGGTATTATTAAAATTAATAGATAAAAATGTTGTGTTCTCAAACCCAATACTAGGGAAGATTATAATTTGCTGACACAGATAACATGCTCTGATCTGCAGATTCCCTCCTTTCCTAGTTCCCAGCTAAGAATGAAGCCTCAGCACACAGCTGTGTACAACCACAGAGGCAATTTGGGAAAAAATATATGGAAATTTTGATTCAAATTTTCATATGATGCAAAATTTGGCAGTGTGCTGCAGAATGTCAAGAACAGATCAGCTGTACTGCCGGGATCAATTGTTTAGTTTGATTCATTCTCTGCAGAGGATTATAAGCATATTAGATATATTTATATATATATAAATATAACTCCTATTTTATATAATAGATATTTATGTATATACAATATAGAGATATTATATATCTTATTTCTATTATAAATGTATATGAAATATATGTTACATATATGAAATATTATACCTGGATTTTAGGAAAAAAAACATGTAGAATATACAATCCAAAGAATAGGACCCCAGAAAAGGAATTCTGGAAATGGCTTAGGAAACTGCAACTTATTAACTAGGATGACCCATGAAGACTACTAATTCAGACTTTTGTGTATAACCTGGTAAATAACAAGCAGGTAAAGGGAAATTACAGTATTTGTCACCTCATTATGTGGACAAATGCTAGCACTGGCATTAAAAAAAATCTAAAAAGTGAAAAATAATGTGAGGGAGAAATTTTTTAAAAAATGCAAAAATATCCAGATACAGTAAAAAAGACCCTCTAAATGAAAGATTTAGGAGACTAGATTTATCAAACTTCTTTGCAGAAATATGGAAATAATTGGTTTCTGTGTTTTACACCTTAACAGTGAAAATACTTCAGATAGCAGCTAATTCTCACACCTGGTATGCAAAAAACCCCACCAAACCCCACAAAAACGAACAAGATCCCAATGGCTCAAGTTACAAAAGCCTAATTATTGACCCTGCCACTCTGAAACAACCTCTCCACCTCTACGTAAATTAGAAATGTAACTTTCTCACTTGCTGCTCTTTAGATTAGCAGTAGGCTTATGAATCAACCAACGAGCTCCTGGGTGAAGCAATGACAAAAGTAAGAGGGTATTTCAGGGACTGGCAGAAACACTGATGAATTGAAGTCATCAGTTTTTTAATTAGGCACTGAGACGTGATGGGGCATGAGTTAGTATGATATATATATATATATCATTTGGAACTGGCTAGCTGCAAATAAAAAGGCATGACAACGTTTGCTGATAATGATAAACTATCCGAGATCAACATTAGCACACAATTTGCTCACAGGATAGTGTTTAAAACAGCTGCAGAGAGCCAGACTGGCTCTGCTGTGGATCATTCAGCGGGGTAAATAAAAATAAAACATCTGTGAGGAGAGGTAAAGAGAGGTTATGTGAGTGATTAAAAGTGTGGAGCTGAGAGCTCCTCTAGGACAACAACTTTCCCAATGACAGGGCTACCAAAGCTGGCGCTAGAAAAGACAGAAGAAATATTCTTTTAAAGCTTTGTAGAGATCTGTAAGGAGAAGCTTAGATCTAATTGGGCAGTCTGCAGCTTTCTGGCCTGACCTTTTGGCCTATGAAGTCAATAAGCCATTTGAGTGGGTATTTCTTCTCTTCCCCAAACTGACCAGATGTCCTTGGGAGGCAAAGATGCCCATATCCTTTTCACAAAACCACTTCTCAGAGTTCAGTGACAGCTGTTGATTTATGTCCCTTAGGTATTTGGGTGTGCTGTTTTTCCCAACCTTTCCTTTCTTTGCATCCTATTTGATGCAAAAATCTCTTACCCACTACTACTACTCAACTAATCTTAGTGCACAGAACTGTTAGGAACTGATCTAACATGAATATTCACATTTTTTTTAGCAGAGGAAAATAAATTATTACTCTTAAAACAGAAACAAATGAAATGGGAGAACTCCCACTCCAAAGCACCACCCTGCAAGGCTATGGCATTCACAGACCAGCCCTTAGCTTCAGCACCCGGATGGAAATCACCTTTTCCAAGAACTGAACGACATAAACCTCATGGTGCTCGGGTTCTAAACTGACAGAAAAAGAGCAGGGATGACCCCTGACGGACTTTTAAACATGTGGTTACTGTCACAGGACTCCACTAGACACATCAAAACATTCAGGGGGAGATAAGCCAAGTCTGTAGAAAAGGAATTAATGGTTTGAAAAACCATGCATAGTTTGGGAAGTCATTGTGTTGAAATTTTGTTTTGGTTAAATATCTGCTCAGTGCCCAACATTCTCACCCAATATGTTATTGCCTGATGTTGCAATGTTGCAATAAGGTTTGTTTTTTTTTTAATTGCATTTGGAATTTAAAAGCAATGGAATAACTGCAATTGATGCTGATGGATGGAGCACACCTTACCTAACAGCTCATTTGAAAAGGAACAGCATCCAATTCCTTTGCTCTGTCTCTCTGATTTACACTGGACCTTGTTTTATCACAGGTAAAATGCAAAAATTGCCCTCTCCAATAAAACAGATATATTCTCTGAATCCTTCCAAGAAACAATAACTATTTGAAAGATCATTTAATCAAGAAGAATATAGTGAAATTAAAGCATCTCGCTATACTACAACACTATTTTTTTTCTTGGACAGCCACTAACTAAATTAATTACCTCACTGCTGAGTTAATTAGGTAATATTAGTACATAAATATCCCAACTAATTATTCTAAGCTAATAAAAATACAAGTGCTGTCAAACATGTCTGACACAATCGTATACGTTGAATGTAAATTTTCCCATTTGCTTCCCAATCCAAATTTAATTAAAACATTATAAATATCAGTCATTCTCATAAATGAGTTTTATAGCATCACAAGCTAATCATTCCAGAAAAATAAATTAAAATACAATAATCCCTTGCATAATTATATTGCCAGTTAGAAAGAATGAGTTTAATAAATAGCTCGTCAAGTTCAGAATTTTAACGTGAAACGTTCAGCCAAATAAGTGTATCTGCAGCCTAATGGCCTGAAAATGAGCCCATAAAGATATGAAGGAAACATACTTTTTTATTGGCCTTCTAATTGCTCATTTGGGCTACTTCCTTCCTGTTTTCCAAGGAACGATTTTTATAGCATTAGTTATTAATGCAGACAAATGTTATTAATGAGGACGAACCTTGATTGCTGTCAGCTTTTGGGGGCCCTCAATACTGTAAAGTATTTTTTTATTGTTTTAAGAGTGAAGACACAGTTTTATTAGGTTTTGTTATTTAATGGCAGTGCGATTTACAAGAGGAAATTCAAAGGTTTAGGCCAATACTAGTCACAATTCAGACCTAAATGCACCACCTAAAAGCTTACAAAATGGAGAAGAGCTGAAAATAAAAGCTTGATAAAAGCTTTTTAAAGGTGGGGTGGTGATTATGGTTTGCTTTTTTCCAACGCATTTAAAAGGAAAGAGAACTTTCCTGACAGTTGTAAGTTCATAGCCAAGAGCATTAAAAACTCTTCTTTCTTTTAGGAAGATATCTTAAAAGTTTGCAAAGAGAACAAGATTTTTTTCTTTCATTAAGATCCCGTGTAGTGGGTTGTAGCCGTTTTTTCAGCATATCTCTGCACCCACCATCTAAAGAATTACACAAAAGGGGAAAAAAAAGGGAAGAGTTAACAATAAAATACTACATGAACTAGGGAAAATAGACCTATCAAAAATACATGTAAAGAAACATTTGGAAATTCCTGTCATTTCTGCTAGGAAAATATTAAACAGCAAATACGTTCAAGATTTCCATTAGGAGTTTTAATTTCATTATCTAAAAGAGCAAACTATTGCTTGCATCTTTTTGTAAATTAAAACAATTAAATTACTTCACTTTGAAAGAATAAAGTACTATCCTTCTTGACCTTATCTTCTTTATTTCTGTCCTTGTCTCATCAAATGCTATTTCTGTGATTCAAGAAGCTTAAATCTATTTAAAAGGCCAAACACATTCTCTGGTTGTCACTGACATAAACAAAAATAGGATTTAATTTTTTTGCCAGCACTGCTGAACTTCTCAACTTGTGACCTAGTCCTGAAAGTTTTATTCAGTTTTTCGAGAGTGTGGCCATGGGAGCAGGTTGCAATACATCCCTTCCCCTCAGAAACCTTATCACAAACCCATCTTTATGAGCATTTTAAGCAACTGTTTTATTTAAGCAAGAATATTATTGGCTCATTAAGAATCAGGATCGAGGGTGGAGCAGAATATTGACGGGTGGCAATATCAGGGCAGAAAGATGGAACTGCAAGACTTGGTGCTCACATTAGTACACAAAAGCAATAAGAAAGGGAAGTTGCATGTGTCAAGGTAGTCAGGTTTGAGTCATAACTATTTATGGAGTTAAGGAGGTGACCCATTCACTACTTACTAATCAAAGCACATGTGGTAGGCATTCACAGAAATAATGCAAAACTTCCAACTTTCAACCACTAAAAAGCTACAAACACCTCTGTGAAAAACACATGTTAAAGACAAAAAAAACCCCAAAAATGCCCTCTTTCTGTTCCAACCAACAAAAAAAGTAACAAAAGCCCAGCCAGGTGGCCCCTGCCACAAGCCCAACCTCTCCTTCGTAAGGCACCCACTGGGCCACCCCTTCCTTGGCTACTGACACAAAGAGGGGTGGCCACAAAGCCAAAGAAAAACCAACTCAGCCAAAATTCTACCACCATTAAAATTCACCCACAACCAACAGGCAAGAGAGTGGAGAGGCCATCAATGCCCCCCAGCCACAATTCCTGCCACAAATTATTAAAATTATTAAAATTATTAAGCCTAGCCAGAATCAAGTAACCATCTGCAGGCCCCTGGCGAGATATTAACTCAAAATTTCCCCGATTTCCCCCAAATTTCTCCAAACAACTACTATTAATAAAATTTTAAAAACCACAAAAGACTATTAAAAAAGTCTCAGTAAAATTAACAAAGTAACTTCTCTCCCTAAATAAACTAAAAAACCCCCCTATTTTAAAAATAGTAAACTAAAATTTTAAGTTTTATTTATTTACATTATCAATAAAAAAAGTTATGAAAAAAAGGTGTCTTAAAATTTTATCCTAATTCTTATTACTTTTCCTTTTAATTACTATTAATAAATTTTTCTTTATACCCTTTTGAGGTTTTAAACCTACTTTACCATTCTTCTAATCCTGCCTCACAAAAAACAAATAAATGCATTCTAGTAAGTACATGAGAAATTAGCCAACACGAAACCCACCACACTCAATACTACATTAACAAAAAAATCTCTAATTAACAAACCAAAACCACTACAGCATGTCAGCTCTTAAGCCAAAAAAATCCCCAATTTCATTTATATGTTGTAAAGAGCTATAAATGAGACTGGCATTCGACCCAAATTTATTTGAAACATGTTCAAGGAATTAATCTTCTCCAGAAGTAGGGCTTTTTACTACCTTTATAAATTTGCTTTAAGACGACTTCTAAACAATTATCTTTTTGGAAGGAACTTGGAAGCAATGAAGAGATGACCATCAGACCAAAACCCACATATCCCAGTCTGCAGTGCCCATCTTTCCAATCGCCAAAGTTTTCTCTGACATGGAGACCTGTCTGTGTTAGAGCTTTGGAGAGATGCCCTGCCAGTGACATGGCAAAACTGTGGAACAGGAGTTGTTTCGCTTTTTTTTTCCCCACTTACTCAAGGACTAAGAAAGATTTGCCTGCTTCAGTTTTTTCTGTTTTACCACCCCAAGTATTTTAAACTCTCCAAAGAGGCTTCTACTTCTGCCATCTTTTCAAAAGAGAGGGGGAAAAAAAAAGAGGTGAATGGAAGGAATGGGAGGAGAGGAGGAATGAAAAGCTGACTCGCAGCAAGAGCATCTCAGAGGTGTTCATGTTTTGTAGGTGCCCAGAAAAGAGAAGAAAAATAAGATTAAGACTCAGAGGAGTCTTATTTTTTGCTGGTTTTCTGCATTCACTTTTGTGTAGCTTTATGCCAAACTTTTAAGATACGTAACGTATAAAGCTGGACATGTGAGTGCCCTGAATCCTGAACCTCAGAGCAGGGGTGGGAAAGCAGAGGGAATGAAAAGGATATGTTTATTTATCAGTACTTAAGCACAACCAAACAGTCTGTATCACATCATTCTTCTGACAACAGCACTGCCATATTTCCTTATCGAGCACGAGAGCAACTGGGAAATACAGACTATTTCCAAACTGTTGTAGACAGTGCACTCCTGATTTTATTCTGCGTTTACAGAGTTAAAAAATGTAGCAGGAGATAAAGATCCCCAGAGTGTGGCAGCACCAGACTTGATGGCATTTCAGGACCACTCACTTTTCCTGTGATTATCTCAGGCAGAGGTGGGGAGCCAAATGGGGAATCCATTTTCACTGGGCAGATATCAGTACAGTATCTGCCCCACCATGTATTTATAAAAATCTCCCTGCTCTTCCAGGAACCACTGGAGCATGAAATAGCTGAGTTACAATAAGTTAGAATTTCTGAATTCCTGGCATAACTCGCTACACTGCAGAAATTTGGTAAAAAATATTCCAGCATAGAGCAAAATTAGTAGCCTTCATTTTGTGCTACTTCTAATACATCAGTGCCCAACACTGTATCTGAAAAATGTAAAACCTATTTCTTACATTATTCTCTGTTTTCTAGTTGCACACAAGTCCTGCATACATATACTTTTAGAAGTCTTGCACTTTCACTTAGGTGATTCAAAGTTTAAAACAAGACTGCTGCCCTGTGTAATCACTGGCATGAAAGAAAAGCAGCACCTGAAATACTTTTCCTTGCCAGACTGTCTTGAGCTGAGATCAGTTTGGAGCTCAGTTCTGCCAGGATACATTGCCCTTCTTTTCCAGGAAGAAAAAAATCACTGGGTGAATTTTCATCACTTCTTGGTGATGAAGTTTAATCAGTAAGGACTAGAAAGTTTGCTCTTTTTCTTAGTGCTTGCTCTTATACAAACTAAAATATTAGTCAGATTTCTACACTACATCTGCTCAGTAACAACAATATGAAAACACTATTTTCCTATTAGTATTGTTATTTCTAAATGCACGAGGACTACAGGGATTGACATTGACATTTTCCTTTGAGAAAGAGAACTTCCCTTAGAAAACTAATTTATTTCTTCAACCAACAATCATCTTCTTAAATTGCTAATACTGGATAAACTGCTCTGCTTGTCCTAATCCTCTAAGAAATTCTGAACAAATACAAGTCTGCTAAATATAAAATACATTCAGCAGCTATTACATCATACTATATTGCATTATAATGTTATTATGTATTATATCATATTGCATTATTATTAATTATAATTTTTTTGCATGTAAAAGATAGAGACCTTCCAGTCCTAAAGTTTGATTCTCACTGTTCCTCTGCCCACTAACACCATTCCCAGAGGATGGCCAGCTGAGCTGGGGATTTTGTTTTCCTTATGCAATTCAGTTTTTCCATCTTAACTTTCCAGAAGCAGGATGACAAGGCAGAGAATAGTGTATCACCAGAATGTTTTGAACATTTTTAAATATTTAAATATTGGATATACTGGTCTGATTGTCCTAATCCTCTAAGAAATTCTGATCAAATACAAGTGTGCTAAATAGCTTTGACCAGAAAATTAAAGGAGGAGGAGGAGAAGGAGCTACTCTGGGCTGTTTCCAGTTGTCGAGCATCCAAAATGACTGTGGCCAGCTGCAGTCCCAGCAACATCCTGGCTCTCTCCTCGACCTTCCTACAGCATCTCAGGAGTGGCAGAGATCCAGCAGCAGCAGCACAGATCTGCTTTCCTGTCTGGCAGGGATTTGTGCCAAGCCCTGAACGAGTCCCTGCCCTGCAGGAACAGACTCCTCCACCTGCCTGCTCTTGGTCTGGCCAGCCCTGGCCCCAGAGGGATGTTCCCTCTGGAACCAGCAAGATCCTGAAAATTGGACCTGAGGAGAAACTGGAAACTGCAGGTCCTTACCACCACCAGAGACAGGATGGCAGCAGCACCCTCCTGCATACAAGGAGTGTGTTTGGGCACATTTGGGGCAGTGCCAGGACACAACCCCCTGGAATCTTCCTGGCAGAGCTATTCTTGTCTTTATAAAAGCGCTGGCATGCTGTTCCCTGCAGGTGCCCATGGACAAAGCCTCTGGAGGTGCCCTCAGGCTCCCACACGATTCCATGGGAGGAGCAGGAGACTGATGGAAATGTCCTCCAGGGCTTTGTGCATCCTGACAAATGCAACAGTTTCCTTGGAGCTGGGAGCAGTTGGTTTAACATCTCTGCATGGTGCAGATAGTGGGACATGCAAGAAAGTCCAAAAACATGGATTATCCAATCTGGACAAAAAACAAAACAAAAAAAAAGCCCTGAGAACATCCAGTGTCTGAAAGCTGTTGGGGGAGAAATTCAGCTCTGAATTAAGGTGCAAATTTATAAATATGAGACTATCTCTGATGAGGCAGATTTATTGGGGCTTGAAGCATTTAGGGTATGATTGGTTTTGTTCAAAACTGAGGGTTTGGGAGATTCTATGGGCTGTGAAAACAGATATTAAACAGGAAAACAGCTTTGCTACTTTCAGGTCACAGCCTCTGTTAGGATATCAAATGTCAAGTTTTTTTGATACGGTAGGAACTATTGCAGTGAAGGGATTCTTCAGGTGAGATAAGACCAACAGATACAGAATTAGGGCCTCCTACTTCACTGTTAGATGGCTTCAGCTGTATTTATTCCCTGTATTTAAAACTCCCTTGCATCAAACCTTCTGTTGCCATCTGTGTGCCAAAACCCTCTAAGCCTTGTGCTCCACTGAGCTTTGGAAAACCCAGAGACAGAATTCTGACTCCAGAAACTCTTCTCTCTACAGATCCAAGTTACTGACATTTCTAGACCTAAATATAAAATACATTCAGCAGCTATTACATCATACTACATTGCATTATAATTTTATTATGTATTATAATTAATAACAATGCAATATGATATAATTTTTTTGCATGTGAAAGATAGAGACCTTCCAGTCTTAAAGTTTGATTCTCAGTGTTCCTCTGCCCACTAACACCATTCCCAGAGGATGGCCAGCTGAGCTGGGGATTTTATGTTTTCCGTATGCAATTCAGTTTTCTCCATCTTAACTTTCCAGAAGCAGGATGACATTCACAAGGCAGAGAATAGTGTATCACCAGAATTTTTAAACATTGGCATCTCCTCTGGAAGGCTGCCCTGAGCATTAGCTGTAAAGCTGTGGAGATGAGTTAGGAATTTGAGGATGCAAAGCTCGTTTCTCAAATAGCCATCATCTCACAGCTGATGAGGCACCATTTCCCAGCACTGCTGTCTTGGCTGAATTCCATTTGGATCCAGGCCTATCAGTGGCATTTGCTGGTTTATTTCAGTTTCCTCAGATATCCATCGCTCTAATAACAGTTGTCACTTAATTACGAGTCACATGTAGCATTTTGTATCATTTCAGTCTTCTTTACACACACCATTATACGTCCTATATGGAAATAAAATTTTATGGCAGGCCAGATCATAATGACAATTTAATATAGAAAATTTTAAAAATTTTATAGAAAGTGTATCTTCCCTTGCAAATATTTGCATTGCCATCTCACCCCAAACAGGCAGCAAATATCTTCCTCATTTCCATGCCTTATTCTGCAGTGGCAATGGTGTTTCTCTGCCTTGCAAATAAGAACATATGGTGTTTCTCTGCCTTGCAAACGTGTGGAACATCTGGATGTTTAATGGGACGAAAGAGACAGTGGTTTCAAATTGTTCACTAAGTGAACGTTATTCCATATGCCAAAAATACTTTGACAGATCCCCTTGAAACATAATTTCAATTATATATGCCTCTGCTCTCAAAAGCTGAGCTGTAAACATCCGACAGCTTCACTCAGTGAGTCTGCTTCCCTGGGGAGACCCGAGTCCAATCTTCTGATTGAAGAATTAAGAATGCATCTTTCTCATAATTCCTCTTCTCTCAGTTAAAGATCTGAGCAAACTTGTGCCTGTCTGCTTCTTATTAACAGAAACACTCACAAATTTCTTGTCAGATATTGAGTTAGCCAAGCTAACAAGGACTATAGCGCAGAGAAATCAGGGCCATAATCTAGGAAAAAATCAGATTGCTCAGTGTCAAGGACAGTTTTATTCAGTGCAGGGAAATATAGACATTACAGACATGTGAGACTGCATGCAAATTGCAGGTAGGCAAATGGAAAGAAAAGGCCTTTTCTCTACTGTTAATACATATTAACACAGAAATAAAGAATTCAGAATGACCCCCAAACTCCAACCATATTTCAGAACACAAATTATTAAAAAAAAAATGTTATGAAAACTTGCACAGTTGATGGATGGCAAAATCAAAAGACTGTAAACTACAAATATGTCTGTGAAAACTGTTATAGCAATATATTGTGTGAATTATGAATCTCTGATGCTTCTCTATAAATTAACTCCCTTTTAAGATGAGTTTTCTCACCTAGATATTCTGGTATATATCTCTGATATAACTCTGCTCACAGCTGTCATAGAAGCTTTGGGTCATACCAGTTTTAAACTCCCTTTTCTTACACTTCAGATGTTCCCAAAATCCATTGAAAATTTCCTCTTAACACTCACTGAAAATTAAGCACATTGGGCTCTACAGAGGCTGCTTTCAGAGTGCATGCAGGATGAATCCACTGCCAAAAAATATGATTAAGACCTGCACAAGGAATCTTCAGCAGTGACTTTTCTCCAAAGGTTTTTTTAAGGAATAGGTAAGCACAAACACTCTCCATGTGAAGAACTACACTGGCTAGGTATACTGAAAATATTAATTATAGCCCAACTGAACAAAAGCATGAATATAAATAATTCTAGATACAATCCTTCCCTGAGGCAGTTTGGGCTGTGCACAGAGGTTGGCCCAGCACTGGGTCATTTCCACCACAGAGTTCAGGACCCAAAACTCAGGGAGCAGAAATTAGTTAAGCCAACTCAGCAGATGTTTCTTCCCAATCAATGGCTTTTGTTTGTGCCTTGAGGAGGAGGTCACCTGACTGCCAGGCTGTTTTCCCAGCCCTGAGGCAGGAGGTGCTTGCTGCAAAATGCAACCCAGTGCTCTGCTTTTCTGGAAGTGGGATCACACTTCCTCTTCAGTCCACCCAGAGCTACACTGAAAATGTGCCATAAATTAAAGATTGCTGTTGCCCCTGCAGCTGGCTGTAGGCACCAGGCAGAAAATGCCACCAGCTCAGGGGCCCAAACAGGACTGGATGAGTCTTGAAAGGTGGCTCCCAAAAGAGGTGGAGAGACTTGGGCTGCACTGGTGGTAAATTAAATATCAAAAACTTGACTCCATCACAGGCTTTATGTTTCACTTAAAATATCTAACTGTGAAGTTACAAGCTTAAAGAAGAACTTGTAACATCTTTACTCAGTTTTTAAAATGACTCACTCATCCAGCAGCTCCTTCAGAAATTTGTTTAATTAGGATAGAATTGGTGAGGGAACAGAGGCACAAAGAGTCCCAAGTCAATGACTTCCCCTTAACTAAATAAAAAGTCCTGGACTAATAATCATGGAAAGTTTTGTCAGTGAAATATTGGCAAACAGTTTGTGAATTAGTAACATGACCATAATGCAGCCTTCAACTCAGGGATACTCTGTGGGTGTATGTTTTATCTTGTTACCTTTGGATATTTGATAAAGGGGCAAATACAGGAATTTTAGTGTATGAACAAATAGTTACATACACATTTCCATGCTCTGCAGTGGCCCTCAGCATCCTTTTGACATCTAGGAATCATTTCTTAGTCCCTCCCCTGCACACAAGTGCTCTAACAGGGTTATTTACTTTTGAGTTTTTCTTACCTATGTTTAACATCCTTTTGAACAACTCCTTAGCAAAGGCATCTGTTCAGCTGTTACTAAAAACTTATCAAAGTTTCCTCGCTCCTCCTTGGTACTATTTTTACCTTTTCTCTATGTCAAAACCTGCTGAAGGCTCTGCTCTCTGCTCCTCCTTACCAGCTTCATCACATCCTCCTCTGCCCAAAACTACACCTCATATTTGTTTGTCCTCTTTCACACTGCCTTGCAAAGAAGGAGTGGGAAGCACCAAGGCTGTACTTCTTATATCTTGCCTTTTTCTGGAAGCTAATTGTCTTTACCTTCCCTCTATCACAGTCTCAAACTTATCTCCTGCCATTCCTCTCTGTGATCAATGAATTGTTCATGGACAGGTCTGGCCTCTACAGGAAATAAAAAACCTGGAGAAACCCCCAAGAATCCAGATTCTTACACTAGCTACTTTTCAGGACTGCCTATAATTACACCCACACATATTTTTCCATATAAACAACACAACAGCAGCTAAGAGAAGCTGTGGAATCATTAATACAGGGAAAATGACATGTGAGCTCAGAGACAAGTAAAAAAAGGGCATTAGGAATTCAGGCAGGAGGACAGAGATCAGTCAAAAATAGCCTTTTCTGTGGTCTACCCCTCCCCTTGAAATGAGGTCCATGAAATGGATAGGACTGCTTGTGGATTAGCTGCTAATGAATTGCCACAAATAAAGAGAAGTTAATAAGGAAAATCTTCCCATGTAAAGTGAAGAACATATATCTAGACCAGCAATTTGGGTGAGATAATTACCAAAGTAATTTTGTTAAATAGGACAAATGTACTATATTTTTTTTAGAGAACTGCCATAAAAACCAAAATGTTACTTTTACTTGCAAAGAATCTGCCAAGAGTTCTCTTTGTACCTGATGAAATACCATACAACCAGCTTACTGAAAATCACTCGAAGGAATTTAAAGGCAGAATAATAACAAAACTGCTAGAGGGAAGAACAGGAGAAAGTCTGCTGTAAACATGAGAATATAATGGAAAGAAAGTATAAAAAAATCATGTAAGACTACTGTCACCTGGCTCTTACAAAATCGAGCATAGCATAAAAAAATAATGACAGTGACAGGAACAAGAAAATGAAATCTTTGTGCATTAATGATCATTAAGACAGAGGAAAAAAGATTTGTTCTTCCTGATATTACAGAATATTTATCTATGCAAAGATTATATGCAAATCATCAGTTCAAGCTGCTCTTCCTCAGCAAGCAACAACAAAATTCCCAAGGTCGGTTTGCTGCCCTCATGTCCCACTGCAGGAATGCTCTTGGGGCTATAACTGAGATTTGGTCTGTTTTAAAAAACGAGTGAAACAAGAAAATTAGATATATGGGAATCACAGGGCAGTTTTGAGGAATTAGTTGGAAATGCCAAGAAAAATATTGCATGATAGTGACTGGTTACTAAACAGGAATACTGGGAAGTTCCACAACCCGCCTGGTGAGTGCACTTACTCCACCTGGGAACCCAAAGGGAAATGTCTGGAATTGATCCTTTTCCCGCTACACGTTTTTGTGTTTGTGGGAGGGGAAGGCTAAGGGAGTTTGACAGGTTGGTCTTTCTTTCTTATGGGTCTTTCTTTCTGCTGCTCTTGGAAGGAAATTTCACTTCCATTCCCTATCCCTTTTCCAGAAACAACTTCCTACTCCCAGAAGTGCCACATGACAGCTGTCATCCTGCTGGGGGCTCAAATGAAGCTGTGTCACAGGTCTGGTTCCCCAGAGTATCTGAAATGACTGGCAACAAGCAGCAAAACGGAGAAGTAGGGAGACTTCAGGGAATTGTACTAAACCCAGAAGTTATATATTGCCAGTTTCCACAACTTGTTTGGATTCTCTATCTAAATTTATTGGCAATTTGGCTGCTATCTTCTGTCTAATTAGAACTAAATGTGGGCTGAACTTTAACTCTATTAATTCCCTTCATGTCATTATCTCAAGTTTGCAGAGGGGCTCAGCAGCATCTAGACTGGTGCCCTTTATGTAAGGTTCATTGCTTTTCTGAGCAATAATGCAGGTTGAAGATTCAAGGGGTGATTCAGTTAGAGCTAAATAAGAACAACTTAAATTAAAAGAAGAGACTTCTTAATTTGTGCTGCAATTTTTCCCCTTTGTATTAGCATTGCTTTTCCATCTCTCCTTTAATAAGATGTCTCTCCCTCCTGGTAAATATCTGTTTATGTGCAAGGACCTTTGCATCTATCTTTTTCTTGTCCTATTTTTAGTGCACATCTGTTCCTGTCCTGACCTCAATTCTCTTTCATCTGGGGCTTAATTTTCTCTGAGTATTCCTACTGCCAGTTCTTCTCACAGCTGTCAGATCCCTTTTTTCTTGCAGACCCATGATGTTTCTGTTGGTGGCCACTGCCTGGACTCCTCCTCTAGGGCTGGTAGGGGAAGGCAGCCCTGCAGAGAGCCCAGGCTCACCTCCTGCCCCCAGCTCTGCCAGTGTGGGCAGGTTCCAGAGGTTACAACTTGCTCTCTGTTTTCTCCCTGCACTTCTTTTGTGCTTTTCTGATACCTCAAGGTGTTACCAGCCACTGCCAACTGAGCTTGTTTGCATGCATGACAATAAATACCACTCCTGCTCCTTTCACAGGCTGTATTTCATGTCTCTTTGCATCAGTAATGAGGGAATTTGTTTTGTTCTACCTCATTTCTCCTCTTGGCAGCAGAATTGGGAGCATGAGCTGGAAGATGCAGGAAGGTCTTTCCTCTCTGGCTTTTATCTCAGCCTCAGCAGCGTTTGCAGAAGGAAGATGTCACACTATACCTTTTTCAGACCCAGAGATGGGGCAACTGAGAGGCATTTTAAAAACTTTTATGCCATTTTCAGTCTCATGTGAAGGGTGAGACAATACAGATGTTATAATTCACGCCACAACAATCAGAAGCTAATTATTTCCTAATTACAGTACACTATAAGCATTTCTTGGCCTATCAGCTTTTGCCACACCATGCTGTAAATGCCTTAAAGCCAATAATCTAAAACGACCCCTTGTGGGTCCCACTACAATGCATTTTTCATAGCTCTATTTCTCCAAAATATCCAGTCTTATTTGCAAGGCCATCCTTTGAAGCTTGTTTCTAGCTCCATTTCTCTGTCAGCAATATCTGTCCTATTCCATGGCATTTCTAAGTCAGAATTTCTTGTCTCAAAGTTCGCATACAGATGCACACTGTGTGAGCCTTCTGTCAGGCCCCGACAACTCTCCACAAATCCATTTCCCACATTACCCCCTCTCTTGGACAGAAAAACCTTGTTTGATGGCTTTGTTCATTTTTTGTTGTGTACAGTGAAGTACACAAGGTACTATTACTAACACTGTTACAATAACAACTAATGCACATAAACCTATTTTGTAAGCTCTTTTAGCTAAGGTGTAAACTCTATTTTTTCAAACAAGTCATCTAACTATGATCTACCATTTGTTTCAATTCGATTTGTTGAATTTCAAGAATTGGGAGCACGAGCAGGAAGATGCAGGAAGGTCTTTGCTCACTGGCTTCCATCTCAGCAACGTTTGCAGAAGGAAGAATTTGTCATCTCCCCAAGTGCATCTGGTGATGCACCCAGTGCTGCTACCAATCCCAGCAGTGCCAATCCCAAGGAATGCCAATCCCAGGGCACTTTGGGGATGCCTCCTGACACTCAGCCCTGCCCCCAGGCTCCAGTGCCCGTGGGAAATGCAGACAAATCCCTTTGCCTCCCCTCCTCATCCTTGCTGATGCTCCATTTGTACAAACTGATTTGGGAGAAAGTGTCATGGTTGTGCAAACAAGGAGCAGCTAATATAAATATTTTCTCCCTGTTTAGCTGATGTGTTCAGTGCTTTTGTCTCAGTCAAATTCCTGTCCAATTTCAGAGGCGCTACACAGCGGTGTAGCACCCAGATATATTAACATTTAAATAAGGCACTCAGGCTAATATATTTGAAAAATTTAGTTCAAAAAAGCTACTCTACACTCGATGCCTATTATCCATACACCTTTAGCAAATTCAGATAGCACAGTGAGCATGCCAGTTCTAGAAATTTCTACCTCTAATTCCAGGTAATATTGTAGGAAAGAGGAATGTGCACTGCAAACACTGCTCAACTGAAACGTTAAAAATGATCCCTTCTGCTTTTCCTCCCTCTCAGAGCACAAAGAGACTCTAATTAACATTCTCACTGTCTCTCCAGAATTCAATTCAAACTCAAAGTATGCTATCAAAGGCTTGAACATCAGACAGAAATTATTTGGGATGACTGAGCTATACATTAATTTAACTCTAGTGGATCCTCATGAAAAAGGATACCAAATGCCGTTAAAAGGACTTTACTTGCTTTTAAGAGAGAATAATAAAGTTATTAGGGATTTTCTGTAACCTTTAAGCTGTCTTGCAATTGAGTATGCTCGTGTAACTCGGCAAATGCAGCAAATCACAGTAACTCAAGAGCAGACTTGTGTGTGACATTTTTCTTTTCAGCTCATCTTTTCCCACCAAAGAAAACTTCCTCTCCACCTTGTGAGAGACAGAATCTATCAGGATCTGCAATTTTTTAGGTTCTCTCCAATTCCACCCAATAGTATCATTCAGAGGTTTTGCATTCTTTTCCTTCTTCTGAAAAAATAAATTTCTATGTATTGGATTTCAAGCCACCCTGACAGCATTTCCCAGCCAAGTAATTCCTTTGGTGCAGTAACCTGCCCCTCTACCTTGCAGATGATAAACCAGGTTTTAGCACTGTTTATCTCATGCTCAGGCCTGCTGTGCCACTTCAGGAAATGCAGGATGCTAATCAGCTAAATTATAAAGAAGAAAATGAACATGAAGTTGTTTCCTTCAAAATCCCCTTCTGGGCTGCACTAAAGCAGACCCACCCACATTCAGCACAGTAAAGGAGTAGCTCACTATCACCTATCAATTTTCTGGTTTATGCAGGCATCTTATTCTGAGCACATTAAAGCAGTGTTGATAAGAGCAAAATGGATTATTTTTTTTTTTAAGTCTAGATTTCAAAGAAATGTTCTTAAGAAGGAAGGTATGCCTAAGCAGTAGTGCATTACCACAGCACTCTTATTAGCATTTCTTCAAAGATGCCTTCAACTTGGTCCTGGCTACAAAGACAAAATCTGCATTTGAATAAAGATATTCAAAATGAAGTTGAAAATTGTCGGAGTTTCACGGAAAAGATGGACATAAGCCACAAAGCTGAAATGTAGCAAGAGAAAAAAAGACAGTAAGTGTGCACAGATAAGCATCCCTTGTGTGTTAGATATGGCTTCAGAAAAAAAAATGGAGAGACTGCCCATGTTCCAGCAGCTTCCTGCTGATCCCAAAAAAGCAGGGAAATTTCAGTCATTTGACTTGTCACCAATTACCACCAGAGCTAATGGCAAGGAGGTCTTGCAGTGTCTCTGAGTAATTACTGCCAAGATCACTGAAACAGACACTCCAATATATCCAGCCCTGTGATGAGAGCCTGCTCCTTCACAAAAACATGTAACAAACCCAGGGAGGATAATTATGCAGCCTCTATGAAACAATTTTTCTTCATAAGCCCAGGCAACCAGGTTTCAAATCTCAATTGCTTCCTTTCTCTATTCTGCTTAGTTGGGCCAAATATGTATATAAAAATAAACATTCATCACAGGTTTGGAAATAATTTTTAGAGCAGTGCCTTAGGCTGGAAATGGGGGTGTGTTCTATTCCCACCTGTCAGAGCTGGGGCAGTTCTCTGCTCTTCATTGGGCAGTTTTTTCTTTCTCTCTTCCACACCCAGCCCTCCCTCCAGGCGATCCCTGCTGTCCATGGCCACTGAGTGTCCCTGCATGGCTGATCCAATTCCAGCATCCCATGGGGAGATGCTGCGCCCAGGGGAGGAGCCAAGCATTCCTACCTGGATCCAATCTGAGCCTGGCCCAGCACAGCAGCCTTTGCCCACTGCATTCCCAGAGGAGCAGCTTTCTGCTGCCCTGCATTCCCAGAGGGAGCCCAGGCCCATCTGCAGCAGCCCTGGAGCTGCAGAGGAAAACTCCCCCCTTGTGCAGGATCCCTGCTCCAGCAGAACCACAGCTGGCACTGCAGGAGGGCTGAGCCCCCATGGGATGGGGCTGTGCCACCCCCTGACACACAGGGGGACAGGGCATGGTCTCACTCTGGCAGTGGTTTGCTTCTTTTTCTACTATTGCATTTGTATTTTTAATTTTCCTAGTAAAGAACTGTTATTCCTACCCCCACATCTTGCCTGAGAACCCCTTAATTTCAAGATTATAAAATTCAGAGGGAGGGTTTTTCATTTTCCATTTCAAGGGAGGCTCCTGCCTTCCTTAGCAGAAACCTCTCTTTTCAAACCAAGACAAACAGGACCTCAAAAGGATCATGGCAATGAATTCAACATTTCCACCAGAGGGATGCAATGTTTGCCAAACCCTGTGACTTATTTCTAACATTGCTTGTGGGCTGAGATATTATGTATTAACTGATTAATTTATCAAATTAACAAAAAGAAAACTAACAAATAAACAAAGTCTTACATTATGTATAAATCTGACCCTTTCAGGGTTTCTCTTCCAGAGAGACCACTGACAATGACACCTCACACCCATTTTTTTAGCATCCCTGTGACTCCATTCATAACCTTTCTCAGCGATAATTCAGGAACAATGACTTACTGTCATTTAGACACATCAGTCTAACCTCCAGAACATAACACCTACTATAATAAAGTTCCACATAAAATGCTTGCCAAGAATACATTGTCTTTACCCTGCCTGCAGGGAAAACCAATGTAGAAACTTGGATCCATTTCAGCTTAACACTCTAGTAATAATCAGATGTCTCTTACAAAAACATTAATTTACCTTTTTCCCCCCATGCACTTCACTTGTTTGTAAAATTCCTAATGAGTCCCCTTAGTATGCTGTACATTTAATTTACCTCAGTTAATGCTTCCATGGACAGCCTTTCTTTTGTCTTTCATTCAGATTTCATTTTTGTTCACTTTAACTCTCTGAGAGCTGCATTTCATTATTTATCCAAATGCGTCATCCTGGCTTTTCACTTCCATTCTGCCAGTGGTTTATTTAGTTATTGTTGAAAGAAAACATTAGAGCTCAAACATGTCTTCTCAAAATGATTTTTTAAGAAAAACCTTTCAGATACAGCATGAAAAAATTTTAGATGTTACAACCCAATGTTTTCAACCTAAACCTGTTGAAACATCAGTGGGAATAAGTGGTGAATTCTAAATAGCTTTAGATAAAATCTGACACTGTAAATCTGGCTCTGACAGTCCTTGGTACCAAGCAGCTGCTCCAGAAGACAGATTTCCTGAATGTTCCTATAAATGATCAAATATTTAAAGATACCTCCCTTGGCATAAGCCAATGAGGAATAAAGAATACTCCTTTTTTTTTGTAAAGTACACACTGATTTAACAGGTGCTATTTGCTTATGACATAAGTACTTGGTTAGCTTCTAATTACAACATTGATGGAAATCTCAATTTAGAAGGCAAAACTTTGACTGATGGATTTTCATGTTTTAAATTTTGAAAGGAACAACAAACAGCAAGAACAAATAAAAATACCCCCACTGGAGACACAGAGAGCAGGACATCTGAACAAGTTTGCACATAGCAGGAATAAAACCTTGTTGAACTTTATTTGGGATCAGGCAGGTAAAGCAAGCATTGTTTGTGTCCTGATTTCCTAACTGTAAGGTTCATGCCCACATTCACATATCATTACACACCACTCAATGTATTAAAAAAAAAGTTGATTATAAAAGTCAGTCCAATATCCATAACAAATTCAGGCTTTAGCCTGGACCAGTTAAATATGAAGGGGTCAGATTTACTTGGAATAGCACAGAATTATACTTCAGGGCAAGAGAAAACCAAAAATAATAACTTCATCTATCTGGAGACCAGAAATTCAATGACTGAGAAATGCTGCACTATGACTCAGGACCACTTATAAAGATATATTGTTCTAACAGACAAGGCAGGAATTATCTTTGTCAAATACCACCAGCTAACACTTTCTTTTTTTAAGCAGGTTGGGCTTCTTTGGAGAGATCTTATTTCAAAATATGTAACTCTGAACATGCTCAGGAAGTAACAGACTGCACGGCAAATAAAGGAAACAAAAGCAGAGAGGTTTTATCAAGGGGGAAGGCACACAGGGATTATATTCTTAGTTTGGTGAGGGAATCAGCATCACTAGTAAAATCCTCAGCCTCTGCATAGCCCTCTATGGGCTGAACCATTGGTCTGCAAGTCATGAACATCATATTAATATTTGCATTATTGCTTTTTATGAGCTGCAGGGACAAGTGGTAAAGCTGCACTAATATAAATATTTGTCACAACAAACTGTAACCAACATCACTCCATCATCCTCATACTCTGGGAACAACAAACTCCATCAAACACATTACAGTGCCTGCTCTACATGGTTACAGAAAAACAAGAATAAATACTGAGGGAAAAGCCACAATTTATCTCATGGGTTTTTCCTCTTGTGGCTTAATACAATGGTTACCATGCTACCTTGTCAGGCTGGAGATAAATGGAGCAGTTGGAAGCTGAAGCCTAAAACAGTTTCAAGCCTGGCTGTGTTCACACATTCAGAAATGACTGGAAGCAGCCTGAGCTCAAGGAGAGCTGAGCACTCTGAGAAAAGACATAATTCTAGAAAAAACAGTATACTCTCCAGCTATTCTTTCTTTTATTGTCTTCTCTCCCCCAACTGCTGTTGTTGAAATGTTAGCATCAGTTGGCACAATTTCTGCTCCCTGCCTGCCAGCATTTCAGTAAAACACTGATCATTCTGATGAGAAAGATGAAAAAAACCTCTCAGGTTCAAAGAGAAAGTTGTATAAAGTTCATGCATGATTCAGTCTCCTGTAGGGCTTTTTAGTCTATAGCATAAACCTCTAGAGCTAAACTGTAATAAAGAGCAAAAAGATTGCAGGAAAATGAGTCCTAAAACTTTAAAGACCACACTTTACCCTTGTTATTTACACAGAGCATTACCCAATGCAGTATGGGGGGAAAAAAAAACCAAACCAAAACCAGCTCTTTTCAAAACAAGCAACGGGGAAAACTTGAGTAGAGCACAAACACAAGTATCTTTAAAATGTACAATCCCTGGCAATGCTGTACCTTTGGCACCAAAGTTTTTAATTTCCTGTATGTTACAATTCTAAATGTAGGAGGCTTGGATACACTTGGGTTTGTGGAGGAATGGCCCCTCAACATAGCAGGTGTCACCCAGCTCGACTCTCAAACTCACACTTTGGACTTCAGTGCTCCCTCCCAGTCCAGCCCAGGCACACAGAAGAATAAATCTCTGCAATCCTGCAGGGGATCACAGAATCCTCCTCCACAAAAGGCCAGGATAGACCTCTTCATCTCAGTGCAGAAGCAGCCCCAACCTGCAGCACTTTGTCCCAAGATCGTAATAGCCTCAGTGCCATTCACAAAATCAATTTTTAAATGGGAAAAAAAAAACTAAGCTCAAAATAATTTAGAAACAGGAGGCATCATTATCAGAAATGGCATAAAACTGCATGATTTTCAATGAAAATATTACTGAAATACTGCCTTTATTCAGCAGTATTCAGTAGTTTGCAGCTCTCCCACTCAACTTTCTATGTCTACAATTCAACATATTTACAGGTTGTAACTGTTTTTAATGATTTCCAAAAGAACTGGGCTGCAATATGTAAACACTGATCCAGAAGATTAAATCTTAAACAGGAGAAACATACTCTGAGGACAGGAATGAAAAGAACTGATGTTAATTTGTGTGGGAATTAGCTGCTGGTAGGTAGCTTAGGGTTGGCAAGTTAGATATTTTATTTAAAAACAAAATGTTTGCACAATAGTAGCAGATTCTAAATTTTTATAATATTTTCTGGAGATAAAAACCTTTTCTGTGCCATCTTCATCTATTGGAAATTGCACAACTTTAATTTAGGAAAGTTGGTGAGCTTTTTTGGCATCTGTCCTGTTAAGTAATCAAATTCACTCAAATTGCAGTATTCAATGTTTATATAGCTGTCTTTGTGTGTGTTGAGTGGCTAGATACCTACTTGAAGCAGAAAATTAAAGAAAAGGAAGACAAGAAGCGCTAAGAACCAAGCTACAATTTTTTTTTCCTCTCAGATGACACAAGATAATTTAAAACCTAAGAGCTTTCCTCACAGAAAAGCTATTCCCCTCCATTTTCCATAATCTGTCTTGTACTTTCTTACAATGAGAGAAAAACATCCTAACTGTGTATTTCCTCAATATATCCTTGCCCCTTTCAAATATGAATGAATCCTGAGGAGGAGCCTCTTATGTGGTGGTACCATACAGGCATGTGACACATCTTTTCAAAACTAGGAAAAAATACTTCTTTTCTCCAATAATGCACAAAACCCCACATTATCCAGCTTTGATTATGTCCTCTAGGTGTCTGAGAGTCTTAAACAGATGTCTCTCACCCTTACCTTTACCTCTCTGTAGATTTGAATAAACACATTAAACAGACACATAACTTTTCTGAGTTGCACTACGAACATTTAAAGCTTGTTTTTCAAGTTACACAAAATATCTTCTGTACTTTATTTCTTTTAACCACCATGAATATCCTAAAAACCACAGGCTGATGCTGAGCTGTCCTGCAAGACATCCCCCCACACTGCTGCCTGCAGCCCCAGCCCTGCAGAGAGGCTGCCAATTTGGCCAAAAGCAGCTGTTTTGAAAGCTCCTCCAGGATAAGATCACTCCTGGCTTGACAGAGATTTGGGGCTTGTGGCTTTGGAGTGAAAAGTTCAGTGAAATTCTTCACTGCCCAAGGAGCTCCTGCTAGGAGCTGCTCCCCAGTGCAGAGATTTGCTCTCCAGTTTTGCCTGGGGTAAAGCAAAGCTGATGTCTGCAGAGCACCTCAGGCCTTTTTTGGTATCCTCTATGGTGGCAACATAAATGGTCAGTCAAATAATTAAAATGCTTTTAAAAGAAAAAGAAATATTTCTAAATTATTATACATGTAAGACCTGCAGGTTGCCTGTGAGTATAAAACTACAGCAAAAGAAAAGACACACAATGCTTCTTGCAGTTATATAAAAAAGTTTAAGGCTAAATATACAATTATATAATGAAAGAAGACTGGTTTAAAGGCTCTGTGGATGACTGCCTCCACTGGGCAGGAGCTTGGCCAAGAGGGATTGCTTTAAGGTGTTGGTATCTGTTCAATAGCTGATCTCCTTGGATCAGTGGCACACGTTTGCCAGTGACCATCAAGGGCTGGGGTGGCACTGGGGATGCTCCCTCTGCTTTCAGCTGTGGGAACTGGCTTCCCCTCAGCCCCCTGGGAAGAGCACAGTGGGTGTGAAGGAATGGCAGAGAGGAAACTCCCATGGACAAGTGATGCTCTAAGTTTGAGCTTTTATATTTTTCAGATTCTGTGCTGCCTAGGTGTGCAGCTCTGAGCTTCATATCACACATCAGTAAATTCTCTTCACAGGGTAGGCAGACAAAACAATTATTTTCCAGCTTAAGACCAAGAATAACTGTTACAAGCTTCAGACCCAAGAGCATAAAAGCAGGAATTGAAGAGAGAAAAACAAGCAGGATAGGATCTCATGAGCTAAAGCTGTAATTGGGCAATTAACTGCAATGCGCAAATGGAGCAGAACATATAAAAGTGAGAGACTGTTGTCATCATACTGCAAAAGTTCCATACCTTCTTGGGGATTTCTCATGGGCATCTCCTCACAGCACAGCCAACAAACACCAACTCTCTCCTCACCCACCTAACCCACTCTTTTATAGCACCCATCCTCACCGGACACAGCTGTGGCCTGTTAAGGGCAGGCCTGTTCCTAATCTTTGGTGATTAGTACAGCTGCAGCTCCTCAGGGGTGAGATTGCCTTCTGTATTATCTTTATTTTCCTGCATTCTATCCCCCCACAAGAGACCCCGTGCCTGCTCGTGCATTTTGGGACCATTTTGGTTCATCTTGGGTGCAGCCCTGGCTGTGCTCTTGTGCTGCCCAAGGTGGATCCATGGAGGAGAGCCTTTTAATAAATCGCTGCTTTATTCTTTAGCTCTGTCTAGTCTCTGTTCTAGGCCAGCCTCATCCAGCTCCTCAGCTCTGCAGAAGAGGGGCTCTGTAGCCCTTCCTGCCCTGCTCCATCTGCTGGCAGCCAGGGCAGGGCTGCTCCTTCTCCAAACCAAGAGCCAAGCTTGAAACTGGCCACGTTCCGTTTGCACCAGACCTGACCCCTGTTTCACCCAGTTCCAGAACAGGAAAAGTTGAAAGTTCATAGATTGGATAGAGAAGAAGGTCTAAAATGCCCACCTCCCATTTGCACCAGACTTGACCCCTGTTTCACCCAGTTTCAGAGTAGACAAGTTGAAAGTTCATAGATTGGATAGACAAGAAGGTCTAAAATGCCCACCACACTCCCCTTCCCCTTTTTCTTCCAATGCCTTGGTAGCAAGCCAGTAAAGGCTTGTGAATTCCAAACAACATACCCACATGAGAGAATTTCAGGGATAACACTGGTGTTTCTGGAGATAATCTCAGAAAACTCACAGCCTCTGCTACTTATCTGAGATTTGCTTGATAGATCTAAAAGGATGGTTTTACTTGTAGTGCATATCTGCTCCTAGACATGCAATGTGATTACCCAGCACTGGATTTCCACTGTAAAATTCAACTTTCTTTCCCATATGGCAGTAATTGCAGTGCAGGGTCTCAGTAGGCATGTAAAACAGAGAGTACAAGAAAGATAGATAGCACAGGCAGGCTCTGCCAGCTCTGGAAGCACTTCTATGCAAATTGAAAGCTAAAACCAGAATTTTTAACTGAACAAGTGTATTCTCAGGTTTGGGAATCAAAATAAATGTAGGTATTTAGTTTAGGTCTATCTGTGTATAGAGCAATCATCTCACTGCTTATTTTAAGAAAGTTTTGTGTAATACAGATTCTAGATAATGCAAGATTATGCAAATCTTAATAAATGTTAAAACAACCCTGACTCTGTGAAGATACTGGCTATTCCAACAGTTTTTCTCTTCATTCTCTTATTTGTCACTAACATTGAATCAATAAGGTAAGGCTCAAGGAGTACTGAAAAAAATTAAGAAGGGGAAGAAAAGGAGATTGGTGCAGTTGATTTTTTTCTTTTGAGGCTTTTATGTCAAGAAACAAAAGAGCAGTTGAGAGAGGAACTGTTGAGTCTAGAGTGACCAGAAAGTTAAGGTTTTACTAGGAAACAGTAAGGGCCATGTGAGCCAATATAACTTTTTTTATGTGCAGTTATGATGAGATTTTTTTTTTTAATATATATAAAAACAAGGTCCATTTTTCATCCAAGGTTCTACTGGGTGTGTTTAAAGTGGCATTTGTGCAATAAATTACTTTTTATTATTTCTCCTTGCTGTTAGCACTGCAGTGCTACTCCAGAAAATGAGAAATATTTTACTTTATCTCACATACTTACACAATTCTTAGTAAACTCTACTATTGCTGCCATTTTTGCACATGACGACATGAAGTGATGATACCAACAGTCTGAATAAGCCTCAAGTGATATTTTGGTACCTTGGTACCATTTTTCAAAAATGGAAGTTTAGAACACCATGGGAATGCATCTTTCTAGATAAACCTTTAAACATTTATTTGCTAATAAAAGCTGTGTGTCTGCTATATGACCTACTCAGCTTTTCATCCAGTTTTGCTACCAGGCATTTAATTTTTCACAGGTAAAGCCAAAATTTTAGACTCCCATTTTGACAACTTTTTTCATAGTGTCTCTATAGATTGTGTTTCATCAATCTCTGGAAAAAAAAATTGCCTCCAAAATGATAGTCATAATCATAAACCACTGGGGAAAAAACCCAACATACATTTTTTCCTTTAAAACTTGTTGTAAAGAACTAAAAGATTTAGTACTCCTTTAACTCAGTCTCTTGTCTACCACAGGTTCTTTTTAAATTTCAAAATCCTTTCAAAACCTTCCTAAATCACCTTTAGTTTGCTCATTAGAGGTAGATGTTTCCTCCCTTAACTTCAAATGCTAAACTGAAGATGCGAATCAGAAAGTCTGCCAGACACATGAGATCCTGATCCTTAAATACTGATCCACAAGTAGATATTTTTCAAACCATGAACATAACTTCCTAGGAAATTCTGTATTATTCCCTTTAAGATGGTAGGGACAGAATCTTATCACTGAATAACATTAATTAAGTGTAAAAAATGCTTTGTTTTATACTATCAAACCTATTTTCTCTAATTCTAGAAATACACAGATGTAGGAAATGCTTGTTACAAAGGAAGATACCTCTGAATTGAAAAGATGTAAAATATTATTACAAATATTCTCCTGCTTCTTTAAATCTTTCCAATACTGGGAAAAAAAAAAATCAGTAAAGCACTATGGTTTTGATTCTTCACAGTCTAGGTTAGTTCAGCTGTTCCACCACAATTGCTGCTGAGAGCTTGGAGTTCACCATCCAAATATTATATAATCACAAGTTGGCGTGCCACGAAGTAAGAAAGTAGTAAATCACAGTGTCTCCTCGTGTGTAATGAGGAAACCATAAATTCCAAGCAAAGGAGAGGCTTTTTGCTTCTCATATGCATGGTGTGCAAGTATGGACAGAAAAGTTTCTCCTGTGCTGTAAGAAAATCCTGCAGGCTGCCTCCATGGGGGAGCCACGATGCTCTGTTTGTTGGAACAGACTTTGCTTGTTTAGAAACCACAGAAATTCATCCCTGGCTCTGAGAGTACTGCCTGCTTACAACAAGCTCATTTTATACTGGCACCGTGAAATTCATTTATTCACATGGCTCCAGGCTCCACAAGCAGAACCTCCCTCCAACCTCCCCTCTGCAAAGTGAAAACAAAGACCAAATAACTGAGAGTGCACAACAAGAATGAGAAGTACTTGAAAACAATAGCTGGTTAGGCCAGCAGCTATTTAAAATATTAGTAAATCAGCATGTGGCTCTGCAGAAGATGACATTTAAAGCCTCTCCCATTCTCTTCCTCATTTCTCATTGTTCTTTCAGAGGCATGGAGCAGTCAAGAACAGCATTTTTTTAGCATTAGGAAAGAGCTCAGCTTAACTGGGAGCTCAGGGACTCCTCAAGCTCAGGACAGATCATTTATGAGTTTGGTGGGACAAAAGAAAAACCTGTATTTCTCAATATGGCACCTTCTGAAGAAAACTTCTCTTTCTTTTTTTTTTTTTTTCTTCAATAAACAACGTTGCAAAGTGAATTCTGAGATCTCAAGGAACCCCATTATGACTTGATATATTCCTATGAAGGATACTCTGCTTCCATCTTCCTAATAGGTTTATGTACCATAGTTTAAGGCAGCACACACACAATGAGCATAAATTGTTTACACTGCTCTGCAAATCATTGAAGGAGTTATAGATAGTAAAGGAGTAATATACATCAAATTAGCTTGTAAAAGGCAAGGCAAATATAAGATGAATGAAACAGCAATGCAGAAAAATAAACCTATTACTACTGAACCCAGTAGTAATATCTCATTTAAAAGTACTTTAATTAATGCCAGTCCTTGAATGCTTGTGGCAACTGGAGCAAACAAACAGATTATGTTGAGGTGCCAGTGTTTTCCAGCCGAAGTAAATCTTCACAGATTTTATTTATGATGTTTTAATTGTCTGTGAGGAGAAATTGTTATTTTTGATTTTACTACACACCCATAATTTGTTCCTGACTTTCCAAATATTATTTCAGCAGCAATGCTGGTAGAGAAAAACATAACTTGAGAAAAATAAACTACTGAGAGCAGCTTACCAGAACTGGTGCTGTACCCCCAGAGTAGGTGGTGAACAGCAGTCAGAAAAGAAACAGAGCCAGGCTGCACAAAACATCTCCAGGGCAAAAGATCAGACAGAAAAATTCTCCCCAGCTTATTCTTTCAAAAATAATGTTTTTATGATCTGTGGTGAAGTAATTAAGAAACATTTTTTGCTAATAGCTTTTTCCATCTATTAGAGGCTGGTACTCTGCACAGTAGACTCCTTATAGCATAATTTTGCTCAACCCACTCATGATCTTATTTCCTAAATATGGCACTACAACAAACTTAGCAACAAGCCCTCTCAGCACTAAGTAGAAAAATCTATTTTGATAAACTGACTCAGTTTAATTTTCACACTGCACGAGGAAATATTGATTTCCTGCACATTACATCATTCTTCCTCCGTGGCAAAGTTTACATAGATTGCTGCATATTTGCATCTTCTGTAAGCCAAGCTCTAGCACTAAGTAGCAATTTAACCAGAGAATGCATAATTCAGCAGCTCCCCAAACCTCCTTGTTCACAGGCACATTACATATGTTTCTGCTTCAATTCAACACCACGAGGATCTTTGATAGACAGGCATGTTACTCCTGCAAATTTACACACACACAGATCTGATACACATTTTCAGCACTCACTTCTTCTGGGATGTTTTTATTTGGGTGATCTCTTCTTAACACTTGCAGCTCTGAATTCCCAGCTACCCTGACTCTGAATAAAGACTGAAAGGATTTTCACACCAAGCTGGTGGCTCCCCAGTAGGAGAAGCTGTGCTGTGTGACATAAAGCTCTGCTTGAACAATTTGGTCCTCCTAAAATCCCACCCCATCTCCTATCCTGCAAGCTCAGGATTCCATCTGTCATTGCATTCCCTGCAGGAAGTGGTAGAGAAGGGGCAGGCAGCAGAGACAATAAGTTCCTTTGAGTCCATGGATGCTGGGATCCATTTTCTCAACTGTTTTCCTTCTCTGCAGGGACTTCTGGGCAGCATCGCAGGAGTTTAGTGGGCTGCGCATATATTACACTCTGTCATGTCCACTGGAGGTTTGGAGCTGGTGGATGGAGTTAAAGAAGCAGCAAATAATTCACTTCAGTTGAAAAGAGAAAACAGGAGACAAGGGGAGCTCTCCTGAGTCTCAGTGAAAACAAAGAGGTGAGGGAAGTTATCTTGATTCTTTCAGATGCCCAGCTTATCAACATGTCAGAGGCAGTGTGGTAATGAAACTCAAATTCCTGAAACAAGATCAGCAACTGGAATGAAATACAGCCCTAAGAAATGGAACCACTGCTCTGAAGATTTCCTTCATGTTTAACTGAATCTTCACAACTATTCCTCTACATGGGGCATTTCTGCTTATTAAATACCAAGTGGAACCGTATTCAGTGCACCCAATTCTGCCAAGCCACCCAGACAAAACTCAGACTATTTCTCTGAGATCACAGGTCAAGCCTATAAAATTTTCGTTTTATTCTTTCCAGGAGACAGAGATTATATAAGATCCATCTATTCTGTTGGCACTGTCAGACCTCTGCAATACACAGGTGCTTGATGTATGGTTTTAGCTTTGCAGACGTTTTGATACCCTGTCATTCCAATAAGCTATTGAGATTGAAAAGTGAATTGAGAGGAGAGGAGGAAAGTGCCTCTGCTCCTCTGACAGCCAAGAAGAATTTCACAGATGCTCTATTCCCACTGAGCTATCAACAGATAAGCACAAGCTCCATTCCCATTCAGCTGGCACCTGCCCTGTCACAAGAATGAAGATGCATTGTCTGCTTGGGAGCAGCATGAGAAAATGTGACAAAACATGAAGAGTCATCAAGAAAATCTGCATTAACCTCTGTGACTGTAAAACACTCTGCAGCTCGAGCTCAAACCCACACAGCAGTGCAAACAGGATGCATTTGGGCAGGACTGCAGCAGCATGCAGCCCTTTTGAAGAGTTTCAGATCTGGGTGTTTGTGCTCACTAATTATGTCTGGTGGATGAGATGTCATCAGGAGACTTTGTATGTTTAGGAAGATGTGCTGTTTGATTTTCATGTTTTGCATGCTTTGCTCACATGCAGCTGTGCAGGGCTGCTCTGTGTGGATTGCTCTGTTTAAAGAGAATGAGAAAAAAAGTATTTTCATAGCTCATGTGAAAGTGAAACTTTATTTGGTTATCCCCAGCTGCAGCTACTGAGCAAGGGTCTCAGGTGGGCAGATCCACACACAAAACCACACTCTCAGAAAACTCCAGTGTGTGCCTGGGAGAACTTTGCAGTCTGACTCAATGAAGTCTCAGTGCCATCGACAATCTGGCACAGGTTGTAGCCCTGTCTTCTGAAACAAGCAGACCTCAAAGAACCTGCCACACAGAAACATCAGATTTTCATGCTTTAGCATGCTGCCTGGTAAAACATCAAGATGTGGGCTTGAGTAGAAATTCATTGTGATGGAATAAAAAACTGCAAGATTGCTTCCTCACATGAGGATGAAACAAGCTTTTGCTTTATATTTTTATTTAGGGACACAGGCAGCAATAGGCAATGTCCTCTATGGCCACTCTACACAGGATCTTAAGGTGGCATGTTTTACTGTATATGGTTTTTAACTCTAGGTGTAGATGAAACCCCACCCACTCATCCTCATCCCCTCCATTCCTGTTGAGAGCTGCTGCATGCCACATGCAGAGTTCTCCTAAAATAGCCTCAAAAAAAAAAAAAAAGGTCACAAGTAATTTTTTTTATGTTGGGCAGGAAACAAGAAATTTGGATAGTCCCTATCAGAGCTGGTTTTAGAGACCAACCACCAGGAAAAATTCCTTGTTGAGTATAGCTCCTCCAGAACTTTACACTAATATTTACACTAAAAATTTTGAAAGTGAACAAATCAAATCAAGTTTGACCCCTTACCCTCCTGAAGCACCCTTGGAACCCCAAGAATTAGAGCTCCTGGGTTCTGTGGAATTGGATTTTTGTGTTAATTTTAAATACACAGGAAGAAACCAGTCTAAAGCTTGGTATGTTTCTCCCTTTCACCCTGTATATAAGAATCAAACTTTTTGGTGCAATTACACTTCTGCAATCTTTCTAAATCCAGTAATGCCCCCCCTGCAGCTGCAATCAGAAATGTTTTTAGTTTGTAAAGATCAAGTCTGAGCCTTTAGCGGCTGGAGTTATTAGCTAAAAGATTCTTTTTAAGATGGGTATGTATGTGCTGATTTTCGATAATAATTGTACTAATCATGATACCTTGCTTGTTTCAATGTGCGTAGAGATTAATTAGTAAGGCCACTAAAGGAGGGTTTTTTGGTTGAAAAGAGAAGGGGGAGATATTGGGACACAAGACAGATGATGGACTTTGGGCCTGGTTAGCATAAGAGATTTGATAACCAAGATGCCTTGGCAAGAGCAAACGGAACTTTGAGGATTAAATCAAGATTGCAAGAGGATTCAATCAGAGAAAAGAAAATTACATCAACTTCTGCAAGCAAGAGATGTTGTATAATGCATACGTTTGTTGATGTGATGATTAACCCTATCACTGTAGTAAAACATTACTTGCCTTCCTAAAATAGTATATAAGCAGAAGTATTCCACAATTAATTTGTGTGGCATTCACATTTTCTGGAAAAATCCCTTCACTCAGGATTTTCCTCCTGGGAAGCTGAGAAGCCTCAGAGAAAAGGAAAACAATAATTATCTGATTTGCTTCTCCTGTGTTTTGCGCCTTTGGAATGTGTTTGGAGATTCTCTACCCACAGGTGATTGTGTCACTGGATTCTGCTGTGAGTTGTTTTCACTCTTTGGCCAATCAGGGCCAAGCTGTGTTGGGACTCAGGAAAGAGTCACAAGTTTTCATTATGAGCTTTTTAGCATTCTGTAAGTATCTTTTCCGTATCTTTTAGTATAGTTTAGTATAGTATTCTTTAATGTAATATAGTATCTTAAAATAATAAATTAGCTTTCTGAGAACATGGGGTCAGATTCATCATTCCTTCCTTCATTGGGGCACCCCACAAATACAATAAATTTGGATCCTTTTGACCATCTCACAGTTTCCCTGTCTTTTTTTTATAGCTGAGGAAATGGTGGGGAGGGGACAGCAGCTGTGGGCTGTGCGCTGCTGCAGGGCAGGATGAGCCAGCACTCACAGCTCTGCCCAGAGCCCTTGTGAATCAGCATTTTCTGCTCAAAAATTAACTCTGCTGAGTCCCCCCACCCTGGCAGGGGCACAGTGGGAGCCAGGGGGTTACACGCACCCAAACAGTTCCCGTTCTGTGCCATTTTGGTCCCATTTGTCCTCTTTCCTTTTGTTCCTTCTGAAGTAATCCTCCTTGGGATGATCATGCTGGATCTGCTCCCCAGGGTGAGGATTAGCACAATATCCTGGCTGAGCTGCTGTAGGAAGAGAGGTGATCTGCTGAGGAGCGGATAGGAAGATTAAATGAATAAGAATTGAAATTACTTGCTAAGATTTTGGGAGGCAGGACTGACAGAGATGAGTACAGACTAAGGGAGGGGTGTGGGAATCTCCCTGAATTGGTCATGAGGCCCCCCAGATGCCCTCTAGGGCTGCCATATATTCATTAGCAGGCAGGGGAAATATTAATATTTCTGTGTTCTGTCAAGATGCCTTAGGCACATTGGAGCTGCTTTGTACCACTGCTGCCATTTCCTTCACAAAAATTTGGAGAGGCTTCCTTGGTGCTCATACACAACAAGAAGATACAGGTGAGAAAAATATCTCAGCTGAGATACCTCTGATGGGATAAAGCTCTCCAAATAAAGTTCCTGCACTCAGGCTAAAGAGAAATCTTCTTTACCCCAAAGATTAGTGTTGGGGCCCTGGTTGCTGAGAATTTTTAGACTTTCTGTGCTGACAGGCACTGACCCACAAGAGAACACTGCATTTAACCTAAAACCATAAAAAACCCTTCCAAAATTGAATAATAAAACTAAAATTATAAGTATATAATTTAAATAAAATATATAATATCACATAATAAAAGCTGTAAAGTTTATAATTTTAAATATATAAAAATAATATCTATAAACATATAATATATAATAAATAAAATAAAGATAAATCTATAAATATATTTATAAATATATAAATACATAATATAATCATATATATATTATATATATAAGCAAAATAAAAAATTTAAAACAATAACTAATCTTTCTTCACATTCTTCATAAATTTAAATAATATTATAGAATCAAATTTTAAAATCCACATAACAAAACACAAATAGTTATTAAGTTTAAAATAATTTTAAACTAATTTCTTAGTCAGGCAATTTATCTTAAAAAAAACCTAATTAAAGATATAAAACTGTTTCATCATGTGTTAAAAAAATACTATAAAACTGACAACTTATAAAACAATAACATAAATAAAAACTAAAAAACATCTAAATCCAAACAAAAAATACAATCTCACACATTCAATCCCAACCCTAACTAAAAAAAACCAAAAAATCCACAGATCAGGGCTATCATTCACTGAAAGGAAGCTGTTGGCCATGCATAAGACTCTCCTTGCTATGATCTGAAAACGGATTTTTCACCTAGTTACCAACAGACCCTCTGCTCACTGGGCTGGTTTTTAATTTTAAATCCAAGAAACTGCACCTTTATTAAAATTAAAAAACTAGCAAGTCTTCGAATAAAACCATAACAATGAAAGTTTTGTCCTTAGGATTATTGTCCCTGATGCATTATAGTAAATGTGTAAATTTGTTTTAATGTGCTCTTATTAATTTAAACATTGTCAATTGCATGACAAGATGAAACGGTCTGAATTGTCAGATCTACTCCTGCCAGATTTTCCTTTCTTTTATTTTCAACAGATTTTCCTTTTCCCTTTTCCTCACGATATATAAAAATATTGCATACAAGCTGGTGAATAATGAGAATGTCTTACTTTTACTTTGTTTCAGTGCTAAAACAAAGCATCACTAGGACTAAAATAATAAAACACCATCCTTACAGCTTATTTAGCCTGCAGAACTAAGTAGCTTTGCTATTTAGAAATTCAGTTTTTCACTAGATTAGATGCAGGGTTTGTCTTATGCTTGTAAAATTTGATCAGAATTCCCTTCCTTTTATTCTAAAAGGAAAACAATTTCTTGTTCCCTAGAGCATGCCCTGACAGATATCATAAAATGTCATTGATTCCATGTTTATTATTTGGTAGTAAAAGCACAGTTAATTCCCTGGATTGTAAAAATGTAATTAATACTAATTAATCAAATGGGTTTAAGTTCTTACGAATTACCACACCAAATATTTGGCATATTCAAGTTTTTCCTAATTATATCCTAATATATTAATTATTTTACAAAAAAGCCTCATCTACCAGTAGCATCCAACTTTATGGTTTTCCTAATATTTAATTGAGGATATTTTACACAGTTTTTTTTACTGATTAGTGGATTCCTCAGCACGTAACAAGCATCCCAAAAACAGAATTATTAGCAGCTTTTTTCTTCCAGTTTATGGCAATTAGATCTTTAAATTTTATTATTTTGGTGATTTCTATGTACTCATACTCTTAAAAATATCATTTAAGCCTTCAAACAGTTTTTACTACTTTTTTCACAATTATTTAATTGACCAGATTGATTAATGATAAATGAAGAAATAAGGAACCACAACCTTAAAGTTTTTTCCCACCTAAATGATTCTATGATTCTATATAAAGCAAGAAAACAAGATCCATATGACAAAATTTCAGGCTATATTAAAAAAAAAAAAAAGGGCAAAACAAAAAAGAAATGCTACAAGGATCCCCACTATTCCAAAATTTATCACATTGCAACTTTTGATTATTTCTTGCCACGTGTGGCTGCCCTAATATTATTTATGACTCCATTAAGGTCTTCAATTAATTAATCTGCATGATTTCCACAGTCATCCCCTTACAGAAGGGAAACCAAACCAGGGCACTTAATTTTTTGGCCACAAGATAAAGCAGAGAAGACAAACTTGGGTTTCTTTGCACTGCTGCCCCATGTTCTCTTTCCTACCTCCAGGGTGCCAGATTATCCTTGTTTTTTCAGATTTCCTGCTCAGACCTGCTTGGAAGTAACTGAGAAAGCAAGGCAGGCTGTGAATATTTATTTCCATAAGTGGTTTTGCAGGAACCCTGAGTAAAATTGTGAATGCTCAATGCACTGAGCATCAGTCTGGCAGTCCACAGCACCCTTACAGAAAAACAAGAAATTGTTGGCACTTGGGTTAATCCTATCAGGTGTTCAAATAACAAAAAAATGTTCTATCTAGAATATAAAAAGTGCCAATGCTAAATAAGTGTTTTGGAGAGGCATAAATGTGCATAAAAGCTGCATTTACAGGTAGTCAATAATCCTAATAGACCAAGTCTCTGCTGTCTCTTCTAGAGGAAAAGAATGAGTCCCACCTTCAGTAAAGCACCCAGAGAAAAAAACAACTTTATTCTGGTACATAGGACAGCCTGTATTTATGGTCTTAGATAAAATTAAACATCATATTATTGTCATATATATATATATATATATATATATATATGTATGTATATATGTACAAACACATATGTATACACCATGGGATGTACTCCAAAAGGAGAATCATAAAGAGAGCAATAGAACTTTTGTCAATTATTTCATAAAGAAATAAAGTTTCAGTGTGATATAGAACAAAATGGGATAATTAATATAAAATGCAGCAGATAAAAGCAGGAACAGGATAGTTACTCTTCCTATGAATACTGGAGTAGGTAAAATAATGAAGGAGAAAATAATATTTATTAAAGGATAGAATGGGAAAATGAATAGGATTGGTAGAGATCTCATGAATATTAAGTGATGCACAGGGAAACCTGGTGTTTGAAAGTGTGAAGGGCTCTCTAGGACATGATTAGGTTATGAAATGACCACTTAAAACCAAAATTTTAAAGCTTGTCTAATGTGAACATGCTAGGAAAATAAATATTTCACATACATTTTCCAAGAATCTCTGATTTGAATGTTGGCGATAAGGATGGCAGGACAAGATACTTGTTTGTTCATTTAATCGTAAGTGAAAAGCTCAACACTGAGAGTGACATAATTTTAGGTATACCCAGCATATAGAACAGAAAACAGTAGCAAATCTGAGGTTCTATATTAATGACCAAAAGAGGTAAATTTAAACAGCTGAGAAAATGAGATTTTGATAAAGAAATGAACAGGCTTATTCTAATGACCAGCAACATTTTAGATTTAACCACCAAAGCAAATCATGGACTGGTTTAAGTCAGTAGCTCACTACAGCTGTATTTTTGCACTCCCTGAAATATTGATCCCTAAACTCAACCATTTAGAGGCCAGCCACCATCCAGTCACTGGGGAGACTTAAATTTTGAGAAATATTACTGGTATATCTGCAAATTATAAGATGACCCAAACATGCTGACTGAAAAAATTTGAAGTTGTTATCTGAAGCACAAGAAGCATAATAAAAGCTGAGCTATGACATTAAGATTTGGGGTCCATAATTTTGCCATTCTGCATTTTTGGAGATAGACAGCAATGCTCCATAATTCTTCAGAATATGCAAGGAAAATGGGAAAACTTTTGTTGGTGATGCATGGAGAATTAATGAAGCCAGAGAGTCACTAATCTGTTTTATTGGTTTGGAGGCAGTTGAGGAATCCACATGTCAAACTAACAGGCTCTCTGGCATAAACCTGACAATACCCATTCCATGAGATGGTTGAGATCATCTGAACCAGATCCATCCTTGAGCACGAGGGCAGAAACCAACAAAAGCATTTTCTTTTAAAGATTTGAGTTTTACTACCTGAATAAAAGTCTGAGAGCCCTTTGGTTTGGCTGGGAGATGAGTTTATTTTATCTCAGTCCCTCTTTCCAAACCAATTCCATGATGGGGATTCATCCTGAGCTGACAGACCTCTGACTGCAAGGGCAGCAGCTGCTTCTGCCTTTCAGCAAAGCTCAAAATGAGATTCTGCCTTTATTTATAGAGAAAATTGAGAGTGGTGGAAGACCTTCTAATGGCTTGAGCTCCGCTTAGGAATATGAAGGAGACAAAGCAGGAATCCTTCACTGACACTCCAGGAAAGCGTTTTATATTGTTCTGATAGGAAATATTCACATAATAAGTGGCTGAACGTGACTACAGCAAGAAGGCAAGCTCCAAGTTGGCTTCATGAAGTAGAGAGCCTGAAACGGAGCATCTGCCTGGGTCGTGCCCTTCTCTCAGAGGAAGGTAATTCATCAGCATCTTCCTCCTCTAACCTCCTGACAATCTTCCCTAATTATCTCCATCTAACACAAATTTGTTTTCACTTTCTACCCTTTGTTCAGGTTTGCTCAGTAGTTTTCAGATTTGCAGCTGACAGATGAACAGCACCATCACATAAACTGCAGTTTCTTAGGAAACCAATCTAAAAATGAACATCGAGGCTTTTCAGATATTTTAACCACAGTGTTACAGTTCAAGATCCATGCTAAAGAAGTGTGACAAAGAAAAACAAGCATCCAGGTCCTTTGAGAAGCTGAGGTCTCATTTTGTGCTGCCATGGCCTGGCCTCTGTAATTGATAGGTGCATACACAGTACATGCTGTGGGGAATTTAAAATTCAACAACTTAAGGAAGGGGCCACAGTGCACTGAAATATATATATATATATATATTTATTTATAATATTGGAGCCAGCAGGAGGCAAGCTGCTTCCTAGTCATCTTTTACCCTAAAATACCTTGTGAAGAATGCAGGGATTAATCTTGGGTTAAGAGACTTGTTTAAAGAGTAAAGAAGGGTGTAAAATATGGACAGATGGGAGGTAATATGCAGTTGAAAATCTTGCAGTTACATGAAAGCTATTACAGCCTTCAAGGTCTTACTCAAAATCTCAAGGAGTTTGGTGACTTTTAAATATTTCTTTATTTAAAAGAAAAATCCATTTCTTTTATTTGTAGCCCAATAAATGGAAATATGAATGTAGAATCAAATATGACCACTCACAGAAAGAGGAAGTTTCTAGTTCTTCTAAACCTCATTTTCCTCTATTGTTACAAATTGATTTTAAAATTATTTTCATGACATGGAATGATTGGTTTCTTCCTTTTTCTTTTTTTTTTTTTCCTGGTTAAAATTATGTATTATATTAGAACTGTATGATTAAGAAAAACACTTATTTGTTGTAGAATTTACAAAGCAATACATAGGTTTGGAAGATAGTAAAATTGTGAAAATAGAGTTAGGGCATTCAATAACCATAAAGAAAATTCTATTTATTCCAAGCAGTTCTATTACAAACTGTTAACAATTTTTCCATTATATATGATCAGATAAAACCAGAAAAACCTACAATGGCTGAAGATAATAAAGGATTAAAGCTGTTGTACCCCTAAATTACATGGCACAATGAAGTTCCATGACCAAGGACTTCTCATTGTTTCCCTGTGAATTACTCTGAAGAAATATTTTAAGAATTTGAAAAGTGTAAAGACTTCTGAGGAAAAAGCAACTTCATCATACATAAAAATATATATTTATAGGCTTTTTAAAAATTTTTATTTTAATATTTATGTTTAAAATGAACCCTCACATTTCACCTTACAGTCAAAGTTAACACTTGTGCTGTGATTTGCCAAAATGAAGCATCAGTGATACAAAACCAGACAATAACACTAATTCTAGCTGTAGCAGCAGAAAAAACCGATTTTGTAAAGCACCCGAGAACTCTTTTTGAAATAAAAGAAGCAGCTCTTGAGGAAAATAAAAGGCAACAGGCAGTTCCCTGAATACTGCTGACCATACTCTTGCTCAATCTATAATATCTGAATTTCAAGTACTATCACGTAGCACATTGTTAGAGCTCCTTTTTTTTTTTAACTCTCTTAGTGGGTTTTGTTAAATCAGGAGGAGCTATGTATAGCTCAAAGGTTTATTATCCTGTTCTAGGTTTTTCTTGTAATTGAGGCTTTTTTCACTTTTGACAAAATTCATAAATATTAAGGCTCACCTTAGACTATTTCAATCTTGCTTCAATTACCATCATCTGTTGATACAGCTTGTGTGACATGACGAGAGTATCACTCCTTGGAAGTTGCTCATTCTCAGTCAATTTTGCAATTCTCTCTGGCAAATTGTTGCATTAAGTGCATTTGCCACCATTCCACCTAGAGACCAATGCAAAAACTGATACGCACCAAGAGGTCCCAGTTGGAAAACCACTGTGGCCCCTTTGTGCTTTAAACCAGGCTCACACCTTTCAAATTCAGCCACACACAGTCCTGGCACACCCAAAGCACTGCAGGACCTCCCAGTTACATTTCTTTAACTGTTTTAGGCGTGGAAAAAAAGTTGTGTTGCACATGAATAATGGAAACCACAACATTTTTGGACAAACAATGAGCTTCCATTGCTGCATCACGGCACGCTCTGATTTGAGATAAAGCCAGAGCTGACTCAGAAGAAACAGGTGATTAAGCTTCAGTCTAACTGCTCACTAGTTTTACATTCAAAATGCTAATTGTTTCAAAAAGAAGATGGGTACAGCGAAATCTAAAGAAAAGAGCGAAGGTATAGGTGGCATAAATATCTTAACTTCACAGCGGTGGCACTTTTATGGTTCAGCATTTTTATGGTTCAGACTGTTTCCTGGGAAACATGTCTGAAAAAAATATTCAATAGCAATTAGGTCCACAGATTTATGTATGTTTAGAAATTCCCTGTCAAGGAGGAAGATAAGGTATTTGAAGTACTGACAGGTTCTAGCAGCCAGACAGAATGGGGACGGATAAAGGCATGAAAATTTGCTGAAGTCTTTTAAAATAAAGTAATTTCTCACACAGTAGTATTAATGCCCTACTGCTGTTAGTCTGCATTGTCAGCAAACACCTTAATGAGGAGGTCACAGACAAGCTGCTTTATTCTACAGGCACCATTAAGCCTATTAAATTTATTCCCCCCTTATTGACACAATTTTGCATTTGTAAGCGGCGACCGGTGGCACGAAGCCACTCAAAAGTTATTAACATTTAAACAAAAGTCTAATTTCACAGGAAGCCAAAGGTTCTGAGGGTCAGAACCAGTGCTTGTAAGGAGGCATTTATGCAGTAACTTTTCCATGGGGAAGTAAAACCCTTTTCTGTCTGTGATGAGAGAGGACACAGGTGTAGGACCAGGCTGATGCGCTGTGCCCGCAGCTCCACAGGCTCAGATCCTGCACACGCTGGGAGCAGCACAAAACCAAAGGGGGGATCTACAGAACTGCTCCCCTCATTCTCCTTCCATGCCAAGAAAAATCAGGGCTCAGTGCTGGCCTCACCTCTTTGCTTGATTGAGGGTGGCAAGAGGGCACAAGTGCAAGCTCAACACAGAAGTTAAAAAAAATTGACGATGAGGAGGAAAACACAGAGAAAACTTTCTTGTGCCACAGTTGCAGCTAAGCACAATAAAATTCTCACAACCCAAGAAATTAAAAAAAAAATTTCCAACATATACAGCTCTTTTTAAATTTTATTGTCTTAAAATTGCCAAGGCTATCAGGTCTGAAATGCTCTCATAGGAGATTCAAACAAAAATCTATTGACAATTGCAGAGATCTTAATCTAAAATTGTGTCTGGCACTGTACAAGTTGTTTCTTTTCTTTAAAAAAAAAACAAACCAAACCAAACCAAAAAAAAAAAAAAAAAAAAAAAAAAGCAGAATTGCTTTACTAACCAAGACTCTTCATTCTGTTTTCTCCCAGGCTTTCCACTGTTTGGAAATAATGTGTGCATTGGATAAAGACCGTAAGAGAGAAATGTTGATTTTGGAGTATCAGCACTGCAGGCAAGGGCAGATATGTGACTGTGATTCAGTATATTTTTTTAGGGGGATCCTGCCTATCAAGACTCCAAGTGAGTTCCCTCTACAAAGTTGGGAAATCTGCTGTTTTCCAGTGTAATTCTAATTAATGTGACACAAATCTGGCAGTTTAATGCTTTAGCAGGACCAGACTTGTCCTTAACTGCCTTCCATCACTCTCACAGGGACCTCATCTTCCTCAACATAAATTTTGTTCTAGAAGCCAAATTATTTTGGTTCCTTTTCTACCCCACATAAAATCTTTGGATTCCCAGTGTTGCTTGTATAGGGTGGGTGTGACATTTTTCATTCATATTCTTTGTGTTGGTCATTTCAATGCATGAAATAGATTTAAAAAAATAGATTTAGGAAGAAATTGGAATCTGTTAGAAGCATTAATCTTTAAAATAAAATATTTATGTTCTTAATTTGAAATGTGTGGGCTTGCTTGAAGTCACTAATTCTGTGATGGCACTAGTGATGGTGCATTTTCAGATGCTCCTTTGAGAACCATACATATAAAGTACAATACAACAGCAAAACTAGGGAAATATTAAATAAATAAATAAATATCCCAGGGGGAAAAAAAAAAACGAAACAGAAAAAAAAAGCAGTCTATTATACCAGGATGAAACCTTGTGAATATCTTAGGATGAATGAGTAAAAGAACCAGAGATTTCACATACACCCTTTCAATAAACCACTTTATCTGTGCCCAATTCTTCATATCTACATAAGATAAGAGCATGTCCTGAGCCTCAAGATTTACCACAAGGAAAAAAAGACATTTTGAACTGAGACTGCAGGAAACAGCAGAAGCGGTGGTCAACAAATAAATCCTGCAGATAATGTATGACTATTAAAAGAAACAAAACAATTAATGAGACAGGCTTGGGTTCCTCTCTCCCAAGTCCTAAGTAATTACAGGGGGGGCAAGAGCAGACCCATATCCAAGAGCCATGGTGTGCTGTGATGCAAATAAAACAATTAGGAACCCAGGAATTAATAAAGCCTTCATTTGTGTCACATCTGAAATATCTAAGCAATATAGCTGGCTTTAATTTGACATTTCTTCCGAGGCCATATGACAGGGATTTAATTAAATCAATACATTTCTCCTCAATGTTAAGTATCCCTTTTTTTTTTTTTTATGTCTATACTTTCATCTTGACCATTATTAAACTCCGTAATTCAAGTCAAGTAAATGTGAAAACTTAAAAGAAAAGCCTATGATAAGTAGACAATTATGTACAAGGTTGGGGGATTTTTCTGTTTTTAACCAGTATTTTTATTGTGGAGGAGAAAACTTTAACAGCTCAAACTTCTAGAGCTGTTTATTAAGAAGGAGTATGTTAGGAATAAATAATTATGGAAATAATATGATCAACTCACTAAAAGTTTTATGATAAACACTTCATCTTGTTTGCAAAATTTACAGGTGAAATTTTGGGAAATGTGCATGAGAAAACCCAAATTGCCACCAGGTGAATGTTTTGATGGACATCCTGGAAATTTTATGTGAATTTAGGACAAGAAATTGCCCTACATGACTGTGAAAGTGTCTTTATGGGACAAATGACCTTTAAAAAAGTTATTTATTTATAAATACACCTGAAGAGAGAAACTCTTTGATTTAATACTGAGAAGATCTTGATTGAATTCTGTGGATGAAATTGTGAGTGTGAATCAACACCCAAAGACCAACATCCACAAAACTCACAGCAACACACCACAATTCTCATTTTATGGTCTTGCTCTGTGTAAGCAGAGCTCCAGAAAAAAGGAAAATAAAGGCAACAACAGCTCAGTTCCTTACTTGGAAAATAAAGAAACAAGATGGGCTTCTTGCTCTACAGCAAAGTACAAAATCTCATTGGAATGGGAAAAAAAAAGTATTAAATCCTCACAAGTACAAAATGGAAGGTATGGATGCAAAAGTTGATGGTTCCCCTCTACCAGCAACCAAAATAGCTGCAGAAAAGTTTATTATCAGGGCTTACATCAGACTGGATTAAGTTCTTGCAAGACCACTACATTCTTGATTTGAGGATAATGTCTTTTTCTAATAACTTTATCTCTAAACTAACTTCATCTACAACCAGCTTCTGATGAAAATCCCCCACAGGTACGAGTCCTTGCTTTAATGTGAAAAGGCTCAATCTACCCATTCCTTAGCAACCAGTTTACTCTGGGTATAAAGCAGCATTATTTCTAGAATCCAGACTGACTGCAGTGATCTGTGTTGTTCCTGAGGAGAACTTAGGATGTTTTGGTTTTTTTTTGTCATTTGCAAAACAAGTTTTCACCAGTTTTGCACCTCCCAAGTGCAGCATAAAGAAGATTTTTTTTTTTCCTGTGTATTTCCACTTGGCCCAATCACCTTATTACTTCAGAAGATGGGGAGCTGTATGGTTTTGTTGGTTTGGTTTTTCGGGGTTTTTTTGGTTTTTTTTTTTTTTAAATTTGCTCTTGAATCCTAAATCAAGGTGAAGCAAATATAAAAGACATTCTTAAAAAAAAAATTCTGCATTCATCACCATTTAAATAGATCAGGTGAACCAATCCACCTCAATAAAAACAGGATTAGGAAAATAACCAGGCTGAATTATGCTTTTAACTTTAAAAGTGATCGTTGTGTTTACCTCCAGAGAGCATTCAGAGATAAATGGCTGCTATTAAAGTGATGATCTCATCAACACATGGCAGCCTTTCTCTCCTCACACACTGTGAAGAAAATAGAATTATCCTTCTTCTTGGAACCCATCTTATTTCCTCATGCCTCACAAACTGGGAGAAATGAAGGCAGCAGCATCAAGTGTGAGCTATCATGGAAAGGACAGGTGAAAATCTTTTCCTTCACATTTGCAGATGAGCAAAATTTTTAATAGGATTTTAATTATCAGAATTAAATATCCTTTTTCTCCTCAAATGGCGATGGAGTGATTTTCCTTTTGCCTTAAAAATATTGGAGTGATCCATCTCTCTTTCACTCCTGCATGGGGTATCAAGAGGAGCTGCCCACATTTCCCTTCTTGAGGATGAAAATCACGTTGCAATGCCCTGCAAGGCTTTGCAGAAGCGCAGACACCACTGGCTGCCACAGGACATCCCTGTCCTGCCTTCCCCACAGGGAATTCCCAGAGGAAAAACTGCAGAGCCCAGCGTGGAGAGAAGCAATGGCCAAGGAATCCCAACTGTTTTCTGCCTCAGCACAACTTCCTGTGTCCTCAGACAAAAAAAATAAATAAGAAAATATATTCTGCACTACTCATCCTGTTTAACTAGTCAATATTCTCACTGACTCCGAAGCAACAGCCTCCCATGAAAATTAAACTTGCCCTTTCACCTCATAATTGGAGTTCAGCCTCAAGCAACCCCCAAAGTCATGACCAGTCAAAAACACTATTCAAAGGCAGTGGACAAAGAAAAGACCCTTTGACTTTAGTTTTTACTTAAAACTGGCACACAATGCTCTTCTTTCACAATTCAGTCTTAGAGATAACACAGTTATCTGTGAGAGACATCGACGTGAAAAATCCTTATTGATGGAGGTAATGAACTATTTCTGCAGAGGAACCAGGAAAATCTTTACCAATTTATCTGTCCCTAAATTGGCCCAAAGTTTAATTTCCATTTCACTCTCTGAATTATAACATATGCAAGGAACTTAACCACTCTACACCAATAAAAACCAAGTTGCCTGAGTATTAGGAAATCTATTTTCTTAAATGTCTTAACATGCTCTGAAACCATTAGATGAACCTTGTGTGAATAGAAAATATTACTGGGTATCTCTGTGGGAAAAGAATTCTTGTTTTAAAGTTGCCATCCAGGAACTATATAATTATCTTAACATAATTCAGTTAAAATGTATAAAAAATTATAATCCAACCCCTCCCCTTGCATTTTGATATGCTCCACCAACATGCACTAAATGAATATATTTTAATTTATTCTCCCAACAAAATATGGAAGGGATGAAAAATCTCTTTTTTTTTTCAAAAAATATATAAAATTCAGAGGAGAAAAGCGACTATCCCAAGGAAAAAAAAAACAATTTCAAGCATAGTTGTGGTTCAGTAAAGTCTGAGACTATTTCCTAACTCTAAACTGGATATCCCTTTATTTTTCTATATTTTAAGGTCTTTCTTCTTAATCCTTTGAAATAATTTGGGTCTACATGAGGTCAAATGGGAAAGCAATGAGCCAAGAGGAGAACAACAAGTAGCCATCAGGACTGCTGTCCAGCTCAAAATATCCACCAGAATTCAGCTTATTCCATGCCAGCAGCAGCAGCAGGTTAGAAAAACAAAAAGGTCTTCAGCTGTAATTGAGCTATTGAGAATTTATTGCTCCTCTCAGTTCCTATATACCAGAGATTTTGTTCTTAGGTGGAAGTTGGGCTGCAGGTGCTTCAGGCACAGGGCAGGGCTCTGTTAGGTGGACAAGACCCAACCTCTTCTGCTCCAAAAATTCAATTTTACAGGATCACAAAAATCTGTTGTTTTCCTTAAATGACAAGATATTTTTTGCTCCCTTATCAACCAGAGCTGTGGCATAGAGGTAAGAAAAGCCATTAAACTGTCATTTGTTGGAGGGGGCTGGTGTTTGTGTTGTTATTTTTGCTTCTTTTTAAAGCCACCAGCACATGGAAAAAGTTAGAAGTTCTAGTTGCCATCTGGACAGTCAAAACCTATTAGAAGTATATAGGAATTCATATAATTTACTTGTAAATTTAACAGTATCCTTTTTTCAGTATACACTTGCCAAAACAAACTGGAACAGAAACAAAGCTTGCTGTTTCTGGAACAGATGTTGTAAAGACATAAAGGCAAAAATAAAAACTGATGAGGGACTGGCAAGCTAGTTTATTATACCTTCCACAGAAAAAAAACCAAACAGGGTGAAAATTTTTCTCATGTAGTATTATGGATTAATGAATGGCTTGCAACTGAATTCTTTCACTTCTTGGAACATTTATTTAAAGCAAAGGATATATACCTTTCAAACTCTGGGAAGTTCTACAGTTAAGTACAAAAGAATTGGCCAAATAATGGGACACACTCGGGGAGAGGTTGAATTGTAGGTGCTCTTTGAGAGAACCCTGGAATACAATTTCAGAAGAAGTTCATAAATGTTTGCTAAAATGCTTTTAGTGCATATTTAGGAGGATTAGAAAGAGAGAGGAGATGAAAAGTAAAGGTAGGACTGAACAGGTAAAGGACTAATTTCCTCTAGTTTGCACAACAAAAACATGAGAAACGGCAGTGATGTTGCTGAAAATGGCAATAACTGTCAAAGGACCAAATTAGCTTGATTATTTATTGTGACTATAATTCTATAAGGAACTATATAAGGAATATAATTCCTTGTCTCCAGCGGAGTTCCAGTGAGGTGATCAAGGCACTCACTGCAGTTCTGTCAGAGCCCTTGGTAGGAGGGGACTGGGGCACAGAGATGGCTGCAGCTGTCCAGTGCCATACAAAGAAGCCATAAAAAGCCATAAAAAGTTGTCCAATGCCATAAAAAGACAGTGGGACCAACACAAGGAATGCAGCAGACAGCAAGCAAGGCCTCCAGGATGGTGACACTGGAAGAGCATCTCCAGGCAAGCTGCCCTCTTCTGAAGATCATTCCACACCATTGACAAGAGTGACATACATCCAATCATAAAACGAAGCGCAGCACAAGTAATCAGCTAATTATCTGTTTTACATAATGAGCCAGGACGTGCTTTCACCCAAGGAAAACTGCTAAAAGGGAGAAATAACATGTGCCATAAGCATCAGAGGGGCTGTGCTTCCAATCAGTCACAAGGCAGACCAAACTTGAGAGAGATGTGTCAAAACACTGAGTCGGGGAGAGAAGAGCACTGTCACCCCAGGGTGGCAGGGACAGCAGTGCTGAGATCAGGGCTCAGAACACTGAGCTGCCACTGTGGGTGGCTGCATCTCCAGCCCTGGAGATCTGGGAGCACTCAGGAAGGGATCTGCAGTGACAAAACTGCAGCACTGATGGAAGGAAGTGGTTGCTTTGATGGCAAAGTATTGTTATCTTAAAGGTTAATTAGCCCTGCAGAACCTCACAGCATCCTTGTAGTCCTCCCAAATCGCCTGCCTCTTCCAAAAGTCTCAAGCTCTCCTCTTTTTCCTCAGTTGCAAAGTTCTCTGCTCAGCCTGGCTGGTGCTCCCCACCAGCTCATCTTTCAGCACAGAGGATGGCCTGCTCTTGTGCCTTTTGAGATTTCCTCCTTGAAGAATATCCAGCCTTCCTGGGCTCCTTTGCCCTTCAGGATTTCCTCCAAAAGGACTCTTTTAAACAGTCTCCTGCACAGGCCAAGGTCTGTCCTTCCCAAGTCCAAGGCAGCCATCCTGCTGACATCCCTCCTTACTTGAAGGATCAAACATCAAATTTCACAATCACCATTCCCAAGACAATCTCTAACAAAATAAAACCACAGAATGCCTTTATAGCATGCCAGACTTCTGGGGAAAAGGGCTTTTCCCTTGGAAGACCTCAAGTATTACAGACCATCATTAAAAAAAAAAAAAAACATAAGCTAAAAGATCCCAAAGCTTTTCATTATAATTCTAAGTGTTATCAAATTGTAAATTACTTCAGTAATCTCAGGGCAGACAAAAAAGTGGCCCAGAACCAGCACTGACTGAGAGATCTCACACTCAGTAACAATCAAAACTAGTAAATATTGATACTTTTCAGGATGTATGAGAACACTGAGACTTTGGAGCCACAACAATATTAATAAAGAGATAATCAATAAAATAAATCTGTCTGCAATTTCTCCTGATAATAAATACTCAGTCACTATAACACCATACTTCTTTTACCAATTGTATCTGGCTTGGTGAGTAGTAAATATGACCCTTACTGACAAGAACAGCTTTGCAGTTATGCTGCTGCATGTATTTTATGTATTTTATACCTGTTAGCATTCAATTACAAAACCAGAAGCATCCTATGTCTTCCTAGATGCCCTTTGAAAATTGCTTTTACCATTTATACCATTCTCTTTTTCTCCCTTAGAGGAAGAGAGTGTTGGAGAAAAGTAATGAGGAACTACAGCGAGTAAGGGAAACACACACCATTCTGCAAGCCTAAATTTCTAAACACAAAATCTGGGGTTTGTTTCATGATTGAACACCTCTTTTGCAAATGCAATTTATGCTTGTGCATTGAAAATTAGGTTATTTCATATTTTTGCACACTGCTATTTGAATAAGAAATATATATATATATATATGATTTTTGACATTTTAATTGAAACCTATTAAGAAGTCTATAGCAAGCAATAAAGGCTAAATTGTCACCCTAATTTTAACCTGCATTGCAACTGTGTCATGAATTCATATAACCATGGATAAAAATCTCTCACAGAGAAGAGCATGGGCTAAGCAAAAAATTCTGGGCCTGACACCTAATTAAGATAAACATTCCCCTGATGAAGAAAGTTCTTCATGTGTTACTGTGTGTTACAGTGGTTCAGGGCTATATTTAAGGGACCATTAAAAATGTACCTGAAGGCAAAGTCAATCTTTTTATTTGACAGCTTTTTTTGCAGTGAGTAGCAAAGTGAATATTTTATTGCTTTATGATCTAATGACCATTCTGTTTAATCTTAATGGAGTAAAGATGAACAGGAAAATATGCTTAGGGGATATACTAATACATCAATTATGGAGAGTGGGAAAGTACTTTAAAAAAGTACCAGTAATCTATTGTAAATGAACATCTCAATAAGCACTCCTAGCCACAGGCAGAGCTGAAAGAGATGCATTAAAAATCTACTCAGATTCTGCTCATTACAGATATGTTCTTCTCAGCTCTTAAGTAATGCAGCAATCACATAATTAACTTTTCAAAAGAGAAGCACTTAAAACAACTTGTATCTATGGAACACTGCAGGCTTTCTCCTTATTTTGCTCACTGAAAATGAACTTTTCCATCTACTTTCCTTAGTGCTGTTGCAAAAGGGCTGAGACAGAGTGGCATTTCTCCTGAAGGTACTGCATAAGTATAAACACTGTTCCATGAATCAATCAGACGCTAACTTTTGGTCAAAAAAACAGGTAAAAAAAGATAAATAAACTCTGATCCTGCTTAACTGAAAACACACTATCCCATACAAACATGGATACTTGTCTCCCCTGGAATTTCACCCTGAAATGATGACCTGAATTTTACATGGAAAGGTTTTAGCTTCTTCAGTAATTTTGGGTTAGACCTCTGTCCTGTCAGGGGACATGATTTGACCCAACCCAAAAGATCTGTACATCCCAAAACCACACACCAACTCCAAGGAAAAAGTATACAGAATTTTCCAAGTAAAATCCCAGGGCCTGCTGTGAAAATGTGAAGAACTGATTGAAGTGATTAAAGTGATGAGGAGTCTCTCAACTGAATCTAGAGAGCACTGATGCTACATAAAGTAATTCAGGGAAAGATGCCTCTCCAGGAGCTCTCAGGACAGAGAACTCTGGATTCTGATCTCCATAGAATGATGTCACTTAGAAGGAATGGTAAAAATCATCTCATTCCCATGGGCAGGTGTCAAGTTTTATCTTCTTTTTTTCTCCAGAGTTGGATTAAATGTGTGAGATGGTATTTCTTGTTGGGACTCAGATGTTTATGGGTTCTTATCTATGTTACAGTCTCAGAAACCCTGAGTTTTCTACAGCACTTCATTCTAACAAACTGAAAATAGAGCCCCATCTCTCTCTCTAAAAGGCCTTTTAAGAACAAACTGTCCAATTAAGAAATGACACCTAAATTATTTGTACTTTTAACGCAATAACCAACCACCCATGCCCTTCTATGCGGACTTTTTTATCCAATTACACAAAACCACCCAAACCCATGGAAGAAAAGGAGGAGGAGAAGGACGAGGAGGAGGAGGAGAAAAGAAGAAGCAGAAGAAGCAGAAGAAGAAGCAGAAGCAGAAGGACCAACTTCCAACCTAAAACCTCCATCTTGCATTATATATATCACTATATTTTAAACCCTTAAACTCTAAGTTGTCCACCCTGTGATATTAAACCCTTCTACTCAAACTCCACACCCACAATCCCAGTTCTATCATTTCATTTTGGAAGCTTCTCCACAGCCTCAGGTCGAATGCAGTGTTCTCTTGGGGGTCAGTGCCTGTCAGCAGAGAAAGTCTGAAATTCTCAGCAACCAGGGTTCCAACAGGCAGGGACATCCTCTACCAGACCAGGCAGCTCAGAGCCCCTCCAACCTTGGACACCACTGGCCTTGGACACTTCCAGGGATGGAAGGAACAGCCACAGCTTCTCTGGGCAACACCTGTGCCACTGCCTCACCACCCTCACAATGGAGAATTTTTCCTAATATCAAATTCAAACCTACTCACTCTTTCAGTTTGACACCATTCCGCCTTGTCCTGTCACTAAATGTCCTTGTAAAGAGTCTCTCCCCATCTTTCTCCTGCTCTGAATTTGTCTACAGGAGCCACAATGATCTGAATAAATCACCTGTGAGGCTCCCGACTGAATTAAGAAACAGCAACAATCATTGACATGGATGTGATGTGCACTAATTCTGCCCAACATTTTATGGAGAGAGAAAAAGAAACAGGAAACATCCAAAGTGGCAGCTGACAGATAATTTACTGACAGGTTTTTTAATCTTATGAATAGTTGTCTACCATGGGTATAGTTATTTTCCTATATAACTCAATTGAAACCTTTTTATTTGACTAATAACATAGCAAACCTTAATTTTAGGGAGTGATTCTTAAAGTGAATTTATATGGGATGTAGAAAAATTGCATTTCCATTTGCAAAATGAAAAAGCCTCCCTACTACAGTTCTAAGAAGGTCTGTGTGGGGGATTCAAATTCCTATACATTAAAAAAAAATCGCTCTTCACTTTTCCATCAACACAAGCTGTTTCCTGAGTATTTCAGCACAAAGTCTTGTCATATAGCTTAAATAACCAAGAGCTTTTATTTCTTTGCAGCATTGTGGATTTTTATAAGCCAAAGAGAAATGGAGATATAGCAATAAACCTCAATGGCAAATAATTTTTTTTAATTCCTGGATGCCTTTCTTAATCTGAAGGCTGGGGAGACGTTTGCATCTTGGGTTTGAGAAATCAAACTATTCACGGCTGTATACGGATCAATGACAAGAGATTGATAAAAGTAGAAAAGTTAGTGATGCTCAAGCAGATTTTGTGGATCTGGTTACATTTTTTATGTCTAGCTACAGATTTTTGATGTAGTTTACATGGATAAGAAAATTATTACAAACAGTTTCCTTATGCCTAAACATTAAACTATATATATTAAATGGCCATGGAGATCTTTGTAAATGATATGCATTTGTGTGCACACACATTCCACTTTGTGTATATTGCTTTTAGCTGATGATGACAAAGATCTATTTCTTCCTTTGGTTTTTATTTTAAAAGCATAAATCACATGGTGAAGTTTTCAGCAGAAAGCACTGCACACAGCTCTGGAGGAACAACAGCAAAAAAATTCACATGTTCTGAAAAGTGCTGTGAGAAACTAAAGCTGTGAGTGTGGAGTAACAGCAATGATACAGCTGACTATTTAAACTGAATTGTTTTGGAAGAACACTAAAATGTTGTGTTTTCATGTTTTGAAGCACAGATGTAAGGAACAAGAAACATTGCACTGCAAAGAGTCTGTGGATATGAGTCGAATTGGATTAGGAGTACAAGGGTTTGTCTTCCACCTTCTGCAAACCCATGACTGCCCATTCTCCCTGTCTTCATTCCTCTCACCCTCACAGAAAATTGGCAGTTCTGATTAAGGTATGCTGAAAATTAAATCTTCAAGAAATCATCCATTCTCTTCCCCTATCCCTCCACTGTCAACTAATGTAGGAATATATATCCAAACAAGAGCACTGAAATCCCATCTCATATCAATCAATTTAAACCATCCTAAGGCACAAATGCACTCACTCTTTCTGAACTCTTGCTTGCTTTACAGGTGCATCTGTCAGATATTTAATAAACAACCCCCAAACCTACAAATAATACCAATAATTGATCTGGCTTGTGAATTAAAATAACATCATTAATCGTGGAGCCCAAATGTTCTTTAAGTCTATAATTTAAAAATGCTTAATGAACTCTTTCTTCTTTCTATATTTCAACAGAATTCAAAAATGGAATTTAAAAAAAAATCTGTTCTCTCTGTTGATACTTATTCTTAAAGAAGATATTTTTAAAGCATTGAATGGACTAAAAGTATTGAAAGTTTTCAAAGATTCAGTTATAAAAGGAGAGAATCATTGCATCCTCAACATCTAAATTACTATTGCCAACTTACAGGAGAATATAGCACAGACAACAATTTTAAGATGCATTCCATTTCTGCATATAGACTAATTCATGCAGTCTCTTAGCTACATTTTTTCTCCTTTCTTAAGATTGAGGAGTATTTTATAGAAGAAACCGTGTTAAGAGGTATAAACTGATTTGTCTAAGCTTGATGAACTCCTGTATTAGTAAGGTCTAAGGTGTTTAAACACCCCTGAGACGACTCCAGATAAAGTGGTGGCCTCTTCTCACTCAGAAAGAAAATAAACATTTCAGGCGTTTATCCAGGCAGAGAATCAACTTCTTTGTTGTGCTACAGCCTAATGTCGCCCTTAAATTTCCACATTTTTATTTGAAAACAAATTTTCTGCGGAATAGTTATGAATATACGTACTTTTGAGCCCAATGTTTTAAATCATTTGCTAAAATATTGGCATCAAACAGCGATGTGTGTGTCAGTGCAAGGAACAGCTTGCACAGGACCTTCTCTGCTCTTGTCTCCTTTCCAGTAACTTCTGCATGGCATTTTTTCCACAGAATATTCCTGGAGTAGCAGGATACACCCCATGCCAGGGGTGCATTTATTTTTACTTATGTTTAAAATAAATAATGTTTATTATTTAAGTGAGGGCATTTATTTGAAGAATTCACTGGCTGAAGCAAGAATATAATTAAGCTGAGATGAGTTTCAAGGAGACAGCTGAGGGAGAATCCAGAAACATCATTTTAAAAGGAATCTAGAGAGTTTGTGACCAGCAGTTAATTACAAAATCAGACATTGTCATCCCAGCCCTGTGTTAACCCTTGAAGCTGTTTCAAGTTGTAGCAGATATTCCAGTCCCTAAATTCATGCATGTGTTATTTTCCATCCATATTTGACAGGTGAACTTCAAAGAAACACACAATCTGCAAGCAGGTCATTCTTTCCTGAGCTAAAGACTAGTCAACAACATTAACCTCTCCTCCTTACTAAAAATAAGTATTCCTGCTTCTGGTTTTGATTGACAGAAACCACAACACATTAGAGTCCTTTTGCATTCAGGCTAGAAAAGCAATCTAGGAAAGCAAAGTTAAAACTTCACTCAATACTTACGAATATCCTCCCTATTCTGTGTCTTGAACCAGTTGATCTGTTACATATTAATACAGATGGAACATAATACCTGAACATTTCTGCTCTCTGAACATTAAATGCAGTAAATGAATTTAAAATCAGTCTCTGGGGTCTAGTATTCTGAGAAGAGCTGTCTTAGAAAGGGACACAGGCTAAGAAATGTTCACATGGATGATGTTTGTACGTGGTATTTTTCTAAGTGTTCTGCTGAATTTTAGTTGGAAATAAGCATTTGATAAAGAGTGACAGTCCTGAACTGAGGTTCCCAAGCAAACAACCCCCCAAAAAAGTTAATCCCAGGATGACAGTCTTTGTATTGTGGATTATTTCCTTAGTTTTTGTTTATGTTGAAAATCTGTCTGAATAATTAAGCATTTGCAAGGCAAATGAGCTGTAGGACTCTTCAGCCTCAGCTGTTATTGCATGCTGTTCCTTTGAACAATATTTACCATGCAACAAGAGAGAAAACAAGGAAGATCCTGTGGTTCCTGACAAATGCTGCTAATGAGGGTTCAGACCCTTGTTTAGCCTTTGCAGCATCTCCTTCAGAGGCAGCTGAATGCCACCAGCTCCTCAGCCACTGCATTTTAATTACAGCTCCAGCCACTGCAGAGGAAAACACTCAGAGGGAAATCGACTTGTCCCTAATCTAATTTTTAGTGGTACTCTGACCCTTTAAAAGCAGACTTTGCTGAAGTCCACAGGAGCCTGGGCAGGGTCTCCCACAGGAGGAGGAGTCCAACCATCTGCTCTGCATGCCTGGCAAACAACTCAATTTTACTGGTGTTGCCTCTTCTCCAGTTTGTGTTACTTAACATTCTGCTTGTGCTGCTGCAAGACAGCTCCTGAGTGCCTCAGAGTCACTCAAATGTCAAGATTTAGAGCAGCTATTCCAAACCAGAATAGTTGCAGTTAACACAACTAATTTCCCTAAACAAAGTCTGCCTTTGGAGTGCTGAACTTCTGCTGCCCCTCAGTATCAGCAGCACACGAAGAATCATCAAGATTCTCATGTTTTAAAAATACTGCAGTGATAGACTGAAGGAAAATAATTTGAAAGTCATTTCATCACATCTTTTCACTGGATGAATCTGCTACAGGTAATAATTTTGTGGCAGCAGAACAGCATGATGAGATCTAACTGCAAGCAATGAAAAGGCAAGATCTTTTAAAATACTAAAATTAGCAAATGATGTCCAGCAACCCAATCATATTGTCCCAAACAGGTGACATTTCCTTGTGACTTCTATGTCTGTGTGCTGGAGAACTGAAATTACTGCATGCCACCCAAAGGATGGACCTATCAGGAGGAAGTCTTTCCTCACCTGGCCTTGCTTTGCTGCAATCCAGACAAATATCAAAGAGCCAGAGAAAATCTTCACAAGCTTTGGTGAGCCACTCAGCTACTACAGAGATTGGAAAAAGGGTAGGAATTTTGATAGGCCCCATTTCCACACAATTTAGTATCAGAATTCACTGAGAAGATGGGTCTTTGAGTAAAGCCTACTTTTTTATTCTTGAAGGGTCTGCCTTCTGCAAAAAAAATAAATATTTGAAGATCTTTTATTCAAAGAGAACCTGATTAGTGGATTTTACTGAAAAGGTGTGTTTCTCCCTGTTTTATCAGAAATGGAGGGTCTGTGATGATTAGAAGAAAATAAGCAGCAAGGTAAATTGAGGTAAAAATGAAGGAGAAATTAAATGTTTATCTAACTTAACACCATAACTCATTGTTTGGTTATGCAAATCATTCAATATCAATTACTGGGTAATTATTCAGAGGGCAAAAACTCAAAGACTCCCATAAAAGTTAGAGGTGTGAAACCTCTGGAATTCATTAAGCAAGATAAGAGCCCACAAAGTGGAGTTTTATAAGTCAAGGTGCCTTATTGATTAATCAAATAGCAATGGTTGTTAAAAGCGCAGAAAGATGACAGCTCACAAGGTGGAGTTTTAAAAATCAATGATGCCTTATTGATTAATCAAATAGCAATGGTTGTTAAAAGCACAGAAAATTAAAGCAAAAAATGAAAAAAAAAGGTTTAGTTTTCCAAATATTATCTCTCCCTGTTTATTAGAAGAAAGAAAGCCTTAAGCTGACAAGGGATGAGGGAAGGCAGGAAGAAATGAAGAAAAAATGTTATTTTTAACTAGAAATGAAGAAAAATTAGAAATGAAGAAAAAATTAATTAGAAATGAAGAAAAAAAGGCATTATTAACATTATTAACTATTATTATTAAATAACCACTATTTTGCTAAAGTTTTGACCAAAGGCTAAATAAAAGTTCGAAATCATATTGTGCCTGGTGTTCCAAACCAGGGAGAGGACCACAACAATAAAAAAGACATTTTGTACAAAATATGTCAACATCTGCCAGCTCTCACAACCCTACAGACAGAAGAACCACCCATGGAGCAACTGTGGCACAAGGACTGTGCCCTAAGCACTGAGTTTATCCACAGCACAATGATATATTCAGAGGACTCCAATTTTTCTATTCAGTTTTTATTGGCTGAGCTGCTTGAATCTTTCAAGTTTTGGCCCAGAAAATAATACACCACTTTAAAATGGTTTGTCAGAACCTAATTTTGTGAGAGAGTCATTATCTTCAAGGGTTTTTAGACTAGCAAAAGGTGTTTTGTGGCACAGAATGCAGCATCAGTTCATTTCTTATTAGGGAAGTGCATCTTTATGATCATGAGATACTAAAAAAGAATGGAGCTGGGATGAACTTTTTTTTTTTTTTGGTTGCTTTTTTAAAAGAAAACAACACCAACTGAATCATTCTAATTACAGTTTCCAACAGAAGTTTATTATAAGATGGAAGCCCCCCTGGAAGAGGTGTTCTGAGCCCTGTTGTATGAGTTATTTATTGGCACATAAAGCTTCTCTTTATGACATAAGTAGACAACTATTTCTTTCTGGCAGAAATACTTTAAGAAATTTAGCACGGTATACAAGGGTTTCAAAATTTCTAATTACCAAAATGCCAGAGATTTTGAATCATTATATAAGGTACATCTTCCAAAAGGAAAGCATGATAAATCTAGCATCTAGCCTTTTCAAAAGGCATTAAAAAGGACCATAATTCACAGCAGAGGTGTATGCACAGAGTGCAGAGGAGTCTGACTGAGCAAACAGAAGCCTAGAAGCCAATTTACGACCGAGCAGCTTGATCTGTCCAGAATTAGAATAAATACCCCATTAAAACCATGCTGTCAGGCTGTAACTAAAGTGGAAAGCATGCTGGGACAGAGTCCTGCTACTGCACTGCTACACCAAGTCCAAAATGCACTGAATTTCTGTGGGCTTTACACAGAAACCTGAAGGGCTTCTGGAGGGGCAGCAGCTGTGCTTTTCATAGCAGCCTTTATGGCCACAATAATTTCCCTGTCTTTTCAACAGGGAGAGGCCTCTGAAACCTGGATGGGAACAAAAAATGCCCTCCCTGAGGACTGAGGAGAAAGGGGCTCTGTGGGGATGTTGATGCCATGCACTGAAGGTTTGGGCAGGCAAAAGTGAAACATCCCAGGTGGCCAATTCCTTCTACAGCAGCAGGAATATCAACTTCAGGTCATGGCAAAATAGTCTAATTCCCTTCACTTCTCTCAGTGCCCTCCTCCAAGGAAGGCCAAGCCACCCATGTTGTCACTAATTTTTTAGTTCCTTTAAACAAAACACAGACTGAACTGTTTCAACAAAAATATCCGTTTTCCCAGTGCAATTCCCAGAAAATTCCCAGGGATTGTCAGGTGTTTCCTGGTCTCTGGGGTGAAGGGTTCAGGGAGAATTTTCAGCTCTTCTGTCAAGCACAAATCACCTGAGTTGAACCTCCCAGGCTGGCAGATTTTAACCTCCCTAAGCACACAATAACAGCTGATTCAAAAAGCAAACTTTTGAGCCTGTTTCAGTAAACACAATAATTTGCCCAGTGCTATAATAAAAAAGTGATCAATATCCTGCAGGTTCCTCTTTGTAATTCAGGTGATTTACCAGCTTCAGACAGGAGAATCTAATGACCCCATTCTTCTGTGAAAGAATACAGCACTGCCTTACAAAACAGGTCATAAAACGATAACTATTCAGCTGAAATACTGAAATTACTTTTTAAAAAAATCAATCAATCAAGATGAATCCAATGACGAATTTACTTTAATTTTTAATCTTCTTTTTTTAATTTAAAAAATCCAAATAGTAACTATTTTGTAAAGATAAATGTTTGTATGGATTCATAGCAATTACATTTTTTTTTCTATGGAAATTTTTTGCTGTTTCAGGTTTCACTTCCAATTCACACACACAATTTAAATTATCCTGTGTCTAAAACTTTGCAAGCATCTTCCTGGAAAACAGAACTTGCTGTTCTGAAAGGTCTGGAGGCACACTCAGCTTTCATCTGAGGATGCTGAAGACAATCTAAAAAGTCACCCCACTGACTGACATTTCAGAGGGCATTAAACCAAACCTGCAAGAATGTCACCTGTGGCTCCACAGGGAGCAGAGAGTGCACACTGCATTTTCTGGAGAAAGATGCAAGCTGGAGAATGTTACTTATCTTGGTTTAAAAAAAGAATTGGTGGCAAAATGACTGAATATTTATTCAGAAATAATTAGGCAAAACCAAATTATTTCTCTTAAGGTGTGGTGTTAAAAACAATATTTCTATGTTAGTCTTTTTTCATCAGCCTAGGACATGAGATTTAGAATTACACTTTATTCCTTCTGATTCGTGCTTTAAGCATCTTGTTTGTTTGTTCGTGTGTTTAAACAGAGCAATTCCAATTTGAATGCAGAATTTCCCTTTCAAATTCTGCATCCATTTCCTATGAGCCAGTTTATTAAATAAAGGCTTTGGGAGAAACCAGAATTTCTCAAAACAAAGTGGAAGTGTGAATACATCTCAGAGGGATGTGAGGTCAGTGCACATTCTCCCCCTCCCATAACTCCTTTTTTTCATCCTTTGTTTGTTCATTTATAACCCCTGAAGTCCAACGCTTGAGTTATCCCATTGTACACATCAACCACTTGACAGATTGTTTTAGCAAAACTCTGATGTGCCCTGGCTTTCCTTCCAGGCTGCCAGGAACAGTTTACCAAAAAGGCTGATTAGTTCCTTGAAGTGCTCCCAGATAAACAAACTGCAGAGCAAGTTCACAGTGCCCAGGAGCATCCATGCAAAAACCCCACGCGGGCTCTTTGCAAAGCAGAGCAGCCCCACGTGCCAGCAGGAGGAAAAGCTGCTGAGGATGCAGCATCCTGCATTTGGGATGACTTTTTAGATTGTCTTCAGCATCCTCAGATGAAAGCTGAGTGTGCCTCCAGACCTTTCAGAACAGCAAGTTCTGTTTTCCAGGAAGATGCTTGTAAAGTTTTAGACACAGGATAATTTAAATTGTGTGTGTGAATTGGAGGTGAAACCTGAAACAGCAAAAATTTCTATAGGAAAAAAATAAGTAATTGCTATGAATCCATACAAACATTTATCTTTACAAAATAGCCCTGTTTTGGATTTTTTAAATTAAAAAAAGAAAGACGATTAAAAATTAAAGTAAATTCATCATTGGATTCATCTTGATTGATTTTTTTAAAAAGTAATTTCAGTATTTCAGCTGAATAGTTATCATTTTATGACCTGTTTTGTAAGGCAGTGCTGTATTCTTTCACAGAAGAATGGGGTCATTAGATTCTCCTGTCTGAAGCTGGTAAATACAGAATGCAAAATGTTCATGCTTGAGCATCTTCCATTTAATGACACATCATTATTAATACACTTCTTAACAAAGCTCCTTGAAAGAAAGACCTTTTATTTTTATTTGTTTGTTTTATACGCTGTAGATTTTTGGTAATAAACCCCAAAAATAATTAATTTTTTTTCTTTAATAAAACCTCGGATAATGTCAGTGACAGATGCTGGTTACATGAATATAATTGTTAGAAATGAAGAGATGGGACTATTTTTGGGTTAAGAATGATTTCTTGTTTAGATAACATTAGTTTTAGAGGTTGTGAGGTTTCAAAGGAATAAGCTATTGGTCATAGTTTAAGAGTAGTTACAAGTTTCTTTGTTACAAGACAATATCTAACTTTTTAAACTAATAGACTGTTGTCACAGGGTTTATTTTGCTTTTCTATTATTACCTTTACTTAATTCTGCTGTACTGTGGCTACTTTTATCTAATGGGTTTCTGTCTCATGTCTATATATATGTTTTTATTATAATTTCTAAACTCTTAGTTTATTTTATACAACTCCACCCCTACATTATAAACTCTTTACTATCTTACCTAAAACAGTTTCCTACTTACTTAAGGCATAGTCTTACTTGTAACTATAGAAATATTTATGATTTTTCTGCTTAATGTCTGTGTGTTGTGTTTTTACATCAATTTAAGCATCTTCTAAGGCTGCATATCAAATCTTTTTGTGCTTGTGGAAGTTTCTGTTTTGCTGATTCCCACAAAATATGTCTGTGTGCTCACCTAAGAAACTGCCTACAAAACTCAGCTGACACACAGCAAATTCCCAAATCCAAACTGACATTGGGAGAAGTGCACCAACTGCAGTGGGTGAGCTCTGAGTCCAGGCACCAGAATTAAGCAAAAATTGCCTTTCCTGTGTTTTCAAAAACATCAAAGCTGCTTGGAGAGTGATTTTAATGAACTGCATCCTCCCATCAACACAAGGCTGGCAGGACAGCAGAGCGTGGAAAGAAAGGTAAAATAAGAAATGGAAAAGGAGCAAAGAGATCCTGAGGTAGATTGCAACATGTGGGGAAGGAAACAACATTAACAAATTTCAAGGCAGGTGGGAATATTGCAAGGGACAAAGTGCAATTTAAAAGAGAAAAATACCAGCCTGACTTAAATGTCAGCAAATTAGCTCCTGGCATTGCTCTGCTGCTTTGGTTGCAGAATTTTACCTCAAAATATCTCGAAAATTTTAGTGCAGCTTAAGCACATGTTAAAAAGAAAAAAAAAAAACTGAAATAAACTCAACAAAAATGTTATGGCACTTGATGACATGCTGCACTGTTCTAGGTAAGATCCAGGTAGAATACCAGCTGATCACTTGGATAAACTGACCCAGGAGAAGCAGGGCTGGCCCAATCAGACATCCCAAAGTTGGAATTAACTGTGATGTTCACTAATTCCATGTTCAATCTCTGCAGCCCCAGAAGTTGTAGCCATTTCTCTATTTGATGCACTCTAAAAGTCACAATCTCCTCTGATTTAAATCCAGTGTATAAACACATCCCCTCATTGCAAATATGTGGCACGTAATGACAAAGAAACCACAAAGCAGAGGCATGATTTTCATTTTTTTCCCCATAATCCCTTCAAATTCTCTGCCATTCTCCCAGTCCTCAGCCTGACCTCTCCCAAGTGCACCTCTGCTCGCTCCTCACCCAACACCCTCCTCTGGCTCCTGCTGCTTCAGGAGAAGCCCCAGTCTTTGTACAGCCCCAAATCAGATGTGCCAAACCCCTGTTTATAAAGTATTCACCAAGACTGCAACAGAAATTATCTTCCTCAAAACAAAATTGCTGATTTTCTTCATTCCACGCGGGCCTACTACAAGGAAATATTGATTTCCCAAGTAAGCAGCAAAAATGATAAGTGCCACGTGGTATATATAACCCTGTGCTACAATTTTAATCCATCTGGGTTTATATTATATTGCTGGGATAAAATCCAGCCGCTTTTCTGCACAGGACCAAGGCCTGTTTCTATTTCCAGGTATACCAAGGTTTATTATGCTTTAAAGAGGCAATGTATCCATGATCACATTTCATCTCACATTGAGATTGTTTTTTCCCCTTCATATTCCTTTTCTATCCCTTTTATATATTAAGTTATAATCTGGTTTTATTTTATTTTTCTTGGCTTTGGGAGTTTCTTGTCAAATACACCAGATGTTCTTGTACCATGATTATATACACTTAAGAATCACAAGAAAGCAAATTAAATTTAGCACACAAAGCCTTTTGCTATATAAGTTTTTTCAAAACAGTCTTTAAGGTTGTTTTATGCTGTTTATATAAATATAATTGAAATTTTTTTATATCTCCCAGTGTAACCCTGTATACAACCAACCCTGGAGGTCTCAAAATGTGTTTTTAACATGCAGCCGTTAGCAAAAGAAAGAATGATTAATCCACAATATCATCCTGAACTCTGCTTTTATTTTTGCTGACTTCATCCTCAGAAGTGCCAAATCCAAAGAAAGATCCACACAAACGTAGAAAAAGTGAAGAAAAGTACAGAGGGTTTCATGCAGGTGTTCAGCATTAAGGAAGAGATTATTTTCTATGTAAAAGGGATTACTAAGGAAAGAACGCTTGTGCCACATAAATAATGATGAGCAGGGAAACACAGCACTTTAGATATTTGTATAACACAAAATCAGGCAATTCATCAAGAAGCAAAATGTAGCACTCTGCAAAGTGAATCTAAATGATAAATAATCATTCACTATTTTAAGGCAGGGGTATTGCTCGATGTCTTCAAAGTTTTCTTTTAGAACAGTGTCTTCACAATTAAGCCTGAAAAGGTGATTTTTTTTCACTTTGCCACCTCTGATTTCTGCTCTACATGGCACACAGATTTTCTAAGTTCACAATGCTCCAACTTACTTGTCCTTTCCTGGACAAAAACCCTTGCCAGGGTAAGAATGAATCAAGAAAGACACACAGAACTCCTTCTCCACCGAACTGAGAATTATTCAGCAAAATTACATTCCCAATGACAAATTGTTCACAGGCCAAAGGAGGATCCTTTTTTTTAAAGTAAGCACCAAAATGCACCTACCTGCTGTCGAATTTCTTCTTCCATCTTCACCGGGGAGCCCAGCTCTGCCACTTGCTTGACCCCTTCGCTGGCATATCCCCCATACTCCCACAGGATGTAGTTCTTGGAGTGGGAGCTGCCAATGATGGCAGACCAGTGGTTGGTGCGTCCTTTTCGGGGGGAAAAACAAAACAAAATAAATCAAACCACCCTCGAGAGAGCCTCAAACAATAATTCCTGACTTCTAATAAAGCTTGCAAGTGCCCACTCGTGAGGCTTTTGCACGCTGCCACTTCTCCCTAGACCAATACACATCTTCAGAGCAGTGAGAACAAGGCAGTGACTGACAGAAATCGAGCTTAAAGCAGCCCCTCTAACAGGCTTAGAATAGTTTTTCCTCACCAAAGATCTCACTTCAGAAAGTTTAAGCAACCTTTAATTTTAAGTTTCTATGTCAAATATTATTGAGAAGGAAACCTGCAAGGGAAGACTTCAGTGGTCACCCTCAGTTTTAAAAGCAAGTTTTTTCTTTACTGAAGGCAATGAAGAAGTAAATTTTTCTGTATTCACTTCTATATTTACTGAGGTTTTTTGCTCAGATTTCTCATAATGTAAGAGCTGTAGAGCTAAGCAGAAGGATTCCCATTCTTGTTTCTTGTCTTGTTGAGCAAAAAAAAAAAAAAGAAAAAGAAAAAATATACAAAGAAAAAGATGTTAGGGAAGTATGATGGAATTGAAAAGAGAATTGAGCAGAAATAAGGAGGCACAGAAGTCCCACAGTCCTGGAAATGCAAAATGAATTCACTTAAGTGTCAAGTAACCTTCTTCAAGGGCTTAAAGGAACAGGGTGAGAAAATGAGCTGCTAACATAAGCAGACAGTCTGGTAACAAGGCAAAGACTGTAGGAGATGAGGGAGTCAGAATGATGGAGTGAGACAATATTTATCGTTTCTCTTCACAATGCAAAAGGTAGAGAGCAGCAGTAAAAACAGCTGCAAACTGAATAAATGAATGAAAAATGAATAATGAAGTAAAGAAAAGGAATGCAAATTTAAGATGTGAGAGGTGGAACAATGAAATTGAAAAGGACAGTGCAGAGAATTGTATGAAGTCAGATGCAGGAACCTAATCATGGGAGAGTAGAAAATAGATTAGAAATAAAAAATGAACACCAACAGCAGGGGAAAGAAGATAGAAAAACGTAGGAAGCAGAATAGATAGATGAGGGAGATGGCCTAGCAGAGCAGCAAACACAGCCTTCATAGCTTCCCTAGTCCTAAACTTGGACCAAAATACACTTACAGAGCTCTGAATATAGAAGTCCTGATGTTTTCAGAATCAACTAAAATGCATCAGTAATATGTGTGGAAAAAAACCAAAATTAAACCTTCCCTCCTCCACAGCTGAAGAGACTGCAATGTCAGGAGCTGGTTTCTTGATCTAAGATCTAGCAATTGTTCCTGAAATCTACAGCGGCACCTCCAAAGCCCAGGGAGACGCCGTCCCTCAGCCCCAGTGATGGGAGCTCCATCCTCTCCTCCTGGGTCTGGCTGTCCCACAAGGCACCAGCAGCTCAACCTTAAACACAGCTGATGCCTCAGGGTTTAGCTTTTTATATTTTTATTTATTTTATTTATTTTTATATTTTTCACATTCTGTGCTGCTTTAGTGTGTGGGTCTGGGCTTCACATGAGGGGATGGTGAGGTCTGTGCACAGAGCAGGGAGACAAAACAATTCCTGCTCCAGCTGGGCACCAAGGACAAATGATCCAAATCTCAGCCCAAGAGCACAAACACCGTGGGCTGCAGAGAGAAAAACAAGCAGGGTGGGACTGCATGGGCTGGAGCTGTGGTTGGACAATTAGCTCCAATCTGAAATGGACTAAAACTTATAAAAATGTGAGATCTCATGACCAAGCCCTCTTTTGCTTCCATCTTGGAGCCATCCAGGCAGAGCCATGGCTGTGGCTCCGGTACTGCCAGGGTGAGGCCTTTGAAGGCTCTTCAATAAATATCCACTTTATTCCCCTTAACTCCATCTAGCCTCTGTTCCAGCTCCTTAAGGCATCACAGCCAGTGACACTGATAGTAAAAGATTATAAAATCACAGAAAATATGTGGAGTTAGAAAGAAATTTAGGCTTAGTAGGCCCTGGGAAAATGTTAAAGGTAGGCCCTGGGAAATGTTAGGCCTTGTATTTGCTAGATCATGTGAAACTGCACCTGTGTAGTCAGAATATGATAAATTATATGATTTTTAGATGGGATTCGATATAATTATTGAATTTTAGATATTAGATATATTTATTGAATATTAGATATAATTATTGAAGAATCATGAGAAA